>OU026148.1:11039247-11544247 GCA_907269125.1 Eristalis pertinax
TGATTGACAAACGAACGCGATACATCTGATGAGTGTGTGTGTGTGTGTGTGTGGGGGAGGGGGGAGGGATGGGGAAATATTTTCACTCGGATCCGTCAATTTTCGCTAATAAATTGCCATAAGTTCGAGATATATGCGACCGGCTTATGATTTAACGCTCGAAAACGCTGATATCAGATTTCGGCTTGATGTCGGACCTTATTTATTCCCGTCCATCGTCCTGTCGCATTGACTGTGTGTGTGGACTCGAACGACGAGGAAGAGGATTGCGACAAGATTCTCAATAAATTTCCCATAAATCAATTGACTGAAAGGTTGCCGGGTAAAAGCACACGCCAGTGGAGAACTCAGCCGAGTATCTCTGTACGAAATTGTATGACAGCGCCGGCCGGGGGGCGGCGATTGACGGCGAGGGACGCTTTTATGGCCCTTAAATCATTTCAAATTGTGTCAGATGATAGTCTCAGGACGCGGCGTCAGGTGTGAATGGTCAGTTGCAGGGCGGTGGTTGACCGGGGCCGGGCGTCTGCTTCCACTTGTGTCCAATTGATGAGTGAAACTGATTGGGTGTCGCTAGCCTCAGCCTCAGCCTCCGATCGGTACCCTTAGCCAGCAAATCACGAAGGACGTCCCGTCCAGTCGGGGAACACAAGAAGAAGCGCGCTCCTCACTCAATTTCCTGATGGCTTGCAAATGGTGCAATAATTTTTCTCCCAGAGCCCGCCTGTCATCAACTCAAATCGAATGTGTAATTCGTTTCCACATCGCAGGGGCCCATTTGTGAGACAATAACGCTGCGCTCCGCTCAAAGATCGTGCGCGTGCACTTCAATACCGCACATAGTTCGGAACGATCCGCTTAGTCGTCGTTTGCGATTTGCGATTTGCGATTTACCGATCCTTACCCGCGCGCCAGTAGTCGTAGAACATGGCCCGCATTATGCACCAAAAAACCAGGAGGAGCAAAGCAATTCCCGATATAGCCAACCTATAGGCAGCCACCGCCAGTCGAGCCACTGGACAACAAAATGTAATCCGTGCACATCTGCATTCGGAGTGCTCTCTTCCAATCGCGAGCGGTGCAACAGCAGCTCCTCAATCGCATCCGATTGTCGGTGGCCTCATGATATTTCCACGGGGTGCTCCTCCTGCAAATGGCCATCAGCTCGTTCCAGCCGCGCCGTTCTTCGATGGCAGCAGTTCCTCGCGGAGATATATGCCAAAATGAAAGACAATGGAGCGATAAATCAGCAAAGACCCGCAGCACACACAGACACTCACTCAGCGCTCACTCTTGGGGCTGAGCGCATTGAAAATGCTTACAGGGACCGATCTGGGGATGAAGGAGAACTATACCGGCCATCGCATCGTCGAATGGGGGTAACAATATCTGAAATGGAATTCCTGGGTCCTCCTGTTCTGGTTGGACATCTTTCAGCGGTGGAATTATTTACCTTTCAGATGACAAAATACGGACGCAAATTATGTCCTTCTTTGCATTCGATGTCGGGAATGTGTGCGCGGATTTATGTGGGCCCGTGGAATGAGAATTGATGATGTTCCTTTGGGAGCAACCTTCTGTTGTTGTTTTTTTTTTTCCATACATTCTCTCCTTCTCCCTCGTCGTCGTCGTCGCCTTGTCAGTTGTCCTCCGCTGGTGCCCTTGTCATGTGTTGAGGTGGAGTTGATAAATCTTCGCGTCGATTGATTGCAGACATTTTGGCTGGGTGCGCGCCGCTGTGGTCGACGATCGGATCGTATTGACCTCCTCACACACTGCTGCTGTGTCCACAGTATCGCCCCAGTCAGACCGTAACTACATCACGTTCCAAGGATCTCTTTCATTGTCATCATCGTCCCGGGCATCCACAGTCGCGTCGTCATCACCACAGCGCCGTAATCATTCCCGTGCTCCTGTCGTCGCTCCGATGATGGGACACAGTTCCTAAAACACGAACCGATGACATTATAAATAATGAGCGACATGCACGTAAAATTAAAGACCACCGTCCGCCGGGATGCGAAGTGTGCACAACCCCCGCCCAGCCGTCCCACTCGAGACCGACCCAACGGACGGGGCTCATATGTATCATCGTTCTGTCGACGCTCACTCTGCCTCAAGGTGCAACAGAGCCCACACCCCCCACATACCAACACACACACACACACACACCCTCTTGAGTACAACCCCAAGCCAAAAACAAACCCACAGATGGACACATGACCGATGCCATCATCATCAGCGCAGGGGACACAGTCCGAGCAGAGCTCCAAGAAAGCGGATGCCACTAACTACACTCGACCAAGACCAGGGCGATACTGAGAAAAATGTGCCATCATCATTACGGGGCATCTAATTATAACTTAAAGATACGGATGGCTACCAATTATTTACTGCAGACACAACCGGCGTTGTACTCGTATGCGGCAGCATACCGACTGGGGCGAGGGGGTGGTGGCGACGCGGGTGATGAGCTATAATTCCTATCCAATCTGCGACCCTGAACTGACTGCTTAATTAAACGCTGACCAGAGAGAGGCGAGAGCGAGTGCACACCATGACCGAGGGAGCTGACCGACGACGGACGGTGCAGGGTGGGACTGTGGCCGTAGTTAGCAAGAAGTTTTTCTGTCACATCCCTTTCCCCACCGACCGACGACAACGACGACGACAACGAAGCGATTGGGTTGAAGTGGGTGGGAATGCGACGGTCTTTGCCGTTGAACTTTGGCAAGACGTGATTAGGGACGACACATCTTGAATTGAATGACTTGTCGTGTCTCCTTTTTCGAGTTGTAGTGACGTTCTACGTGACGAACGAATTGAGTGGACTGGCGATGGTGAAGGATGGAGTTGATGACTTCCTGCCGGGTATGGCGAAGATGAGAAGAGACATTCATTGTTTTAATAGCTCGCTTTGGAGGGGGCGAGTGATATGAGGCGTGGTCGCATGTCGCATGTGATTGCTTCAAGGTTGAAGAAGGGTCTCGTGTTCAATCTTCGAGGGATACAGAGTTGAGACTCTGGATAAGCAGTCACTGAGAGAGTGCTCGAAAGCGAATGAATAAGTAGCTCGTGCCTTCAGGTGGCGACCACACCCAGCGCATGCTCGCCAAAGCGCCACCAAAGGGGTCTTCGAATGACAGTCTGTTTCAGGAAGGACGACAAGTTAAAGACCCTGCGATGGCGGACGCAAGACAGCTTAATCTTGATGACTGGACGCAGCCGTGACCGTCAAGGATGGACGATGGCCTCGACACAGAGTCTCCACGATGCTCTGGCCTTAAAGTCAGGCTTCACAGACGTTGAATGTCTCGCATAGAGTACACCTGGAGTCCAGGGAATCCATAAAACCCCTTTTTGAATCTAGAAACGTACTTCCAAAAAAGTGGCGCCCAACGGTTGCGACAAAATTTCAACTTTACGCTCTCTTGACCAAAAAATCTGTAGTCGAACAGAGAAATCGTGAGCACCGACTACGCCTGGAGTCCAGGGAATTCATTAAAGACCTCTCTGAATCTGGAACCGGACTTTGAAAAAAAGTGGCGCCCGACGGTGGCGACACAATTTCAACTTTGCGCTCTCTTGACCAAAAAATCTGGAGTCGAACAGCAAAATCGTGAGCATCGACTACACCTGGAGTCCAGGGAATCCATTAAAGACCTCACTGAATCTGGAACCGGACTTTCAAAAAAAGTGGCGCCCGACGGTGGCGACAAAATTTCAACTTTACGCTCTCTTGACCAAAAAGTCTGTAGTCGAACAGCGAAATCGTGAGCATTCTACAGTCCCGGCAGGATGTTCAATCTCCTTCACCACTTCGTTAGTGAAAAAGCCCCCACAACCCAAGTCGGGCCTTTGGCCAAAAACCAATAACTTCCAATTGGAGCCCCCTCTACACCCACAGAGCGTCCCTCGAGCATCCAACGAGCAACCATAACGACCGCCAGCAAGATGCCAACAGTGTCATCACCCGTGACAGATATGACATGGCCCTTCTAATCCTTGACCCTCTCTCGGAATTTACAACTCAATTAGACATCCAATCGTCCGGGACTTAATGAAAAATCTTAAGACCTCCAAATTAAATCTAATGCACGCTGCTCCCCCCGCCACGGCTCTGGGTTAACCCAACTGTTTCTCATAATCAATCCCATCGTTAACCTCCTTCGACCCGTTGTGCTACTGTCTCCCATTGCGAATCACAAGGATATCCAATTCCTTTCACATCTTCCCCGCTTCATCGTGCGCTTTGGGTTCGCATATCATTACGAGCGAGAGCAGCTCGAAATGGAGGCCACACACACACAACAGTCAGACGGGATGGTCGGGCAAGTGTCTGTCAGTTTTGTTTGTTATCCCACGGACGACACACGGCTGACATGGATGTCGCGTGGTTTCTTTTTAATAAAATCCTTCGGGTGTGGGTCGGCCATCTTCAACGCATTCCTTGTGAGCCTTTGGCATCGTTTGGATAACACACACTCTCTGCTCCAATCGACCTACAAAATCCAACGCTGAACAACGTCAGAACAACGCATACGCAACGCAAAACAACAACCAACCGCACGGCGGGGGAGGGGGAGGGGGAGGGGGCACAAGTGATGCAAAGTAATGTATGCTTGCCTATGGCCTGTCACTTAGTGTTTATCGATGTCGCATTGCCTTGCCGCTGTGACAGTTAAGTGGACATTATGCGTGGGAGGCTTTGCAGTTATTAAATTCTCCCCGCAAAGGCTTTTAATTAAAAGTACGCAGTCTTTTCTTCGGAATTTATGGTGAAATACTCTGGCTGTCTCTCTGGAATTCGATTGAAGGGTTAGGACACTTGTCAGGGATGTCTCTTCGATGGGATGGCTGACAGGGTGGCGGCGGAGGGAGGGAGCTCTTGTGTTGGGGATGAACTCGTTGGCGGCAGAGTACTGTTGGCCATTGACGCTGAATGTCTGTCAAGGCTTTGATTTGCGGGTGAAATGTCGAGCAAGAGCTCATCCACTGCGGATGCCAAGACCCTTCTTTTCAGCCCTCCGCCAACCCGCTACGGCCATGGGAAGGTAGGGAAAAGTGTCGATGAAGGTGACCAGAAACATTTCATTTCGAAAAATCTCCCATTTCGCTTCTTTTTGTAGCGTCAACTTCATGATGTCGCTGATATTCCCATAAACACGACTGGGACATCGCAACCGATGCGATTCTTCTACTCTCTGTCCTCCGAGACCCTTTCAATTGCACTCCCAAGTGCCGCCACAGTTTCATTTCATGCTCTGGCACTTAGGCCATCATCGAAGCGTCGTGATGACACTAGTCCCTCACCACACACACACACACACCCTTCCGCCGACCAGACTGACCAACATTATCCACATCATCCACCATCATGCTCATCTAGTGTTTCGACAAAAACTTTTTCGGAGAAAAACTTTTCATCGCCAGACTACGTGTTGGCCATGCATCACTCTCCGCTGTCATCACATTAATAGCTGCCGACAGATGGCCTCAATTAGTGAAGAAATTAAATAATTTCGTCAGCCCGAGTCGGAGCATCGAAGTTGGTTTCTGGCCGGGGAGAGGGGTGGCCGGCGGGATGGGAATAGCATCGGCCACACGATTCCCATCAAATGGAGTACATCAGCAGTGACTGATGGAGTCATGCTGTTGGCTGTCTTGGGCCTGGTGTGTAGGAAGATCAGAAGCCCCAAACACCGATCGATGTGTGTGCAGCGCGCGCGTCGTACAATAAATCAGCGTTTAATCGACGGAATTAATTAAAATATGCAACGCTACTCGCGTTGGAGGGTAGTCACTAGTCACAACCGCTGCGATTCAGCTCCTCCGCTCTGAATGGTGGCTGGCTGCGGAGGCGAAAGGTCTGAGCCCAGAGCACATGCGTGTATCCCTTTTGCCGGGGGATTTGTATCAATATCGACTCCCAAACATGATTCCAATAAATTAATATTCATCGAGGAGATATTTATAGCAGCCGCCGACAGCGATCGGTGGAACATTTTATCTCGTGTGTGCAACTGATTCGCGCGTCCGATATCGCGCGGCGCGCACCTAGCGCACACGCATATGGGGGGACAACGCCGATAACCGTGCGTGAGCTGAGGGCTTGTCTAGGCTTTCGAGATTGAATTACTTGAGGGGGTACAGTGGTGTGCAGATGTTTCGGTTCAGGAGGGAATTGAGGGACGAGGAGGGCGTGGAATGGGGGATGTCTATATCAAAAGTCATCGTGGAGAGTCGACCGTCTGAGTTTGGATTTTAATGGGCCGAGTTGACCTGTGTTTCCGCCTAGATGGCGCTGTCATAAAAACCATCTGTTTTCCAAATGACTGACGATGGCCGCCTAGATAATTTTACAGAGGTTTTAGATATAAGCCAGTGTTAAAATATCGAGGCTACATCTTTGAAGTCCTAAGCTTATGTCAATTTCCGCCTAGATAGCGCTGTCAGGAAAACCTCTGATTTTTAATTAACGCCTTTGGCCATTTGACGACTTTATTGAATAAGTCAGTGTTAAAATGTTGAGGCTACATCTTTGAAGTCCTAAGCTTATACCAATTTCCACGTAGATGGCGCTGCCTCAAAGACCTGTGCTTTCAAAATAACTGCCAATTTTATAGAGTTTTTTGAATATACGCCAGTGTTAAAATATGGAGGCTACATCTTTGAAGTCTTAGGCTAACATGCACCACCTAGATGGCGCTGTCACAAAAAACCTATGCTTTTAAAATAACGCCGATGGTCGCTTGACGATTTTATAGAGTAAGGCAGCTTTAATATATTAAGGCTACATCTTCGAAGTCCTAAGCTTATATCAGTATCCGCCTAGATGGCGCTGAATTGAGTGTGTTGTCAGATCAACAAAAGCGAAGGAAGTGTGCAGATCAACTTAAGTGTCTGTCGGAAGTAGCGCTCAATTTTCATTAGAGCACTCGATGGTCGCTTGACGATTTTATAGAGTAAGGCAGCTTTAATATATTAAGGCTACATCTTCGAAGTCCTAAGCTTATATCAGTATCCGCCTAGATGGCGCTGAATTGAGTGTGTTGTCAGATCAACAAAAGCGAAGGAAGTATGCAGATCAACTTAAGTGTCTGTCGGAAGTAGCGCTCAATTTTCATTAGAGCACTCGATTTTAAGTACATCCGCTAGATGGCGTACAATAACAGAAGCAGATGTAAACATAAGACTGATATGGATTGTGGATCAAAGTGGAGGGAGCCATAAAATGTATAATCCCCCTTTATGCTACAGCCGCCTAGATGGCGCTTTTGCGTGGCCTTCATTCTGACTGCTTTTCGATGGTTTCTTCTTGTTTTCAGAGAACCTCGGTACCAATTTCTGATCGAGCTCCACAAAATCTGACATCCAGGTCAGCAAACAATCGTGTCCTTCTCTGTTCACGATCCCTTGCCATGCACACTGCCCATCCCGCGATTCCAACGAAAATAAACTCTCATGCACCACTGTGTCTCCATCGATTCGCTTCGACAACGTCGCCCTGGTCGTGTTTGCGTGATGGATTCACTTTGTACCCGCTGCCCAGTATCTTTAGCATTCCGCTCAAGCTCCGCCTAATGGAGGTAATTATATCAAACTCCGAGGTACCTACATGAAGGATCATACCGCAGCAGCAGCACCAGCATCAGCAGCTCCGCACAACACTGTGGCATCCAATTAGCCCGTTTTCATCAGAAATCTTCCAATTATTCCCCTCACACACACACAGACACACACACGCAACCATGTCATGGGATTCCATGGCAAACTATGGCATGCTCAACAGGAATTTTCGCCTCCTGTTCATACGTCAAAGCGAAACATGGACTCCTTCGGTTATTTATTGATCCCCTCGGACGTGGGGGAGCGATCTCCCCGAGGAGATCCTCTCTCTCTCTCTCTCTCGTGAAACATCCAGTCCCGACTGAGCGCCTTATCAGTCATCAATAGACGTTCCAATTGGGGGGCTGATCTCTGTGGTTCGCTTTGGTTGAGTGTTCCTCCGTGTGTGTGTGTGTGTGTGTGACGTTCGGTCGGGCCTGTGCACCTGTTATTTATGTATCTAGAATGTTAGGCGTGGAAACGATTCGAGTGCAAAGTGAATTCGCTAACGAGCCCACTGCCAACAACCGGCAGCCAGCAGCAGCCATCATCAGCCGCTCGCTCGCTATCGTCTTCACGGAATCTTCAGCATCTCCTAGCGTGCGCTTCGGCAGAGTGGGATGCTCTCGTCCTCTGCTGATCCTTATCTAGCGTGTGTGTGTGTGTGTGTCTGAGATGCAAGTCTGATTGAAATGCGACTCCATTATGTCACAGCGCCAAAAGGGTCATGCCACAGCCGTCGCACGCGCTTCAGCACGACGCTGCCGGTTCCAGGAAGCGCGCCTTCCAAACTGAAATACAGTATTGTACCCACATCAACCATAAATCACTCCATCCTCGACCACAAATCACTCTACGACAAGTTTTCAACAAAAAAAAAAAGAAAAGAAAACCAACAAGAACTGTATCGACAAAGGGAACAAATGTATCCAAGAGGGGGGCGGGGAGGAGGGTAGACGACTTCGTTTTTCGGTGAAATACCTGAAGGCGAGCAAATCGAATGCCTCAAATTTTAGGGACACTTTGTCCCTCGGTTTTCCTCTTGGTTTCGCTTCGATGTCGAAGATGTATCGCAACTTTTCACACACAAGCCGCCACAGCCGCGCCGCGCCGCCGTCGACGAGGAGATATGAGAATGCAGCGAAAGTTTGTGCCTCATCAACAACACAAGTCCGACGGACAGAAGTGAAGAAGTGCACAACAAAGCGCGCACGGGCTGTAGGACGAGCAGCAGCAGCAGCAGCAGCAGCAGTCGTCCCAAGAAGTAGCACCAAGATTCATGGACCATGAAATCGCATTTAAAACGAGTGGAAACAGATAAAAGATACAAAACATCGCGAACCAGTCGATTTGGGTGAGGACTACGTGCTTTTTGATGAAGGGCCGGGAGGGGGAGAAGGATTGTTTCTTCTTATTTTTTTTGGGGGGGAAATGGAATGCAGTCCTTTCGGACTATTCCGCTCAATCGAATGGCATCTCGGGGGTTCTGGGTGCCGAGACGAGGACATGCATTGAGGGCCAGTTGAAGTGAGTTTTTATTGGTTTCCCTCTAGAGAGGGGGGGGGGATCCTTTCTTACGACAATGGCCATCAATCTTTTGCAGATGACTGCTTTCTTAAACAATTCACTCAGTCCTCGGGGAGGTCCATGATGTGGCATTTGACTGATGCTTGGACGAGGTCAAATTAAGAGCTCTTGAGTCTGGACTGTGACGGCTCTTTACAAGGAATCCGACGGATGGACTGTTGAAAGGTTTGTTATTTCTTTTCCACGACGAAAGTGGAGGTAACACTCTGGGCCTCTGCGTATATATAGCCCAACTACGTGTCTTCTCTGAACGGCCACAAAGAGTGACGTGACAAAGACAGCATCACCCTCAACTTCTGCATCAAAGCCACCCCCATTCCACAGTCGGCCAGCTCCGAGCGACCCGCCAAGCCCTTGCCAAAATCTTCAGTTCACTTACCTCCTCAAACGATGACGAAAAGAACAAACCAAACCCGATTATCTGTGAAATCGATAAATCCATTGACACTTAAAAAAAAAGCACTTGTGTCGACTCTTCAGGCTCGGCTTCGAGTTCCACTCTTTCCACGAATCCCACTCGTCAGCGGGCACACACATCGGCCCCACAATGCACACACCACACCAGTGCTTGTGTGTTTTGTTTACCAATCGAGTGCAGATATCCGGAGAGAAACTTTCCCACCTAGCCGCCGATAACATCGAATCTCGTAATCGATCAACCCATCTGATCGATTTCAGGCATCGCACCGGGTGACGGGGGGAGGGGGGAGGATGGATAAAGGCACAAGACCTCAAAATTCAATCTGAACCACAAGATGACATGCGTATTCCTAATCCCAATCATTCACTGATCATGCTACACACTCGACAACAGCACGATCGATATCAAGAGCACGCCGAAACGGCGCGGCCACGACTCGGCGGTCCGCCGAGACGATCGAGGGAGGAACGGGCAGCAACAGCAGCAGCGGCAGCGGCAGCGGCAAATCTCCACTCGAGTGTGATATTTTTTGAACAGTCATCCCGAGTCAGAAGAAATCATTTCTTCAATCAATCAATCCATCTCTTGAACCGATTTTTGATTTCACTCTGAAAAATCATTGACAGATCAATCGATCACACTCGAGGCCGCATGAGATCCCATCGAGGGCAGCGGTAATCGGGGCGCTGGTGTTGCCTTTGGCCCCTTCGGCCGCAGCTCGAGAGCGCCTAAGTAAATATCAACCGCAGACAAGTGGTCTCTGGAAATGACCATAAGCCAGACGTGGAGGGGGGGCCGATCTATGTATGCGAGGTCTCGCCATCGAACGTGTTATGCTTTCGTGTCAATCAATCAAACGTCCACAATAAGTCCAAATGGAATCAATGCCCTGGATCAAGAGCCTCGGCTGACTGGCTGGCTGGTCCGGCTGGCCCGGACGATGCCTGCTCGGATCGATCTTGACATTTTGAAAGTGTCTCTTGATATCGATGCATTGTTGAGACGGTGGGGAGCGCACACAGTGCACAGTCGACATGACCACCGCCGCCGCCGTCGCCACCACGCTGTGGTCGACCATGTGCGTGTGTGTGTGTCTGTTGACTTTCTGACACTCTTCACGCCCTGAAGTGGATATTGTTTGAGACGTTTAACAGCTCATTTGTGTGTGCGTGCGTGTGCGGGTATATGGACTGATCCGATTCCATTTATCGGGTCGGAGTGATAAGAGTTCATTAGTGGGCAGCGGGACTGGGTGGCGTAAATGAGTTCTGAGAACAATCCAACAGAAGTGCATGCGTTGCAGTCGGAATGTGGGATTTCCGGGGTGACTGTGTAACAAGATGAAGTTCAGCTTTGAAGCTGGAGTCCAATGGGGCCTCAATCGACGAGGAAAGGATCATCAAAGGATGCGGTGCGAACTTAGACTGGAGCTTGGAGATAGGAGATGCCATTAGCAGAAGCAGTCGCACTTTGGTCGGTTGCGATGGTTAGAGGTCATTAAATTGCTCTCCCGTCACTAGAACACCCATGTTCCGCGTTCACTTGTTTTTTGTCAATTCAAGCCACTGCCCTCTAGACTGGAGCTGATTGGCGGCTGAAAAGTTGATGAAAGGAGGTGCTAATAGCAGAAACAAGAGTTGGAATCCATTCATTTTCTCTCTCGACACTAGAACAAGTTTGTTCCGCGTTCACTTGTTTTTTTTCTTTAAGTCAAGCCATTGTCCTCCAGGCTGGAGCTGATTGGCTGCTGAAAAGTTGATGAAAGGAGGTGCTAATAGCAGAAACAAGCGTTGGAATCCATTCATTTTCTCTCTCGGCACTAGAACACCCATGTTCCGCGTTCACTTGTTTTTTTGTCAATTCAAGCCACTGCCCACCAGACTGGAGCAGATTGGCGACTGAAAAGTTGATGAAAGGAGATGCTAATAGCAGAAACGAGCGTTGGAATCCATTATTTTTCTCACTCGACACTAGAACAAGTATGTTCCGCGTTCACTTGTTTTTTTCTTTAAGTCAAGCCATTGCCCTCCAGGCTGGAGCTGATTGGCTGCTGAAAAGTTGATGAAAGGAGGTGCCATCAGCAGAAGCAGATACTCTTTGGTCGGTTGCGAGGGCTGGAGTTCAATAATTTTCTCTCTCGACACTAGAACAAGCATGTTCCGCGTTCACTTGTTTTTTTCTTCAAATCAAGTCATTGCCCTCCTCCTTGTAGGAGCATTTGTTCTCCCTCTCGACAGAAGGAAACCCCTTAGTCTACACCTTTCAACAGCCTTTCGCGGAGCTTGGGATCAGCATTCACCACCCTTCCCTTGGACACAACAAAACTGCCTTAATTCAAACCTTTTGCAAAAATTCATTCCTCCTTCTGAGAATGACGGTCTCACAAATTTCAACCTTCGCCCCAACTCTAAGCGCCCGGTTCTCATGGAAACGAGCGCAGTCCAAGCACACAGTTCTCTCAGCCATCTGCCTGCAGAGTTGTCAATCCGATTCCGAAGATCATCATCGTCGTCCCCATTGAACACGGCGCCTTGTCGACTAATCCTCGATGCAAACATTTGCAAATTCCCTTCACCGAGTGCCGTGGCAGTCCCCGGGGAACACACGCACGCACACCGCCTTCGAGACTCCGCACTCATGACACACAACTGACAGCTACCACTTCAACTGCCCATTGAAGTCTCAATCAATCCCAAATTGTTCGGACATTGTTCTCGGCAGTTTCGCTGTTAGTTTCTGTTGCTGTGTTGTCTGATCTGACGATCCTGTTCCCTACCTGGTCGACGGACACAAAGCCCATGGCAGCAGCGCAACGATCACAATCTCCTCGGCTCTCGGTTGCGTCTTGCTCCTGATGCGATTGTGTTTGTTGACATTGCGCTTTGCGCGCTCCACGCAGAAGGGTTTCGCCTGCCTGGCCATGGGCTGACGGCGCGGCGCGGCGGCTCTCGCTCGCATCGAGAGCGGACCGGATGATAAGATCAACAACAGATCAGATCATCAAATGATAAGTACCCACTCCATGCGCTGACGAGAGATCGAATGTGTGCGTGGAAAGGGATCACACGAACCGGGGAGAGCAGCTGTACACAGCATCGCGCCGTCGTTGTCGTGCTCCACAATTGATGTTTTGACAGGCAGGTTCGAGCATCGACAAAGGCGAGTTGATTTGCTCTGCGTTCCCGTGGCCTCTTCAAATATGACAACATCAGGAGGAGTGTCAATCACGCCGTAATGAGATTGACATTTCGTTCGTTTTGGGCCCTCCATTCGGATCGACCGGGGAGGCGGCCGGCGCGGGGATTAATTGAAGTGCGCTCCGTTGAGTGGATTTGGTGAAACAGGATCAGAGTGCAGATTAATTGTGTGAAGGGTTCGTTTGTTCCCCGAACAGCGAGCGTGTGTAGTCAGTCGGTGGTGTTCTTTGTTGTGGAATTCATCTCACAAGGCCTCAGCCGTTTCTTCTGAAGGAATTTTGATGAAATGTGTGCGACTGTGGATCAGGCAAGACAAACGTGCATCGGCACACTGAACGGCTTAAGTGACAGATGGGAAGTTGAAGGATTATGGAGAATAGGAGGCGATCTTTGAGACTCGAGCTGCGATGATGATCGGAGCGGTTGCAATTCGCAACTCGTGGGATAAGATGTCTGCAGGGTGGGTGGACCATCTGTTGGTTTGGAACTTGGACTAAGCAAACAGGGAAGTTATCCAAGGCCTCGTGTCAGCCAATTTTCGATGGTTTCGGCCTCCATTGCAGAAATGTCTTAACGAGTATTCTGTTGGACTGTTGGCAAGGCGTCGAACTAAGTATTCGACGCGTCAAGCTGCGCAGCTCCGTGGTGGGCAGGCAAGATCATAAAAACGGCCGAATATTGCATTGTTGAATTTATTGTGCAGTCGGAGAGCTTGTAGGAACTTACTGCAATCATATGCAGCTTGCCCAGGCCCAGACAGCTTACAAAGCCTCCGTACGGCTCTCCAGTGACTGATGTGTTGTGTTTCATTGTCGTTTACGAACCGTCAGCCGCCACTCCAAAACCACACCAAACAGCCACGAGCTCAGATTACACTGGCTTGGCGATGTGTTTGTTGGTTTGTCGAGTGACGGGCAACACTAAATGAGTTCAGAGTTCCGGTCGCATGGGATTCTTATCAAGACTTCTTGAATCATTGCGTTGAATTAAGGGATTCCGTGATGATCTCGTCGAGAGAATCGAGGAAGAGTTTGCTTAGCAGTCGTCACCTGGCTCTAGCCGTGTCTCAAAGATGAGCGACGGAAAGTGTTGCGAGTATGCCCAATTTTGCTCCGTGACGCCCTATCGGCCAGTGCCCCTTGCTGGCGGCTGTCATTATTGGCATATTTGAACGAGTTCCCTTCGGAAGGGCGCCTTGTGTTTGTTGATTTATAGTCTCGCCATGTTTTGTCATGAGTTTGGCCCTTTTTAAGAAACGCTTGCCTCGACTCTCAATTCCAGCCGACCGATGTAGAGCGGATAGATGTCTGGGCAGTTCTCTCATTACTTGGGGCATTGCTACGTTCCGGAATGCAACTGCTTGTCAACTTCAACTGCCTAATGCGGCTAGTTTGAGGCTGAGGAGGCCAACGCTTTACCCTCCATTGCAGGCTGATTGTTGATTAAAATGGCTACTCTGCTACACTGGGCTTATGTTTGGGTGTTATTCAAACTGCCGACTAGCTTTCTCTGCAGCGAGGCTTATGGTTTGGGAAACTCAAGTGCGCCCGCACCAGCTCTACACACCCTCCTTGCTGCGACAGTACACAAGCTCACGTCGGCGACGAGGCTAATACGCCAACTTTTGCATTCAGGTCTTCCTGGGACACAACTCCATCAGACGCAGAGATTGTGGGTGCTGAACATCAAGACCCTATGGTCATAGTGCCATCCTTGATCTTATACCGAGAGATCTCGCATCTTCCTCAACAGACAACGCGGTTCTTAGACGAAACCCATCAAACGGCTTTGACGCTCTACTTCCCCGAAACAATGGAATGGCAGGTGTGGATGTGACGTAGCATGTTGGCAATTTGTAATATAGGTAACGACCCCACTTTTGTCACTAAAAACAGACAGGAGGTCTTAGACCTGACACTAGTCTCTGACCAGATAAGGGATAACATTAAAGAGTGGAGGGTCTCAACTGACCACAGAGAAGACTCTGACCACCCATTGGGTTATTAACTGGGCAATCCACACTGACGGCTCAAAGACGTGCGGGGCTGTTCTTGGAATTCCTGAACATTGCTAAAGCTTACAGACTGTCGGACAATTTCAGTGTGTTCAAAGCGGAAGTAAAGGGTGGTTAAATTTTAAGGGCCGATGTTGTTATTTCTTTTTATTATGATAATATTGGTAGGGTTCAATTATGTGTGGAACAAAATATCTGCCAAATGGACGCCGCGACCTCGGCGGCACACCTCCATGCGATGGTCCAAATTTTCGATGACGCTGAAGCATAATTGAGGTTCTATGCCGTTAATGTGCCGAATTATCTCATCCTTTAGCTCTTGAGTTGTTGCTGACACATTTTCTTTCAAATAACCCCAAAGAAAGAAATCCAACGGTGTCAAATCACATGATCTTGGCGGCCAATTGACATCGCCTCCACGTGAGATAACACGGCCATTGATGATTTGTCGCGCAAAAGAGCCATTGTTTCGTTAGCTGTGTGGCAAGTGGCACCGTCCTGTTGAAACCACATATCGTCCACTTTCATATATTCCAATTCGGGCCAGAAAAAGTTCGCTATCATTCACAG
The DNA here is from genome assembly GCA_907269125.1 of Eristalis pertinax. NCBI lineage: Eukaryota > Metazoa > Arthropoda > Insecta > Diptera > Syrphidae > Eristalis > Eristalis pertinax. The sequence goes on from OU026148.1 coordinate 11,054,645, forward strand.
TAACTGCCTGACCGGCCTCATTTTGGAAAAAAATACGGCCCGATGATGCCGCGAGCCCATAAACCGCACCGCACACAGTCACTCTTTGTGGGTGCATTGGTTCTTCGACAATCACTCTTGGATTATCATTCGTCCAAATGCGGCAATTCTGCTTATTGACCAATCCACTGAAGTGAAAATGTGCCTCATCACTGAAGATGATTTTGTTCGAAAATTGTTGCCATTTCTTGCCACCATTCTGACCATTGACGACGCTTGAAATGGTCAAGAGGCTTTAGTTCTTGAGTCAATCGCACCTTGAAAGCGTGTAAATGCAAGTCTTTGTGCATAATGTTCATCAACGACGAGCGTGAGAGGTGCAATTGTTGGGCACGACGACGATCCGTTCCTTAAGTGGCTTCAAGACTGTGCCAAAATGTGACAACGTCCTTCAATCTTAACCAGCAATCTCAAGATATCCTTGCGACTTAATCTATCGAAGGCATTCCTGAATTCGATGAAAAGGGCTTGTAGATACATTTGTTTTCCAAAGACTGTGAATCGTTTATTTGCACTTCTGCCTCCGAGGAAGAAATGGTGTTCAGTGTTCAACTTACTTACTTATCAGGCCGGCGACCCATGGAGGGTCCGAACCTGAGCAATTTCTGCCTTCCATCGTTGACGGTCCTGGGCATGCTGCTTCCAGTCATCAAGACCAAGCTGCTCAGTGTTCAACACTCTTTCAAAAAATTTGGACAAGCCGTCACTCGTGGTATCAGGTTGTCATCATCAAGTATTTGAATTGAACAATCATAATCATCTTTTGACTCGCATGGTCTTTTCCACCTGCTTCAATGGGACTGCATTGAATGGGCGTTCTGGAATGTGATTGGAATGACTTGTGATTTGTCCAGATTAACCCTCATCCTAGCATCAGCACAACCTATCGAGTGCGCGCTGCAGTTCCGTCTGAGAGGATGTGGGGATAAGTCGACTGCAAAAAGAACTCAACTCTCCCGATGTGAAACATTCCTCGCCTCGGCTGCGCTGCTACATCAAATGAGAGGTCACAAGACGTAGATTTGGCGAAGTCCAATGCCCACGGTCAAAGGTGTTGATTTAGCACCATTAACCCGAACACAGCCGCTACAGTTTGTGTATAGAGACTGCGTGGCCCTCAAAAGATTCAGTCTCTATGTATGATGTGTCCGGTGTCCATGTCAGAGACAACAGGAAGTGCATTGGATCAAGTATTATTCCAAAAATGCATTTTCTTGCGGTCTCCTCTGTCGGGCAGTGACAGAGGAGGGATTTGTGGGATGTTCTTCCCCCTCCTCCATCCATGCATCGAACACAGAATTCATTAAATGATAAGTCTAGTCATGCAGCCTGAGCTCCTTTAGCTCTGTGGCCTGTAAGAGCACCAATTCGAAGTAATACTTGACCTAAACTCATGCTGATCAGCTTCGTTATCACTGGTCCTCCTGGCTGCCCTGCCACTTGGGTCAAAAGTTATTCCGCGCTTGTTCTCCATGTTGAGGATTATAAGAGGAAATGCCTGTGGATTGAGACCGAATGGGTGACGAAAGGCAACAAAGCGCGCGCCACATGTACGCAAATTTTGGCAACCAGTTGCTCGCCACGTCTATGCGACCATCGCCACTTCAGGTCCAGCGCTGCAGAGCGGTGCCCTGCCGGTGTGTTGCCAAGGTTCAACGAAATCCCTTTCTGTCCGGATCACTTCCCGCATAGGACATCACGTCCGCCCCCGTGTTCGGTTGCCATTGCCAGGCTTAGTGTGTCCGTCTTTGGCGTTTTTTTTTTTTTGCTTCTACTCTCCCGCCATTTGACGAAGATTGACTGACATTTCAAGGGTCTGACAGTGACAAGTTCATTGTGCCTGACAGCTTCCGCGTGTGCGTGTGCGTGTCGTCATCGTGTGCCCAGCCGAACAAAAACCACACGCACACCCAAAAAAATAAAACCATCATATTCATAATAATTGCTGATGACATACATAAAATGCCACAGAATGAGTGAATGAAACGCACCGCGTCGTGAGGGACGGAGGGTCCACAAAATGAAAACGTCCATAACCTCACACACTCTCGGCACAGTCTCACACACACACACACACCCAGCGAGCCGACATTGCATTTGACTGTGACTGACATTTCTCTGGAATCGATTATCCTGTCAACTTTCGCCCCATTACCCTTTTTCAGCGTATCCTTCACTTCACACTTATTTTCACTTCTTCCCCGTTTGCGGCAAGGACGTGTGCTCGAGAGCGAGAGCACCAACTAGACAGAGAGAGAGAGAGAGCGAGAAACCGAGCGTAATTGAATTTGTCCACTGTCAGGATAATGACCAGAAAAAAAGGAATAACTACAAGAGCACCAAAAATAATTTGGCACAGCGGGGAAGGGGCGGCGGGCAACGAGGAAAAAAAAAATCAGTGTCCTGTGCACATGTCATTCAGCGTCATTCAAGAGCCCCGGCACACGAAGGGCGCGGGCAGGTGGGTGAATTATAATTTAGACACGAAAATGTCATGCACACTACCTGTCGACGAGGTGTAGGTGGGTGTGTGTGTGTGTTTTTTTTTGGCGTCGAGAGAGAGAGTGGGGCGAAGGACGCCACTAAAAGGATCCTTGTATTCATGCGAATGATTGACAGGCTGATTGTGAACCCATGAAGGTGGATCCCGGTGGAAGATGGCTCTTATGTCAATGAATCGCTGCTGAATCGGAGAGAGTGAGCTGTCGTACGTACAAGTGGAATTATCTCGCATGTCCTTTGGTGGCTGTCTTCGTTCACTTTTTCGTTGTTGTTGTTCCATCTTCCAGCACTCAACTGCTTGGCAGTGATTGTTAAGCAGAGGCGACATCACGTTTTCCTGTTGACAAAACCAGAGATTCGGTCGCTAAACACATGAATTCCTCGTCTCGAACGGCTTGTGGGTTAACAAGAGGGTGCTGCTAGTGGCAATGGAAGCGGCGGCTGCGGTGGCGGCGACAACAACGGCATTATGGCGGTGGTACATTATTTTCGGCGTATTCTGTGTGCTCTCAATTATGCCAAAACAGGACAAAGGAACTGCTCTGATGTGTCAAGGCTGGTTGCCTGAATGATGATGTCGTCAACCGGAGGGGGTGAACGTTGCGCGCGTGTGTGTGTGTGTTCGCTTTACAAACAAAAACACCTTAAAGGAGCCATCGAGTCGGTCCGTCAGTCATTCATATTCCACGAGTGTACCACCACGCACAATGTGTGCGATTCGTGTGTCCTTCGTCCCGAGGACGTGGAGGCTGGCTGGTGAACAACACAAACGTTCATCGTCTTTATGTTGATTTCGTCCTTTTTTCTCTCTGTGTGGGTGTATATGTATGCCAGGTCTTTGTGTGACAAGAGCGAACGTCAACTTTTGATGACATTGTCAACTCACTTGTCATATACACATCAGCGACAGACAGGAGAAACGGAATGAGACAGCCGACATGGCATTGTGTGCGGAATGTGTGCTTCGACGGGCGAGAGTGGATGTGCGTATGACATGTGTTGCACAGGGTTGATGGGATTTGTTTGCTCAAAAGAATCGGGTCAGACTTCATGGATATCCTTCCACTCTTCTGCTGTTCGCTTGTCATTTTCATTTTCTTGTGATGCCACCGTGGTGGGTGGTGGGCTGGGAATGGGGAGTGATGTTTGGCATGATTTAAGGGGGGGGGTGATGGCACCTGGTGTGGCGCCTAGTGCTTTGGGCTTAGGGTGGAGTAGAAAAGGCTGCATTTAGTGACTTCTAAGGACTCTCGGGCACGCTGCCGCCAGTTGTCGAGACCAAGACAGGACGAGGTAAAGGCCAGAGAACCCAGAAATTAGAAGCGCAAGAGGAACAAGCGCCACCCCTCAGAATAGAGGGTTAAAGCACTGAACTCAATCGTTTCGAAAGGCCACCCCTCGTCACCTCCCCGCCAGACGGTTATCTGGCAGCGTCGACATGACATGAACAAATAGACGACATCCCGGGAAACGGTTCAATTAATGAAAAACTCTTGCGAATGGCTTTCCTTTGACAGGACATCGCCATCGTCGTCATCGTCGTCATCGTCGTCATCGTCCTCATCGATGTCCTCATCTGGTGGGCGTATTGTTTAATCCTCGATCCCAGCGCCAGACGTTTCGTACAGACAGACATGTAAACACGGCGACCTTTTCGATATTTTATCAATCACCGGTACTGCATCCAGGACCCGGGAGGACTCTTGTTCTCTTTTGTTTACCTTTTGACTTCGAAATGAACCCATCGACTGTGTGTGCAAACAACCTTAGACGGGCGGTCGATGTAACAAGGACATTGACTGTAAATTGACGGCTGATTGATCTGTCTCAGTGGGCGAGAGGGAGTTTTGAAGGACAACTTGTAGACGGACGGTGACAACCTCGTCTCAAGCTCGCTTCTGAGACGGATTTCTCGTGTCTGGAGCGCCTAACGAGCCTCTTGCAGCCACCAATCAACGATGGACATGTCCCTAATTGCCACTCGGTAAGTGACCACCGATGAATCACATCAATCCGTCGTCAGATTTCGACCGCAAATCACTCGCCAAACAAATCCCCAGAACGATGAGAGACGTGTGCACGAGGGATGTCACCATGCCCTCCCCCATCCGCCAGCCAGCAATTGCTCATTAGAGACTTCAACTCAACACACTACGATTGTCCTGACACACCCGCCTAATTAGACACACACGCACATTTCATTCTGTCATCGATGGCCAGCGACGCGCAGCGGACAGTTTGGCGACGTAAATTCCCATCAAGACATGCCAATGCCAGTGTTCACATTCCTTCCCAATTAGATTACCCCCCCCCCCCCCCCTCCACACACACACGCCCCACATGCACACACAGGGGCCGACACACTAATTGGCGGCGACGTCGCCGACGACTTCGGTGACCCTCCGGGGAATTCCGGCCGCCGATTGTCGATAATAATGAACGCATCAGGATGCTAATTAGATGCGAATTGTCATCCGGGCGTGCATGCCCTTATGATTGTCTCAAGATGGATTAAGATGCAAATCCTGGCGCAGGTTGTCATCGGTGTCAGGGGGCGGGAGTCGCATCTCATTTTCCATTTTCGAATAAATGTAATTAAATAACAACTTTAACCATCGTCCACTCCATTCACCGCCGCTAAGTGGATGACGCTGTGGAGGGCTCTGAATCAACCCCCTCCCCCCCACCCCTGTTTCCAGCCAGCACCCCCTATTAATTAGTGAAAAATTACGCCTGACAGCTTGGTCGACCGGATCTGGTCTGAGCGGTGTGGATCGACGTTTTCCCAATTGAGTTGAACTCTCGCACACACGACAGCTCCGCGCGTTCCTGACGCAGGACAATGTCCTTTTATGCAAAAAATAAATAAAACAATTAATTTGTTTTTGTTCCGTGAGGCCACCCTGTAAGCCTCAGAGTGGTATTGTTCCACGCATAGACCCGGTTGCTGTCAGTTTTGGCATGATGCTGGTCTGTCGTTAGGCGTTGGTTGCATATTTTTCGTCCTTTTTTTGTTTTTTTTTCTTGCTGTCGTTGTTGTTGTTGGTGCTTCCCCCCGCACCACCTCATTGTCATGGTGGATAATTGACAGATTGATCGGCGAATTGGTAATTCAATTAGTCAATCAAAATTTTTATGCATACCTCGTTGCGACCTCTCACACTTCCGGTTGCACTGTTCGTTCATGTGTGCGTCTGTGCATGGCACGGCGGTGGGTTGCTCGAAACGGACGGTGCATGGGTGGTTTGGGGATGACCGTGGAGAGTTATTAATTCTTTTTTTCCTTGTCCCACGGACCGCTTGTGTGTGTGTTTTTTTTCGCTTTTTTTTCTGGTTGTTGTTTGACGATGAGGTCTGTTAAAGGACTCTGTTTGTTTATTCATTAACTTGTCCCGGATCGCCGCAGTTGGGCTTGGGCTTGCTTTTTATTTTGTTGGTGAAACCGATTAAAGTCCTTTATGCTTTGATTGAAGGATAAAGGGCCCGCGAGGAGGGAGGGGAAGCAACGCAAACAAACGCAAAAAATTGTATAAGAGCTGACACAGCGGCGTTCATTGATTTCAATGAGAGACAATAAATTCATTAAAATGATAGATGGATTGGACAGCCGCTCAAGAGGGGGAGGACTGGCCGTGTGCATGCACCATGATGGTGTAAAAATCACCCCGTTGGCTGTGTTGCAATCGGCGTGAGTTGGGGGCTTCTGCTTGCCCGGTGAACTTTGGATGCTTGTACCGACGAAACGGGGCCTAGTACAAGGGTGCATTGGAGGGTGCGTTTCAAGGACATTCGATGACGTGACTGATGGTGTCAAATTCATCGTCCTTTCAAAAGGAAATAGTGATATTTTAAGGATAATGCCTTGAAAAGTGACTTAAACCGAGGAACTGGCTGTCGCCAGTGATATCTCGAAAACGGTAAAAGTTTTATCTAACCTGTCTTCAGCGAATCGGGAGAGAACAACTTCCTCTTTCCACGAAGCCATCATATTTAGACCAGGTCCTAAGCACAATGAAGTTTTAACCAATCAAAGGATGCCCACTTTTAATTGCCGGCGCACCCATAAATTCGACAGATTTCTGCCACCTGTCAACAGGATCGTGGCAAAATGCCCTTTACACTCCCAAATTACACATTTCCGCGAGGGGTTTGTGATTGCAAGGAGAACGGGTTACTTCCAATAACAATCCCCTCGCGTCCCAGTCAAACCTTTTCCAAGCAGTCTTTGACCCCCAATATATCCGAAACGTTGTCCCATAGGGATACGAATCCTAGAACAAATTCCTACACCCAACTCCAATCTTTCTTCTGATGTACATACCACAGATCACACGCCATCCCCGTTTCAAATTTCAAAGAGGTCTATATTCAAGTGCCCTTCGGAAGGACTCCCATCAACCTCTCCGATATCTCGATAACGGTATTTTTTCCCATCACCTCTGCCATGAATGATCGATAGACAACAGATTCCCCTTTCCAACAAGCCATCACATGGAATTTTCCTCCAAGAGTTGTCCGAGTTGTGAGCCTTCCATCATCCTCTTACGACAGAGGCCGGAGTAATTCTTTTCTTAACTCCTTCGCACATCATGTCCCGCCGTATGTTTCTGTCCAAAGGCGGATAATGTGGCAAGTCCTCAGTCCTCATCAGAGTGCCCCAAAGGCGCTCCCACAGTCGATGCTCCTTCAAAGTCGTGACGAAACCACCACCAATCGTGCGTGGCCCGGACAAAAGATGTGGAATTTCACGAAACGTCAAAGCGATGACAGGAGATGATTTGTCAGCCACTTAGCCAGCTGGCTACACACCACGGACCCCGGCCATTGTTCGCCAATGGCACAGTCAACGGCGGCGGTGGTCCACCGCAGCAGCTCGTGAGTGATTTATGACAAACGAATGGATGAATACGAGACGCGCTCTGTCCACCGCCGGCGGCTAAGCCCACGTCCAGTATCGCATCTTGAATTCCATTTTTATCATGTGCCCGCCACCGGGCCGCACCAAACAACCCGTCAGCCTGGTATCAAAGTGGCCCATCATCATCAGCATCAGCATCAGCGTCAGCGTCATCATCATCGTCGTCATGCACAGTGCATGCATCTGTTACCTCGTATTCGGCCACAAAAGTGTCAAAACTCATCCGCATCACCTCGAGATACAAGTACATTCCGAGCATCCGTCCGCAGTGCATAAATCGTCGCCGTGTCCTGCTGCACTCCGTAGTCGGATGTGTCTGTCGAGAGCGGTTTTGTGTTGCTTGGCAGCCCCATCGCCCCATTCTACCAGTCGAGCGGCCGGTCGACGGTCGACGGTCGACGACAACGCGGCCAAATGATATGACGCGCTGGCAGGCTAACTCCTCCGGTTTGATGCTGCACCAGGACTATTTTCGGGTCTCGCCCATCAAATCGCATTCCAGCTGACAGACCGCAAAATGCATCATCGCAGGCACTAGCCTGTGCTGTGCTGTGCCCCGGTGCCGTTGATGCCACTAGCACTGGCACTGCTGCCGGCGCTGGTGGATGTGGTGGTGGTGACACTCTCCCGGCGGCGGTGGCGGCGCTGACGGCCGGGCGGCGATGTCGTTTAGTGTAACGGACGGGGATTTGGAGGCTTTTTTCTCGCAGCCATCTTCGCACAGGGACACTTCGCTGAAGGACCACCACCACAACAACCAAATTAAACGAGACATTAACTATGCAAGACGTTCCCGCAGCCTGATGACATTGTGATGACAGCGCAGGGAGTGGGCTTTTAGTGGCGCACGGATGCGTGCGAAAGGACCCGCCGCACCACAGGCTGCAGTAAGTCGGCAAGGACCGCTACTGCTGGGTGGGGTGCTGGATGACTCATACACACTGCCTACCATCGACCATCGACCATCGACCCGTCCTTGTTGGGTTATCGAGGTGATTGATGGACGTGGCGAGCATGCCGCAATAGATCAATCAGCCTCGGCGCGGCGTCGTGAACCGGAGCACAACGGCCGGCAATTACCCGCCAATCATCGGAGTGCAAGTCGCAACAAATGATGTCGAAGCACCGCACGGACGCGCAGACTTCCACGGCTGTACTGGCACTGGTTCACGTGTTCGGAGTTGATTCGATCACGATTCGGACACGATTTGTAGTTAATACAGCGCGGCGGCGGAGTTGCGATTCCGGACACCTGTAGATAGCGTCGTACCGGACGACGATCGAGTTGCCGTCGGACGCCCGCACCGGGAGCAGGGAACACGGACTTTCAATTTGGCCGACACCACTGCGCCGGTCGTCGTCGTGGCTGCATTGTTTGTCGCGGCTCCTCTCTCCAGTCGCCGGCAACCATCGGCCACCGGTGCCCGGGATCGACTTTCCATATTCTGTCAAACTTATCGGCTGGCAATTTGAGGAGGCCTCGCCGACTTTGGCTTTTTGACTGAGCGTCTGAGCGTCTGAGCGTCTGAGCGTGCCAGTCGCGCCATTAGCGGCGCTGGCCTGGACTATGATTTATGCCAGTGTCGCGATCATAACTCATTCGGTGATTGGCCTGGCCTGCGCAGTGCTGCAGTTGCACGCGGTGGCTGACGCTCGCTGGGTGGATAGGGTAACATGCTTGTGGGAAGCAGGTGGCAGTGGCTTCAGTGAAACTTTCGAAAAATCTACTCCCATGCGAGGGGACGGGCCGAGGCCTAATGGAATGAGTTTTTTTCGCCTAATGCTGACATCAATTCCGTTACCGACTGTCAATGGATTTTAGAAAGAAATTAATGACTCACTGTTCTCGGCAGATGACTGCGTCTCTGAGTCTCCGGGGACACACGCTGGTCGCTGTAAAATGGGGAGCGGCCGATCCAACAGATCCAACCGATCGCAGCCACTCGTTCGGGGAGTGGTCCGCGTTGCGGCGAAGGAGTGAAAAAAGGTGCTGCCGATTGCGGGTCGAACGAAATCGAAAGCTCGATGTACACGCAAGTATGGAGGAGGCTGCTTGCTCCAGTAAAGGCCAGCACAATCGAGCGGGGAAGGTGGGGAGGCAAATGGTGAGACGACATGCGAAACGATGTGAGACATAATTTATTCTAAATGTCAGCGGAACTAGTGCATGGATTGAGGGAGTATGAAACTCTCGAGAAATAGATTGTCCAGGCGGCAGTCTGAAACGGCATGTCCTTGCCACGGGAGCTGAGGAGGCGGGATGGTGTCCTTAGGCAAACTTTGAGGCATTGGTGAGGAAAAGGGACAACTTTTGGATCCTTCGAGCCTGATGCACTGCATTGTGAGCACAAGTTCAGGCGCCGTCGATGTTTTTACTCAACAACTTCCAAATGGAACACCATTTTATAATTTACATTGAACTGTTCGCATAAGCAGATATGCACTAGAAGTCTGGTATGGTACACAGGCGTCTCAAAGATGGAATCTGGAGTGGGAGTAGGAGTCTTTGGACCCAACACAAGGAGAATAGGGTCGAAACCTACGGTCTTCCAAGCGGAAATCCACGCCATCGATATCTGTGCCAGACAAAACCTGCACAATGGCATTAAGGGGGCTAATATTCTGATATTTTCAGGCAGTCAAGCAGCAGTCTCGTTTAACCTAGTGGATTCCAAAGCAGCCAAATATGCTCTGACGCCCTACAATCCCTTGCCAGACACAACAAAGTGAAGCTTGGCTGGGTCTCTGGACACGGGGATTGCAGGCAACGCTAGCGAGGGCTGGCTCGGAATCTGCATTCATCGGTCCTGAACCGTACTGTAATGTCAATTTGGGACGACGGTCAAATGGGAAAACAAACTTCGCCTACACGAGTGGTCTTAGGCAATTCAAACGTTTAATCAGGCCTTACTTCTAAAGGGTGATTTTTTAAAAGCTATAGGAAAGTTTTTCAAAAAAAAAACACATAAAATTCAGAAAAATGCATGAAATCCATATAATTTAATGTTTGAAGATTATTTCATGCAAATGTTGACCTTGACTGCTCCTCAAATGGTCCATCCGCTTAGTCCAATTTTGGCATACTCTTTCAAACATTTCGGCCGGTATCTCACGAATAAATGCTTCAATGTTGTCTTTCAATGCGTCAATTGAAGCGAGCTTGTCTGTATAGACATGAGCTTTAACATAGCTCCACAAAAAATAGTCGAAAGGCGTTAAATCGCACGATCTAGGCGGCCAATTGACCGGTCCCGAACGTGAAATAAAATGTTCACCGAACTTGCCCCTCAATCAGTCCATTGCTGCGCGTGCTGTGTGGCATGTGGTACCGTCTGGTTGAAACCACATGTCGTGCAAGTCAAGCACTTGCATTTTGGGCAAAAAAAAGTTGGAGGATATCATCTCACGGCAGCACTCACCATTCACAGTTACGTTACGATTCGCATCATCTTTGAAGAAGTACGGTCCAATGATGCCACCAGCCCATAAACCGCACCAAACTGTGACTTTTTCTGGATGCATTGGTAGCTCTTGCAATGCTTCTGGCTGATTTTCACTCCAAAATCGACAATTCTGCTTATTTACGTACCCATTGAGCCAAAAATGAGCTTCGTCGCTGAATGGAAGAAGCGCGCGATGAACTTTCTTAACAGAGCACGCATTTTGATAATAAAATTCAATAATTTGCAAGCGTTGTTTGTTTGTAAGACGATTCATGGTTAAATTATAGACCAAACTGAAGATGTTTGCCAGTGAAACAAAACACGAAACGTGCGTCAGATGTTTAAACCAGTGTTGCCAAAAAGATAATAGCTAAAAAACCACCCTTTTTAAGGGAAGGGATAAAGAAAACATAAGACTGCTAACAGGCTTTCTTACCGGCCATTGTGGCCTGAACTGCCACCTTAACAATTTAAGCCTATGTCAAGACAAGGTCTGCCGGCTCTCGTTCCATCTTAGCCAGGACGGGGCTTCGCTAATCGCCATTACCTCGGCTTGGAAGACGCTGCAATGATTGGGTAGACGAACTGATTTGTTCAGATGTAGACCCACCGAGAAACCGCCGCTTCCTACTCCATCAACCGTCTTGGATCCATCTGCGTAAAAGTGACTGGCTTTACAAAAGGGAATGGTGCCACCATACCAGAGGTCTCTGTCCGGAATCAGGGTTTCGAAGTCGTTTTCTGGGAAGTGTCGTGAGGTCGCCGGTCGTACCATTGCCTTTACACGAACTGCGCAGTTGGTTGCTGTTTGCTGACCAATGACATCAAGAGGGGTTAGGAGCAGGAGAGTTTCTAGTGCATCGGTGGGAGTAGTTCTAAGTGCTACACTGATGCAGATACAGGCTTGTCTCTGCACCTTCCTTAATTTGTTGAGGTGGGTGCCGACGCTGAGTATGAGTATGGCCACAGACACACGTCTGAGGGATGTAGAGAGGCACCCAAGGCTTTTCATTTCCTCTTGATCCTTGTCACGTCTACAGAGATCGAAAAGATTTTAGACTGTTTAGTGTCTAGTCGATGTCAGATCATGTTGCTGGTTTCGCACATATTGTCCTCCATCCACCTGGCATTCAGTCGATACGTTGCAGGCCTGAAAGCCTTAATTGAACTGCTCCAATTCCCTGGTACCCGACAAGGGTGAACCTTAAATTGTGCATCCAGAGACGATATCTAAGACAATATCTTGCTTATTGATTGGAGGTTGGCGACACTAGTTCCACTGCCTTGAGCTTCGACTGACTGTCTGTGAAAATGCACACATGACGAGCGAATATTATATCACGCTTGAGCCATGACAGGGCTTAGAGACTGCCATCATCTTAGACTGAAACACAAGGATGCAGGGACTCTTGGACTCATGTACTTTAAGACTCTGGAATGCAGGAACTCTGAGACAAATGGACTCTGGCAGTCAATGGTGGATGGATTAAATTCACGTTGGCAACTTGGCTATTCGAAGCGTAGTTGACGCTTCTTCGTTTTTTGTATGCCATTGCCATTGCTCTCTTCTCTTTTCAGAGTTGTAGAAGAAGTCTATGCTAGAGTCTTCTCTCTAAGTCAGTTTCCCAGTACGTTTCATTAGATGCTCCACAGAGTCCGCAGAGACTCCTTCCTTCCGAAAACCTGAATTTCCTTAAGTGCTCCCCGAGCACAGCGATGCCCTATTGATACCGAGTTACTGTGTTCTTGGTCAATTTGATACATGTCTCAAATCTCATTCGGTTGTACTGACCGAAGAGTGCCTTGCCCTGCTTCGTGCCATGATCGTTGGGCCAGAATTCTGAGCGGTTCCTTCTTTCCAGATCCCTGAATTCTTCTCTGAGGAAATGATGTCCTACAGCGGGGCCTGTGAAGGGTTCTGGTGCTCCTTTCCAGAGAGTCGGCTTTCTCATTGCCTTCTGGACAGGTATCCAGTAGACTTTTACTTTGTTTCTGTTACTCAGTTCTTTAAGCTTTTGTGGGCATTCCCACACGTTATTGCATTTGATGATGTAGGAGTGTAGTGCCATACCATTCGTGAATCAGAGTTGTGACTGCTCTCACTCTTAATGCCTTTGGGGAGGCTTTGTCTGGCACAGACCCAATGGTCTGGCTTTCCGCTGGGAACACCGTAGGCTTCGACCCCATTGGTAAGGAAATCTTTGTGTTGAGTCCAAAGACTCTTGCTCCCACTCCGGATTCCATATTTGATCCGTCTGTGTACCATGCCAGACTTCTAGGTTCTTGTGCTGGAACTCCATTAAACCAGCTTGCGAGGTTCTATCTTCTTCGAAACGCCTTCCGAAACAATGTTTCCTGACCATCATATCCGGCATTGTACGAAACATGTCTCTACTGGGGATCGAGCTGAGTATGCCGAGGTGACCTGTTAAGTTGCCTGGTATGATGGTCTTCCTAATGAAGATTGGTAAGGGAGTCAGCCTACCTATAGCTTCTACGGCTGTGTGGGGATGGCACCTGTTATTCCAAGACAAGCAATACGACAAGCAATGCTGCAACATGCCGTCGTGCGTTTCGGGCGACCAAACAATGGCTGCATATGTAATAATGGGGTCTTGTCATCATTGTGTACAACCAATGAATGATTTTGGGGGAGAGAGACCCTAAGTCCTGCCGTATAGACGTCTACTGGTCCACAGTGCTCTGGTACCACACTCAATGGCGTTCCAGTTAAGTCGTTTATCTAGGATTACCCCCAGATATTTGACCTCGCTGGAATATGTTAGTACGGGCCAGCATAAGCTCCTACTTCCTCGACAGTCTAAGGGACCTTAGCAAAATACCAGTCAAAGCGCTAGTCAAATTTGCAGAGAACACGAACTGGCTGTCCTAAGCCCCCTATGTACTATGGGCCTACTTTGGCCTAAGTGCATTGATGCCACTACCTACCTACCACTCGGGCCAACATTGTTGACATTTTGTGAAACTTAAGCGACTCACTTCTCTTTTGACTCGCGTGGCCATTCAATGGACAAGTCTAATGACATTCCTCAAACCACCCGAACATGCCCACCTTGTCCTAGAGTCCTTGAAAATCCCCGTCACCGCCCAGTTCCGACTTCGATTCGACCTCAGCCAGTCTCTCTGAACATCCCTCATCTCCATCAGCACCCTTGTCACTATCGCCTACGAATATGTTGTTAATCCCATTCCAAGACACATCACTTCGGGGCGCATCAGACAAGCTTGGCTTTTTCAAATTTCAACTGTTGAGAGAACGAAGCACATTCGGTCTTCAACTGACAGAAACAATGAAAATCTATTAGATGCCGTACATGAGTCGCCCGTTTGAAGTGCATCCTCCTCCTCGTTCGTTCACATTCGAATCACTGGGCCTCACTGAAGTCCCCCCCCTCTTCCCCGGAACGAGAGAGATTTATTTCACCTTTCAGGTGTCAGAAACAATCGACAAAACATAAATGGCTAATCGAAACAAAATTTTCGGATAAAATCAAAGGAGCCACATGGAAAGGAGGATGGAACATTTCATCCCGTCCGTCCGTTTCGTTTTCGCCCATCAGACAGAGTCAGTCTTCAGTCATCCAAGTGGAATCGGTTCAAAGGCTTTAAACTGTTGCACGTTTGACGAGACTCGGATGCTTGCAAAAGGACGATCATTTTCAATGTGTGCGTGTGTGTGTGTGTGGAAGGGAAGCCCAATGCTCGTCATCATTGCCATCATCATCGTCAAAATCACTCGTGTTGCCTTGTGTACTTGAAAACGGCCAAAAACGTGGCCAGGACGAAGCATCAATCGAGCCTGCACAGGATGCACACCCATGCCACCCCGGTTTCTCTGCTGTTGCTCCTGAGCTGGCTGGTGTCTGTCTGAGTTTTTCTTTTTTTTTGCTTTCCTCTTCCTCGCCCTGGTGCTGGCAAAAATCGAGGGGGGGGGGCAGACGAGACGCCTTTGTGGCATCGTCGTTTGTGTGTGGGCGAGTGCGGGCACAAGGGATGGAACGGATGTGGAATTATCTGGCAAATCATTCGCATGAAATATTCATCGATTCAAATTTATTGTGTGCCCTGCTACCTGATGCTGCTCCTGTTGCCTGATGTGGCTGCCTTATGACTGTCCTCCGACCAGTGCTGTGGGTGCTGCTGCTGCTGGCTCGGGGTGGGCGTCTCGTTTTCCCCGTCTCGTGTGTTCTTTTCCGGGAGCACATCTGTGCCCGAGTGAATCATCATCGGGGCATGATGGATGTCTCAAGAATTGTGTCGCAGCGTAGTCGTAAATATTCCCAGGCAACGCTCGCTCTCTCTCTCTCTCACTGCAGCTCCACACATCGTCAATTGCCAATTTCCCAGTGGACAACGGAACTAATTTCACAGCACTGTCTTGTGTGAGCATTAAGTATCTCACAGCGTCCCTGTCACCGCGTCGACTTCTGCTGCACAACCCACAAGCCCATGGAGCTGTGCAATAATGACACTGCATCATGCAGGCAGCCTACACTCACACACACGGGCGCGCGCAGAGTCAGACAGACAGCCAGAGATGCAGTTGCGAAAGGAAATCACATTTTATTATGATTGATGGCATCGAGATGCGACTGACATTAGCGCAGAACGAATTGGCACTCGGTTGACAAATGCGGTGCGAAGATGGAAGATGACAAGCTTGTGTCTGGTTGCTGCAGTGTTCGATGCTTCGCATTCTGGCGGATGGGACTTGTCAGCGCTCGCTGGCTGCTGGGGTGGGGAGGCGCAGCAATTCGCATTCAGATGCACAAGCTTCCGAGAGCAATCTGGTGGCGGATGGATGCGGCGAACATGTGGCACAGGGGAAGTGTTCTGTGCTGGATCGTGTGAATGGGTGGCCGGATGCGATTTGACCTTTAATCTGAGGCGATGATGGAAGACGATTCACTGGACCGTCAATCAACAACCGTGACACCTTCCTCGGTCCCAAGGGACCACCTGAACAGTCAGACCTCAGGAGTGAATGGCCTCGGCGCGGCCGACCTTTTTCGGAGCCCGACGCAGAGTCCCAGGGGAAATGTCCCCGAATTCCACAAGCGACCAGCATGTCAAAACCAGTTATCGTCACCGGTCACACCACCGCCGCGAATTTGTCCGCTTCTCACGACGACACCTCGTCGTGTCATTTTCTGCAACAGTTCCTCGCTCCCCCCGCTGAACGAACGACGACATTCCCAACCCCGTCAAGAATTAATCACATTCCGATGTCACATGCGCTGAGGTGTGCATTTGCCATGCAAAATCGGCCGGCCGAGGCGGCAGGAGACATCTGCCAGCAGGCAGGCCAAGCACAAGCAAATGACGTCCAACGACGCAGCGGGAAGAGCGAGCGGAGGAAAATGAATCGAGTGACAGTTCCTTGCGTGTGATGTGTCTGTCCACCCCAAAAATAAGTCCCAATGATGGACACAGCAACTGTGGCCCCGACGCAGCATTCGGCCAGCAACTCGTCCTCGTCATCGCATCGGCATCACGCTTCTGTCAGAGAGTCTGTGTGTGTGTGTGTGCGATGAACCGCTTTCTTATGCTTTATTACTTGAAACGTGAAATTGAAATCAATTCCTGTCACCGATGCGATCAACTGACAGCCGTCTCGAGGTGCCCCTCCCCTCACCGCCACCCAACCGAAGGAAGCCCACTGCACACCCGTGCTCTGCTCAAAGCTCTTTGATGTATTTAATGGATGATTGGTTGCGAATGCAAACATGGAATTGTCTTTAGGACACTGAGAGCGCTGTGCACTCACACAGCTGACACCAGTCCATTCTTCATCGGATTCCTGGTACTCCTGCTGCCGCTGACGATGATGACAACAACCATGACGACGACGACGACGACGACGACGACGACGACGACGGCCACTGCGATGATGATGATGACGACCACGAACGACACAACGACGTTGGCCGATGATCATTGTGCCGTGCGATGATCGATGGATTGAGGTGGAGCTGGACATGATCCGTGGAGGTAGCTGCGCAGCTGGTTTTCCCCATGGCCCCAACTACCGCACTTAGACGGCCAAAAACACAAGATACCAGCAACGACGACAACGACGACGACGGAGGCAGGGGGGGAGGCCATTTTCACCTGAAGTTGCAATTTGTCTCGGGCGAGTGCTGTTCGTCGTTGCTGTGACATCGACAACTCATCATCGTCAGGCGCACCGAAACTTTCGTCGATGGTTTCTCTGCGGCGCGATGCCTGGGAAGGAATTCACCGGATTACACTGTGTGAGATGACAAATTACTGGCACGGAGACAAGTAACAGGACTTAATGATGCCTGCCACTCCGGCAATGGGGGAATGTTAATGGACGCGACGATCACACGGTGGTTACGGCCGGGAGTGGAACACCGGCCTGAGCGGGGCAATCTGACTATCCAATGAAGACGGACATTGGCTGGGAATAGACATGCCATCTGATCGGCGATGTCTATGCATGCTCCCGGACGCAGATGGGGAGAGAGAGCGAGCGATCGGGACTTTTAACGTCTTCTTGGTGGTTTGTCGATGAAGTCATTGTTGCAACAATTTGGATACGGAACGTGGACATGACTGTGGTGACGAAGACATGAATTTGGACGATCATGTGTAACAAATGTGGACCAAGTTAAATTTTGGCAAAATTTGGTCAAAAATCCGAAATTCAGAATTTGGGCAGGATGAAGTTTTTCTGTGAATGCTGTTTACATCTGCTTCTTTTGTTCCGGTACGCCATCTACCGGATGTACTCAAAATCTAGTGCACTTATGAAAATTGAGCGCTACTTCCGAGAGATGTTCAGTTGATCTGCACAATTCCTTCGCTTTTGTTAATCTGTCAACACATTTAATTCAGCGCCATCTAGGCGGATATTGATCTAAGCTTAGGACATCCAAGATGTAGCCTTAATATTTCAACGCTGCCTTACTCTATAAACTCGTCAAGCGGTCATCGGCGTTATTTTAAAAGCATAGATTTTTTGTGACAGCGCCATCTAGGCGGCAACGCAGGACAACAACTAATTAAAATCGAAACACCGAAACTCGACTGTCTTCGATGAGTTTTGACATATCATCCTCATCCCACGTCCTCCTCGTCCCTCAATTCCCTCCTGAATGCAAACATCTGCACACCACTGTACCCCCTCAAGTAATTCAATCTCGAAAGCCTAGACAAGCCCTCAGCTCACGCTCCCCATAAGACTTTGGAAAACTGACATACATCTCAGCCCTGCGACCCATGGAGGATCAGATCTAGAGCGATATATGCATTCTGCTGCTGACGGTCCTGGGTCCAGGCTGCTTCCAGTCATCAAGGTCAAGCTGGCTTGCGTGGGAGTGACCTTGTCTGTAGATTCGGTCTTCCTCTCCTTCTCGAATTCGAAGACCCTCTAAGTTGGACCATGCGCTCGATGTGGCCAAGCCAGGGCAGTCGCCGGATCTTAGCCTTACGGACTACATTCACTGCTTGGCACAACTCCTAGAGTTTGCCTTGCGTCTTCTCCTCCATTCACAGTCCGCGCAGACAGGACCTTGTATTCTCTCTTTCGAGGGCACCAAGAGTCAGTTCGTCCAGCTTTCGACTCGATATAGGAGGACTGGCGAAATGATAGTTTTGTCGACAGTCCTCCGATCCAGGAGCTCTAAGTAACAAAGTAACAATGGCGATTCTACATCGGATCTCCACTAGGATGTCGTTTTTGAAGTTCAAATTCATTTCACTACCGCACTGATCTGAAGACCAGCTCGATTCACCTGCACTTCAGTCGTCGTGAAAGCGTCTACGTCGATGTCGTCTGCGTAACCCAACAGTTGGACCGACTTGTAGAAGAGAGTGCCTTTCGTGTTTACATCTGCACACCGGAGTATCTTCTCTCAGACATCACACGACAGCGCATTCCCTTGACGAAATCCGACTGTGGCTCGTAAATCCTTCTGACACAACCAGAGGGATCCCGAATCCAGCCAGGGCATCGAATAGGTCCTTGCGATGAATGCAGTCGTATGCGGCTCTGAAATCGATACAATGGTCGTGTGAATCGATTTGGAACTCGCTAGTCTACTCCAGGATTTGGCCTATAGTCGGCTTTAAGTCCTTAGAAGTTCACACAATATTCTAAATAGGATCTGATAGACGGCGTTGTTAGCCTCTTTAGTGGATGAGACATATGGAGCTGATATTCCAGTCACCGGGCATGCTTTCCTTCTCCCAAATTATGGAATCTCTCTACTGAAACCACGACAGCGGTATTCTGAGCCTGCGGCTTTTGTTATGGCTGAACCGATGTTTTCAAAGGAGGACTGTGGCGGTCGTGGTTTTGTGCGTCGACTCATACACAATTGAACCATGGTGTCTGGGTTAGATTTCCAGTAGGACAAACAAAATGTTCATACTCAAAGAGTTACAACTGTCTGTCTTGAAAAAAGCTTCTCAAACGTGGCCGTTCGGAATCGGCATAAAACTGTAGGTCCCTTCCACTCTTGAGAGAACAAAAGCAAGCACTACACGAGTAGTTGCCAGCTAAGCCCTGACCCTCTACGGGCTGTAGCGCCACCGATGTTAGTATGTATTAATATTTTAGATAGAAGAACTACTTCATCAACTGCTTAAATAAACGGTGATTTTGTAGCTATTATCTTTTTGGCAACACTGGTTTAAACAGCTGACGCACGTTTCGTGTTTTGTGTCACTGTCAAACATCTTCAGTTTGGTCTATAATTTAACCATGAATCGTCTTACAAACGAACAACGCTTGCAAACTATTGAATTTTATTATCAAAATGCGTGCTCTGTGAAGAAAGTTCATCGTGCGTTCATTGTGTTCAGCGACGAAGCTCATTTTTGGCTCAATGGGTACGTAAATAAGCAGAATTGTCCATTTTGGAGTGAATATCAGACAGAAGCATTGCAAGAGCTACCAATGCATCCAGAAAAAGTCACAATTTGGTGCGGTTTATGGGCTGGTGGCATCATTGGACCGTACTTCTTCAAAGATGATGCGAATCGTAACGTAACTGTGAATGGTGAGCGCTACCGTGCGATGATATCCAGCTTTTTTTTGCCCAAATGCAAGAGCTTGACTTGCATGACATGTGGTTTCAACAAGACGGTGCCACATGCCACACAGCACTTGCAACAATGGACTTATTGAGGGGCGAGTTCGGTGAACATTTTATTTCACGTTCGGGACCTTTCAATTGGCCGCCTAGATCGTGCGATTGAACGCCTTTAGACTATTTTTTGTAGGGCTATGTTAAAGCTCATGTCTATACAGACAAGCCCGCTTCAATTGACGTATTGGAAGACAACATTGAAGCATTTATTCGTGAGATACCGGCCGAAATGTTGGAAAGAGTATGCCAAAATTGGACTAAGCGGATGGACCATTTGAGGCGCAGTCAAGGTCAACATTCGCATGAAATAATCTTCGAACATTAAATTATATGGACCATACTATCGATTCAAATAAAGATTTCATGGATTTCTCTGAATTTTATGTGTTTCTTTTTTTTTGAGAAACTTTCCTATAGCCTTAAAAAATCACCCTTTACATCCACTATTCCCTGCGAGTCGGTAGGTGGGCAGATAACTGGGTTCCCTGACTGCCTTATGGCCGTGGCTTACTTCGAACAACGTGTTGGTTCCATTGTGCCCTTGCCTGGGAATGGTTTGCTACCGTGAGAGCCACTTCAGTTCTAAAAACAACCAGATCCACATATGAATCGGTAGTCGATTTTTCAGTTTGACATCGCTTAAGTCCTGCAGCTCAACGAAGAAGTACTTTCCTAGGACCTGCCACCTTTTCTTTGCTAAGGTTGGGCAGTCACAGAGTAGATGTTGGATAGATTCTATTTCTATCCTCATCTCGGCAGCTTTTGCAAAGGGCATTACGCGATATGTTTAGATGCATTGCATGTGTACCTATGGCACTATGGTACCTCCTAGTAGCCTTCTTACGTCCTTACGACTAAACCCGATCAATGATGTTGTTCTCCTCTTACTCAGCGTCGGGCATAGCGCCCTCGTCGTTTCTCCAATACTCAGACAAAGCTGTCGAGTCTCTGGCTCCGTCCAGGGCTTCGTCGTGTGGTTTCTTTTTTTTAACGCTAGATGGATCACTCAGACTGAAAACTGGTCCATTGTACTACCAGCAGCAACCTCGGTAGCCAGCACACTTAGCCCACTGTGAGACTTTAACCACTGATCGCCGTTAAATTGATCCCAGCGGCAAATGGTGACTGGACCAGATTAGAAAAATGGATAAAAGCGTTGCTTTCACTGGGATTCGAACCGGGCACCCCTCTAACCAAGGGCAAGCACGCAACCAACTGCGCCATCCAGTACGTGTCGTGTCGGTTACATCAAATTTAGTCCAAGGTCAGAAATTAAGCATTTTTGAAGAACAAAATTGGGTCAACTTTGGAGAAAAAAAAAGATTAAAAATGTGACTGATGCTAAATTTAGTCAAAAAGGAAGCCTGTCAAGGGTTTTTTTCTTCAGAATTTATGTAATGTCTTACATGCATGAAAACTAGAGCAGCGCAAGAGGAGTACCGGGCTAGAAGACGGGAGGAAAAGAAGCTTCTACGCCGGAAGAAAAGGTCTCTCTCCTCTCCCAGCTCAAGGACATCGAAGAGTCTAGAGATAGACAAAAAATACGAGCCTTTTATAAAAAAGCCAAAAGCCTGGCTTCAGGCTTTAGGAAAGGCACCCAGGCTCTTCGAACTTCAACAACTGCGTAATGGGGCTGACCAGGAGAGAATGATAGGGAATCAGGAAATCCCAACTCCAGTCGATGAAGTAGTCCTTCCACCTAGCTTTGAAGAAGTCGCCTACCATCAGAGCTCTTCAAGGCCGGTTTCGATGTTCTGGTGGGGAGCATGCACCAGACCATCTGTAAAATTTGGGAAGACGAAAGCATGTCCGACGACTGGAATATCAGCTCCATATGCCCCATCCACAAAATAAGGCGATCTTGCCTCTTGCAACAACTATAGAGGTATATTCCTGCTCAACGTCGCCTACAAGATCCTGTCCAGCGTACTGTGTGAACGTCTAAAGCCGTTTTGCGCCTCACTAATCGTCACGTATCAGTGCGGCTGCCGGCCCGGCAAATCGACTATAGACCAAATCTTCACACTAAGACAAATCCTGGAGAAGACCAGTGAGTTTCAAATCGATACGCACCACCTTTTCATCGATTTCAAAGCCGCCTACGACAGCATTCATCGCAAGGAGCTATTCGAAGCGATGGCCGAATTCGGGATCCCGGGAAAACTGATCCGGTTGTGTCGCACCACGCTAACACATACGCGATGCACCGTGCAGTTTGGCTCAAGGATTCGGCAAGGAGATGGGCTGGCGGGTGACTCCTTCAATCTGGTACTGGAGAAGATAGTGCGGAGGACAACTGTAAACACGGAAGGCACTATCTTCTACAAGTCGGTCCACCTGTTGGGGTACGCAGATGACATCGACATCGTCGCGCATTCTCAACGTGCCGTAGTGGAGGCTTTTACGGCGATTGAAGAACAGGCGAAACGAACTGGTCTCAAGGTCAATGAGGACCACACAAAATATATGCTGTCGACCAAAAAACGTTCCGTCACACACCACCTTGGACAAAATTTCACGATCGACCGCTACAATTTCGAGGTAGTGAAGGAGATTGTGTACCTCGGGGCAAACGTGAACTCCACAAACGATATCACAGTGGAGATCCGTCGTAGAATCGCCCTTGGCAACCGGTGCTACTTCGGTTTGTCAAAACAACTGGGCTCAAAACTCCTGACTCGAAGGACCAAAATCATACAAAACTCTTATTCTGCCAGTCCTGCTCTATGGAGCCGAAAGCTGGACGCTAAGCAAATCTGCAGAGCTGATTCTTGGTACCTTCGAAAGAAAAGTTCTACGACGGATATATGGTCCCGTCTGCGAGGAAGGCGATTTGAGGAGAAGACATAACCGCGAACTCTACGAGCTGTACCAGGATGTGGATGTAGTCCGGAAGGCAAAAATCCGTCGACTGCACTGGCTCGGCCACATCGAGCGCATGGACAACAATGCTCCGGCAAAGAGGGTCTTTGAATCCGAGCCTACTGGTTCGAGAAGGAGAGGAAGACCGAGCCTCCGATATAAAGACCAAGTAATCGCGGATGCAAGATAGCTTGGTCTTGATGACTGGAAGCAGCGTGCCCAGGACCGTCAACGATGGAAGGCAGCAATTGCTCAGGCTCGGACCCTTCGTGGGTCGCCGGCCTGATGAATTAGAAAACTTCTGAAAAATTTAATTTTGGCCACTGATCCATGAAAATTT
Organism: Eristalis pertinax; assembly: GCA_907269125.1. NCBI lineage: Eukaryota > Metazoa > Arthropoda > Insecta > Diptera > Syrphidae > Eristalis > Eristalis pertinax. The sequence goes on from OU026148.1 coordinate 11,077,889, forward strand.
AAAATTTTGAAGAAATGGTTTACATCATCATCGTTATCTTCTCACCCGCATGATCCACTAACGGGGTCTTGGGTGGTTAAAGCACGCACCAGAGCTCTCCAGGCCACTCGATACTCCGCCATCGACTCTAACTCATCGGGAGTTACGACCAAGCGCACCCAGGCGAGTTTTTGGACATCATCCAACCACCTCGTCACAGGTCTGTCAAGCGGTCGCCTATCTGATGGAATCGCATGTAAGGCATGCCTCGGAAGTGGTGTTGTGAGCTCCTCCGTAGCTGACATCCTCGTGGTGGGAGGCGGGCAACAGGCTTTCATACAACCCAAATCTGGTTAACGAAGCGAAATCCCCTCCCTTTCCTTATGACAAGTAGAACAAAACTGTCCTCGGATACCGTCTACCTAAGTGTGCCAGGGTCCCATTTGGGGCCAAACCTGAATGACGGCATTTTGCGAGCGTCTGCTGACCCGCTTGACAGCCAGATGAAGGTACGAGCAACTCGGCAATGGCCTCGGTAGGCGTTACGTAGGTGGGCGGAAGGCACGTCATACACTTACCAGTGCGTGCGGAGATCACCGAGCAATGGACCACTGCAGAGAATTCAAACAAAAATTCGACCTAAAATGTTGGGCAACATCTAGTTGGCAACAGTCGTGGAATTACGCAAGACCTTGATCACCCACTGTTCATTGAAAATTGGTACAAAGCACAATTTGGTCAGAATTCAAAATTTGGTTAAAAATTGATTGCACCACAGACACAAGCCAATTCAAAGATTTAAACAAGTTGTTTGGTTAAAAATTGATTGCACCACAGACACAAGCCAATTCAAAGATTTAAACAAGTTGACCAAAGTGTTGATGGACTATATTGACTGGACTAAAATCTGGTCAACATTTTGGCCAACATTAAAATTCGCATTGCGTCAAGAAATGCTATCAAATCCGGACGAATTCCAAATTGTGACGATTCCATAGCATCCCCATGAGTCCCAGCTCCCTGCGCAGCATCACTTCCTTCCCCAATAATCCCACTTCCATGTCCTCCACTTAGCCCAGATGTCGTTGACTGTCCACAGGACGTGGTATCGTAAAAAGAAGACTCGTCCCAGATCAATCCCCCATCCCTGGCAACGTAATAACAACTCTCACCGGACCGCCCGCCATCGCAAGAAAGATTTCCTCCTCTCCCTCTCTCCTTCTTTCTGTCTCCCTCTCACAGCCATCTCCCACTCGTCTGCACTCCGCCTGATTGACACCGAGTAAAGTCAATTAAGAAAGTCAATCAACGTCTTTCATCAAAAAAGACAGACTTCCCCCCGCCACCGTTTCCCTGTCACCCATCACCTTCTAGCCATCATCTGACAAAGTACAGGACGATGATTGAAAGGTAAAGGAAAGGTCCCGTCCGCCGTCCATCGAAAAGATGAACAGAGAGCAGGAAGAAAAAAGAGGAAAAAAAAAAAAGAATAACGAATTGTAAGAAACCCCAGAGAACTTTACGGATCGATGAACTTTGCCCAAACCATCCGCCCACCGATGGTCAGCCAGCCAGCCAGCCAGCCAGTCAGCCAGTCAGCCAGCCGTCAGTCTCTTATCCCATCCATCAGAGTGCGCGGTATGTACACATACAATTGGAAATAATGATGTCTTTCTGCTGACATATTGCCGGGTGGACAGGTTCAGTAAGTTTTTATCCGCACCGACCTTCCGATGACCCCCTCCTCCAACCCTTCAAAGTCATTTTTACCGCTACAAGACAAGAATTAATTAACATCAACCATGGATCCATCCACACCAATGGCAGTCGCAGAGAAGACGAGGCGAACAAAAAAAAAAAAACTGCGATAAAAGGATAAAAAAAAAACAACAGAGAAAGGAAAATCCTGCACTTTCCCAGGACTTGTGGGATAAAAACTTTATCGACTTGAAGGCGTCCGGTCCAGCTATGCTCCGGTGACCCGAGGCGAGGGGGTGCTCGCTTTTTTTCCTCCTCCTCTATCCTTCGTCGCAGCCAACTCGCCAGCGGTGCCGGTGTCGCCACCATTGCCAGCGCATAAGAAGTCCTGTCGACAGTGATTGAAAGTTATTTGACATGTAAATATCAACTCAAGAAGGAGATCAGGATTAAAAGTTTGTCCCTTCCCCCCCGTTCGTTCCCGGGTCTCGTCAAATTAGGGAAACTTGCCAAGGCGTCGACCGACGATGCGACGACAGACGACCGACGACCGACGACCACACAGCTCCCATCCGGGTACGTCATCAATGCCGGATTATAATTGCAGATATATTGACGGGCGGTGGTGGGATTTTCAATCACGACCAGCCCACACCCTGCGGCACTCATCAGTCATGGGGCACTGGACTTTAGTCGACGTCGAAGGAAAAACTCCCTGGAGACGGAGTGTCCACACTCAGATTTCTTAATGTTGACTAATTAATACGAGTATTCACCTCCCCCCTCCCCCACCCTACACACACACACACGGGCTAGATGAACACTCCCGCCCAGTGGGCCGGTGGCTGGCTGAATTATTATGAATTATGAAAGTTTTCACCACGTCATGGATGCCTGGTCGCTCACTCATCATCTCACTATCAGCCGGCAGGGGAAGGAGCAGGAGTAGGAGAAGGAGCAGGAGCCACCGGCAACTACACTCGTGCAGAATGGACGCAACGACTGGTGGCGGATGGGCGATTGGGCGAATGGGCGAATGGGCGGATGGGCGCTGCGCGCTAGTCCTGCTCCTGCTGATGAGAGAGGAATACTAATAATAAGTAAATGATTAATAATAATAATAATTCATTCGGGATACATAGCATCGCAGTGAGATGTCCTAATTGGAATTGATTAGATTCCTCCTTGTGCACATGTTATGGTTGGTTTGGTTTGGCTGGCCGTTGGCTGGTTGCCCTCCTCCCCACCCACAGCTCCTTCAGTCTGTGCATGTGGTCGACCGTGGTACACCCTTTTTGATCGATTGCACTACTGATGGGGCACAAACTACACACACACACACACACACACACACCCAACCACCACCAAGCACCGGCACAATGAGCGATGCAAAAAGAAACTGAGATGCCGGCCAGAGTGCCAGAGATGGTATCGCATTTGTCCACACACAGAAAAGAAATCTCAGGGGCGGCCGTGATCATCCCTCGACAGGGATTTCTCGTGTCAAAAACTTAAGTCGAATGCATAATTCGTCGAATCCGTGAATGTTTTAATCAGAGGGTGGCCTGGCACTGGTGGGGGCGGATAATTGATTGGAGGGAGATCCGAGCAAAAAAAAACATCTTGAACGTTGATTAAGATGAGCTATCCTTGGAGGGAGACTTATCATTTCTCTTCTCGATGGCATGCGGTACGGTGGGTGTGAATTCACCTGATTCTGGTGATTATGAGCAGCTTAATTAGCGTGTGCCACGAAAGACGGACGGGGGCGGGAAGCGGCCACCCATTGGGCACATGTGCTGGAGATTTTGACTTATGTGAAGTAATTAGCCGACGATGGTGGGTCAGAAATGGATTTTGCCAAATCGGCCATATCTCGAAGACGGTTCGTCTGTTTTGGATGCAGTTTGATATGAGTTGTTGGCGAAAGATTCAGCATGAAGTGACGCGTCTTTTGTGCCCTCAATCATGCTGCTGCGACCAGTGGGAATAAGGGGAAATTATCGGAGAAGGTGACCAGAAAAGCTTGATTTTACAAGCATCGATGATAACTCGAAAATGGTTGCGTATTTCGGCGATCTAGTTTATCTCCAGCGCATATTTTTCTTTGCGCATATTTCCGTGTTGAAAAGACGCTTCCTTACAGCCCCCAACCATGCTGCTACCACCAGTAGGTCAGAAGTTGTTACAAAAAAAATTCGGAAAAAGTGACCTGCGGTAGTTTATTTTAGCAAATCGGCCATATCTCGAAAACGGTTCGTCTGTTTTGGATGCGGTTTATTGCGATAGATTGAGCATGCAAAGACGTTTCTTTTGTGCTACCGATCAAGCGGCCAGGGCCAGTAGAAAGTAGGGAAAAATGTCGGAGAATGTGGATCTAGGAGAAGGTGACCTGCAATATTTCGAATTCTGTTGCACTCTACGTCGATGAACATCCTAATCTTTCGTGAGACTAGACTGTACTGCGCTGAACGACTTGTTGAGAGATGGGCAAAGTGGCTCCTTGGTTTAGTGTCTCTCAAGACATATGGATTTTGCACGAAAATTGCCAGTTGCCGTATCACTTCACGTTTCTAAAGAGGCGCTAAAATGCCTTTCAATCTTTCAACTGCTATCGAAACCTCTGCTCTTCAGCACCTTCATGCATCGGTTCGACCAAAAGAACGACCTTCTTGCTGGCAAATCGATGAGCAAGACACCACCAGGACGAGTCTCTTTCTGGAGCTCTTTGCCTTCAAGTGAACCAACTCCAATTGAACTCCGAAATGGCCCTGAAATGAGACGACCTCTTCTCCAGTTGCCCCTCAGTCGCGCTCATCTCCATGTCAAGACGTGTGAGCGCAAAACACAAGCCGTCCCATCATAACTCAGCGCCTATCAATCACGCTGTTAATCGGCCGATCATAGGAATCATCTCCGTCGCCGTTGGCCAAAACTCAGCCGTCGTCCGTCGTCGTGGCACATCATTCACAGGGCGAACGCACACGTCCTCCTCCTCCTCCGCCGCCGCCGTCACAGTCGCTAGCTGGTGTCCAGGTTGATTGATGTCAGGCACATAATCAGTCAAACGCGTTCACGACCCACGGCACCTTCCACTCTCAATTTGGCCACGATAATTCAACTTTTATGAGACGTAATTCTGTCAGATTGATTGCTCAATCAGCAGCGCTAAGATCACGGCTCCGGATAGCACGACCCCTGTGGTGGCGCACCATCGCACCATCGCAACAGCCATCACACGGTGATTTTGCGGCGGCCGACGTGATTTCGAACAAGAGAGCCACAGAGCCTGTGATGCTGACGATTACGACAACGAGCGGTGCTCTTGGCTTGGTGCAGTTGCCGTGAGTGCAATGCAGTCTCCCTCTAATGTGGCGCGCGGGTGTACTGTGCGATAATCCACCCACATGCGGTGGCGGCGGGGTGTCCTTACGATTCAGTACTCCTCGTCGTCGTCGTGCCATTGTTGCAACTCACTGCAGCAAATCGCACACAGGTTCGTAAGTCTTGGGCCCTTTATCTCGAGGAGATCGTAAATTCATTTACGTTTACGTTTACGTTTGCCCACGACCACACTGGCATGCTGCTGCTGCTGCGTTCGTGCGAGTGTCGAGTGCTGTCGCTCTTGAGCCAGAGCCAGAGCCAGGGCATCCGTATTGGTGTCGGTGACGATGTTGGGTCTAGGCCCAACGATGACTCAATAAATCATCCAATTGTTCAACACTTAACTATCTAAACTAAGTAATAATTGCACCTGTGAGAGAGGATGTGATTGCGACAGGCACAGCCTACGAGGCGTCTCTGATCGAGAGTGAGCGCCTCGAAGCCAGCTCGTCTGCAGCTGCGGCGGCGGCCACCCCGCCCGCCTCGGCCATGATGCGGCAATTGGCAATTGTGTGACAACATTATTAGGAGGACGATTATTACTGTTTATTATTACCGCTATTATTACTCATAATTTGCATTGTTATCCTGGCCAGGAGTGTGAGATGGTGGCGGGTCACAGGCGGAAGGATTAACATAATTTGTGTTGATGTTCCGAGAATGCCGGGCGAGTATGCCACTGCTGAGTCTGAGTGTCCTGCAAGCGGAAGTGAATGAGACGACAATGGGTGCACATTTGTCCCGAGAGCCAGTGACCAGTGTGCCATGTGTGCGGCCTGTAGGCCGGTTTAAGTGTCTTACACTGGAGCACGTGGCTGGTTAAGTTTGTGTCCACAATGTGTGTGGCATTTGGACGATGTGTAGAGTTGCAGAGCGACTGGAGTGGGGGATCCTTCAAGTGAATTCATTTTAAATGATTATTTATGGAGTCCTGTCGGAGTGGCAGGTTTAAAGGGGTTTCACTTCACAAACGGCTCTGGAATTAATCTTAAAGGCGATTGTGCTTCGGGGACTACCGAGTTAAATGGAAATTCCCCTGAATGCAGTGACAAGACGAGTAGATTGCCAAGCAATCTAGTGAAATGAGTGAATTTGGTTCACTTTGTGGCCTGCCTGGTCGAAGCCAAAACTATGTCTGCACACCTCGTGCTCCTGTCAGTTTCACTTCAATCCAAAGTGACACTCGCAAAGTTTTTGTTTCTTCTGAAAACCGATCCGAAACGCTGCCGTCGCTCGCATCCTCTTGTCGCCAACGATTAGAGACACCGGAGACACATGCCGAGCACATCATCAACAGGTACGGGTAGGTAACCAACTTTTGGTGGCTTGTCCCAAAACCAATCGTTTGTCGCCGGCATCCCTCAAGCCGGCAGCCGTAACTTGATATCCGTTTGTCAAATGTTATGAAGTCATCCCTTGTGAGTTGGGCTTGATAGGTGTGTGCAGACTCAACATTTCATCTCTTCTCGTTCACGCTGGACTGGGCAGGCGGCCGTGGCTGCATGGCCAAAATCATATTCGTCGCGTCAACTAATTGGTTTGGCCCCAAACCTCTGGCTCTCTCCGCACGGTGGAGGCGTCAAACGACACCGCTACTGGCTACTGGTCTCGAGGATCCTTTTTCCACTCGACAGAATGTCGTCGGCGTCAAATGATGAAATGCTTAGCCAATCGATTCAAGAAGGGAACAACAAAAAAATCGGTCGTCTTGGACCGCTCCAAGGCTGCTGCGCGCCTGTTGTCGCTTCTGTTGCTCTCTGTGTGTGCCCACAACTTTGGTTTGATTTGTGATGACATGCTTCCCCTGGCAAACGGGACGTTCAGTGATGCCTTGTGACGTCTTCGATGTCCGAAACCGAATTTTCGCCGCATCCTTCGGATGAGTAGAACTAAATCACCAAAAAAATACAAAAAAAAAACCCATTGCCTGTGCGGGTAATGCTAATCTCTCAGGGTGCAGGATTACTGCGGGACGGCAGAACATTCCGAAGGCTAAAGTGTGTTGCGTTACGTGGGCGAGTTGTCTTCTGTGTGCTTTCTCTCCTACTCTCGTTCGCTTGCTCATCACCTCGTCACTAACCCCGGGACTGCCGCTGCCGCCAGCAGCGTCCTGAATGATTGACAGGATCATGGAAATGGAGCAAAACCGGGGGCAAACATTTTCTACATGAGCGGAATTCTGAAGAAGCAGAAGGACGACGACGACGACGACGACGACGACGAAGGGAATAAATGATTAAGTCAAGTTGTCATTCATGTCAAATCGACAAGGGTGGTCGAGGATGGAGCACGGCGGTGGGTGGCGCTGGAAGGGCAGAAATATTACTATGTCCTGGGCGCTGATGTCTCTCCGGTTGCGAATGAGTGGTAATTACGCGAGCGGATATTAATAGAATCCTGTCTGTTGGAACATGTTGAGCTGTGTGTTGTGCTGTGTTTTTTTTTTCTCTTCATTTCTTCTTCTGTTGGTTTGTTGCTTTCGCTCTGACTGACATGTGTCAGAAATGTGCCCTTTGATAGACTGGTGCTGTTTGGGACGTGACTGGGATGGCGGATGATGGCGGATGATGAGGATGATGGACTCGATGGCAGGGCGGCCGCGCTGGCTGAAGGGAATCATTTAATTATTTAAATATTCCGTGGCGTACCTTGCGTGTGTCATTCATTCGGAAAAGCGGGAGGGGGGAGGTTAGGGGCTGCGAATTTGTCTTGAAGAGGTGGCTGCTTGGGCTAACAAGACAGAAATTCAACGAAGTTGAGTTCGATTAGATGCGGTTGAGGGAGCGCAGCGGTGATGGCGATGGGAAGGGGGAGAGAGCGGCTCTCTGAAACAGGAATGGGGGGGGGGGAGGAAGAGCTTGTCTAGGATCTGTTGGGGAGTGCGCGTGTCTACTAAGCAGGAGCAACATGATGCAACGACGCCACTAAACAGCCACTCCCCGGTTGACATCGCGAGACGACTGACAGAGAGTGGACCAAAATGACGAGTCCTTCGTAGCGCCTGACCACGATTGGCAACAAATGCCTCCTCATTCATGGAGGCACCCATCCGAGCAAACATCTTCAGCAGCACAGCTGACAGACAATCATTCGTCGAAATTAAACGATCTCCCATCGAGTCTTGAGATGTATTCAAATGACATGTTCCCCCCCCCCCCCCCTTTGCCCACGACCGCCTCCACTTGTCTAGCACTCGGATTGAATAAACGTCCGATAATCATATGGCAAATTGAGCCTATTACCATGCCCACCACCAGTGATCAAAGACGAAGACGAATGGCCAGACGGCCGCGCCGCCTCGAATGATTGATGACTGAGATCCACACGGGCAACCGAAGCCGACAGCAATCCAGACGTTTCCTTCAAGGACCCTGAATAACCTAATAACACCATCAAAAGCACCCCCTCCCCCCCGCCAGATTGAAAGGGAAGAAGGCGATGAATGAACACCAGAACACACACACCAGCAGCCTCCGCGATGAGGAGAACTCTCGAGAAGAAAAATGAACCGAAAACAAAAAAACACCCACGCCCACCCGCACCGAGAACCAGCAACAAAGCAACAACACGAGAGAGGGAGAGGAGCTTGTGATAAAAAATTACAAACCACTTTTTTCACGATTTCACAACGCCCGGATTGTGGAGAGTTCACCGTTTACAAATGATAACAACTTGTTGATTGTGGGATTTGCCACCCCCTCCCAGGCGCCAGTACGACCCCTGGTTTACATGGAATCTAACACAGGAAGAGACTGAGAGAGAGAGAGAGAGAGAGAGTGAGCGAGAGCAGGAGCAGCAGCACAGACACCGAGCAACACGAACGGGGGAAAAAAATGTTCCTGAATCCTGGAAAAGCCCTCTTTTTCCGTGTTTTTTTTTCTCTCCCCCCCCCGCGCTATTCGTTGTTGGTTCCGTTCGCCTGTTTCCTTTGGCTTTTTTTCCGCTTTTTTGCGGGGTAACACTTGTGCTGGTGCACGAGAATAGATGTAAACATGGACGAGCTAGGAGTTGTGGATGTGGATGGCGGTGGAGGAGGACAACGTCGGCGACGACGACAATAAAGCATCCAGATCGAACTGGCCGGGTTACAAGGGGGCGACGGCGGGCGTTTGGCGGAGTTAGAAGGTTGGAAGGTGGAAACCAGCGTGTTTGAATTAAATATGCCGCTGCGCTCTGAGCGGCTGGCGGTTGCGTTTAGGGGGGGAGTTGGCTGAGGCTCAGCGCATTTGAAGGTCACATTTCGACGTAGCTCCGCGAGAGGTAGGGTGCACCCCGAGTGCACTGGGCGGAGGGGAGTCCATGAAGGTGGTAACGGGGTTAATAGGTTTTCGAGCAGACACGAAGAGACAGAGGGAAACCGGCACTTTCCTGCCGCGCAACCGAAGTCTGTGTGTGCACACTGGATTCAATTTTTTTGTATCCCTCACTTAAAGGGGTTCGGACGTGGTTGTTCCTGGTTTGTTTTTTGTGGGTGCGGCAGGCAAGTGTAGTTCGTTTTTTTTCGTTTGTTCACCATCCACCGGGTCGCGTTAGTTGATTCAGATTTAGATTAAGGACGCAATAGGGAACTAAATGCCAGCGGGCCTAGGTTGAGAGTTTAGTGGATATTCACGGATAAATGGTCGTTTCAATTTCATTGATGCGCTACGTATCGGTGCATGTTTTTTTTTTTTTTTGCCTGGCACTCGACTGGGGTTTTGGAAGAGGCTTTTTTCGGGATTAGGGAGCACTCGGTAGGGAGTGCCTATTGAGGCATAATTGATTCGAGGGACGGTGTGTGGTGGCTTTTAGGAAGGAACACGTTACGTTAGGATTACGAGCTTTGGTGGATTGTGTTGCGTTACATTGCGCGTCACTGCTGGGTAACGTAATGCAATTATCATTCGATTGCACTACATTACATAACGTGACGTGATGCGTCAAAGTTGTAAGTAACGACAAGGAAAATGACACTGAATGACTTATGTACCTACTTGACGGTAAGGTTGCGGATATCCCGAACACCGCCAAGACAAGGAAATACTCCCGTAATCTCTTAAGAAGTCCTACGCCGCCAACATCAAGTATTGAAGGCCAGGTACACAGGTCGTAGGTGGTGGCAGTTAGAAGATGAGCCATGAAAAGTCTGAAAAATGCTTACTATACACTATGGATTTATTTAGGTGAAAAATTCGATGTCGTCGGATCCACTCCAGTCTTTGGATTTCGATAATACACATCTCAACACATAACCACAGGTGTACACAGGTCGTAGGAACGCCTAGGTGGGCCGCTGTGGTAGTTGGAAGATGAGCCACGAAAAGGCAATGAAATCCCTACTGTACACACGCAGTATTCGTCGCCGATTTTTGTATAAAGTGGACAAGGGAGGTGAGGCAGAAGGGATCACACAAGGGAAATAACACACACATTGAAGGAATCGGCGACGAATTTAGCGTGTGTAAAAGTGGCTTAAGCAAGATGCCTATAAAGCGACTCTGCAAAGAAGGACAGGAGCTACTCGGGAGCTCTACGAGCAGAAGGGGAGAGACGAACACCGGCTTCTGAGGAGAAAAAAGAAGGAGCATGAGAAGCGCGCGATCGGCAGAATGGAGGGATATTACTGCAGGAATGAGGTAAGGAAGTTTTACCAAAGGGTAAAGTTAACCAGTGAAGGTTGTAAAGTCCGAACCGAAGCCTGTAAGGATGATCAAGGGAACATCGTAGTAGAGTCACAGTCGATGCTGAGGATATGGAGAAACCATTTCTGCAGACTGTATAACGGCGACGAAGACCCCAATGAAAGGGACGATGAAGATCAACAATTCCGTCCACCAGACCCAGATGAAGTGAGGACTGCCATATCTAAACTGAAATCCAACAAGGCTGCGGGAGCTGACGGCCTATCCGCCGAGCTTTTTAAGGCCGCAGGCGATGGTTTGGTAAGGAGCATGCACCAACTCATCTGTAAAATATGATCGGACGAAAACATGCCCGATGAATGGAACCTTAGCATTGTTTGCCCGTTCCATAAAAAAGGAGACCCTTTGAACTGCGCCAACTACAGAGGTAAGTATCGCATACAAAATCTTATCTGCCGTACTGTGTGAACGCCTAAAGCCATTCGTCAACAACCTGGTCGGTCCATACCAGTGTGGCTTTAGGCCAGGAAAATCCACCATCGACCAAGTATTCACACTGCGGCAGATTTTGGAGAAAACCCAGGAGCAACAAATCGATAACCACCACCTTTTCATCGATTTTAAGGCCGCGTATGAAAGCATCTATAGAGACGAGCTATACAGAGCAATGTCTAGTTTTGGCATCCCTACCAAATTCGTGCGTTTGTGTAGGATGACGATGGAGAATGCACGCTGCTCCATCAAGGTTGGTTAAGACCTAACCGAGACCTTTGATTTCATAAAAGGATTCAGACAAGGCGACGCGCTGTCATGCGACTTTTTCAACATCGTTCTTGAGAGAATTGTTCAAAACTCGAACGCCAACACCAGAGGAACAATATTTCAGAAGTCCGTCCAACTACTCGCATATGCCGACGATATTGACATTATCGGACGAACGCAGCGTGATGTCAATGGCGCTTTTGTGGGTATTGCAACGGAGGCCGCGAAGATGTGTTTAGCGGTAAACGAGGGTAAGACCAAGTATATGCTGCCAACGAGAAAGGACACCCAACACCGGCGTCTCGATCAGAACGTCACAGAAGACAAAAACTTTGTCTACCTGGGCACCGCTATCAATTCAGAGAATGACACCAGCGCTGAAATCAAACGAAGAATAACTCTTGCCAATCGCTGCTTCTTTGGACTAAGAAAGCAATTGGTAAACAAAGCCCTCTCTCGAACAAACAAGGTAACGCTTTACAAGACCTTAATCGTCCCAGTCCTGCTATATGGCGCGGAGGCATGGACTTTGTCAAAAGCGGATGAAGCTGCTCTTGGTTGCTTCGTGAGGTTTTCGGTCCCGTCTGCATAGATGGCGAGTGGAGGAGGAGATATAATGACGAACTATACGGGCTATTTAGCGACATCGACTTAGCCAGAAGAGTGAAGATCCAACGATTGAGATGGCTAGGTCATGTAGAGCGGATGGAAACCAATGCTCCGGCTGGAAAAGTCTTCGAATGCACCCCCGAGGGACGGCGCAGTAGAGGAAGACCGTGACTCAGGTGGCGCACGCAAGTGGAAAGGGACCTCAACCAACTATGTCTGCAAAGTTATAGACAGCTAGATGGAGCTGACTGAAGCCGCTAAAGTTCGAACTGACTGGAGACGCTTGTTGGCTGAGGCTCAGGTCCTGTATTGCCACCTTAAGTAGTAAGTAGTAAGTAAGTCCTGTATTGCCAAGTAAGTAACCGAGTTGTTATTAATGCAGCACAACTTGAACTCTGTCATAAACGGACACCGAACGACGGTACGAAGAAATCTGTCCGCTTATGAGAGTTGGCCGGTTATGAGGGGTGTCCGTTAGGAGCGACTACACTGTAATGCAAAGTTTTTGTATACAACGTAAATTATAACTAAGATGTAACATAATGCCATACCACTCGGAACGGAGAACGTAACGCAATGTGATGAGGTCCGACGATGTTTCAGTGAACCTGCCGTGGTAGTAAGACATGGAGCATCTCGTTACTTTACTTCCAGCGACGTAACATAACGTCACACAACAAAACTTAAAGAAAACACTGCAAATGAATTCCAATTCGGGATTGTTGTACTTAGCTGAACATAGAACTCCGACAGAAAGTAACGTAATCTCAGCTGAAGCAACATAACCTAATGAAAATGTAACGTAACGTAATGTAACGTGCTGACGCATTGCTACGCTACGTTACCTTCTGCTGTTGTATGCTCAGTCTCCTTGCGTTGAATGAGACTACATTATGTGCTGTCTTCTAAATATTTCTAAGTCAGGTCAAGTACTAAGACATTGCATTGCATTACGTTACCGCCTTGCGTTACGTTACGTTATTGAATTTGGAAGAAGAGAATGAACGAATTCAGAATTCAGTGCCATCTACCACTTAGCAGCCTCAATGAACCCACCTCTAGACCACCTCCGTCGGCATCGCTCGCTGCCACGGACGCTGATAGACATCAAGTTCTCACTCCCGGAAGTTGAACCTCGCATTCCGTTGCACCTCGCAGTCTGCAGTCAGTGTGTGAGTGCAGTGACACACATCACCTCACACGGCACGGCAACACCCGTCGCAGCGAACAGTCAATGTCCTGCTCACGATTCACCGATTCAACGGCCCATAAGCACCAGCAAATCATCCAAATGAGCTGCGATGTCAAAAGTCGCGCACAAGTGTCAGCCAGCGAGAATGGCACTCTAATAGTCGGGCGAGAAGAGGTCCTCTCACTCTCAGCCCCCCCAGCAAGCGGAGCGAGAATATAAAACACCCTCAATCGCCAGTAAATTATTTGTCCACCCACATCTTAATCGCGGCCTCGTAGTGTCTCATATCGCTCCTCATCCAGCCGCCTGGAGCCTGCGCGCGTTAAATTGCTCGCGTCCAAGTTGCCAACTGCCAACTGGTAACTGGCAACTGCCACCTCTCCGCTGTCGCTCCTTTTCGGTAGAAGCGGCGCGGGCGCGCAAAGTGCCTCGGATATTTATATCGCGTTGCACCACAGAGCGGTGCAGAGCACTAAATGACGGTTATTTATCGCACGAATGCGCATACAACCCGTCCACGGTGACTGTGCTATGGCCCGTCCATGTCTCTCCTGGCAGCGTTGCGGCCCCGCCGGCGCGGTGCACCGCACTGACCGATGCGTGACTCTTGTGGCAGACAATAAAAACGCTTTAAATCATCTGACAGCGCAAATTAGCAGCGCTAAGCGCGACACTGTACGGTTTTTCGGATGATGGCTTGGGCTGAGCGCGAGAAAGAGAGCGCCTTGTCGTTCTTTTGGCCGGCCGGGCGCGATTATTTATGATTGGCCATTGGAGTCTGAGAAGCTGTCTATTAATTTCTTGTCTCAACCGCCGTCGCCGCCGTCGCCGCCAGCTTCCCTCAGCCCTGACCCACCGATGAGCGGGTAGACTGCGACGGCGGTGGCGGGATCTTGTGGCATTCCATGGCGACGACGATTGCAAGGGAATTGTTGTGCAATACTCGTGGCGATTTGACAGCATCAATTCGTCTTGTTTCGCAGTTGATTACAGACTGTCATCGGAGGGGGAGAGGGGTGGCAGCGGACACGGAACGAATAGGAAGAAGTCGTGTCGCGATCTAAATTGGAATTAATACGAGAGGAGATCGAGAGTAGATCAGTCGGTCTGGGAACTCAATTAAGGTGGCGGCTCGATCGAAAGTGAGTGCTTGTTTGGCGGCTGCGTGCACCTGGTGGCTCGTGTGAACAGGGTCAGCGATCAGGACGGATGTTGCGGAACTGAAGTCTGGTTCTCTTTTTCGCCGCTTGAGATGAATTCGGTGCGATGTGCTTTTCGATGATCTGGTCTTGATTTGGGCGTGGTTTGGTCATGACTTGGGCTTGGCTTGGGCATGTTCTCGTCATGTTCTGGTCCTGATCTGGGCATGGTCTAGTCACGATCCGGTCTTGTTCGCGTCATGGTCTGTTCATAGTCTAGTCAGTGGTGTTTTTAGAGGTCTCACGTAATCTTGTCCCAGTCCTCCCGGCGGATGAGGAACCGTTCTCCATTGTCATTCGATGTTCTGACGAAATGAATTCTACAGGCACGCCGCAACAGACACGCATTCCATGTCATTTCACTGCACGCTACTAAGGGCAGCAGACAGTAGACACCCTTCGAAGCACAAAGAGATCGCATTACAGACCCCCTCTTGAAAATTCCTCCGTCCAACTGAAGTCCACCTTGAAGTCGACAAGACATCATCAGTGTCCTGACCTCAATAAATTTCCATCCACCTTTAGTCACCGTCCCGGTGAACTCCTGGAACTTGCCTCAAAGGATTCCCTTTTATTCCTCTCTCTCTCCCGCACTCTCTGTTCGCCCCGCAACCGCTGCAATCGAAGAATTCCTTTCCAAAACCCCATTCGATGGATAAATGGTCAACATCTACACCTGCTGCTGCTGTTCATCCACCACATTTGCTTCGAACTTCAGTCAAATTGAGATGAATCTTCCAAGTCAACACACACACACACACATCTCAGACAAATCGCAGAGGAAGCAGCAAAAAGTGAGAAACGAGTGAGAAACTCCACTCCAACTTCAACGCGCAAGAGGACGAAGACTGATTGCAACTTTTCAATATTCTCAACTAAAGTCTCCCGGTTCTCAAGAGTGGATTCTCTTCTCTCTCTTTCCCCCCTCTCCCTCAACCACCCCAAGCCATCTTCTGTGCAGTTATCGCCTCTTTATCCTTTGAAACCCAAAAATTACAGGAATTTGTCATTATAAATTATGGCGTCGTCGTCATTGTCGTCCTGTATCCAGTGAAGCCCCTCGCATTGTCCATGGTCCCTGGTCTCTGGTCCCTGACCACTGCCATCGATTTCTTCGTCACAAGTAGTCGCCTGCCATATACGGGTGGCCACAGCACAAGACCTCTGACGAACAGACAGACACTTCAGTATAAATAATAATTGAGTCGAACTTTTTGACAGGCTGGACCCGAGCAGCTAGCCAAGCCCCTCCCCCCCCCCCATTCACCCCATTTGAAGTCCAAGAGACTGCCCGGCTGCCTTTGAGATGCGAAGGACACATGGAACGAAGAAGAAGAAGAAAAAAAAGAAGAAAACCCTCAAAAAATAAACCAAAAGTTTTCCATCTGCAAAATTTCACCGGAAGTCCCTTTTCGTTAGGCATGGGGGGGAGGGGTGTTTGAGGTTGTGCGACTTGATGTGCCTCGAAACGTCAAGCCAAAACGTCTTTTGTCGTCGTCCTTATTATCAGAACTGTCGATGGGGGGGGAGGCGAAAGGATGTCAGTTAGACGCTTTGTGTGTTGCGGGCCTCAGCACGTCATACGTGTGGAGGTCCGGAGGTGTGGATGGGTGTGGACGGCCGAGGAGGGTATATCATTGTTGATGTCATCTGTCGAAAATTTTAGTGCTCCTTCGAATTTTTCTACAAACTGCAAGCTCCGGACAGACAGCCAAGCCAGTACATGTCATTGTCATCTTGCAGCGTTCATTCTTCTTCAACACAACCACGCGCACTCCTTCTCTCTCTACCTCTCTCTCTCTCTGTCGACAGCACTCCCTTCTGATGTCCTTGTCGATGTCAGGAGTAACTGTGAGTGATGCGGAGGAAAATTTCCCCAAAAACTGAGGAGGAAGCCTCCCCTTTCCATGGGCCAATGGATAAGAAGTGAAGCAGCACAAAAGGATACGGCGAACGAAGGAACAAAAAAGAAGCACAGGACAACCAACTCGAAGGACATGGCGATTTTCGTATTGTTCGTTAGGATCTTAGCAGCTTAAGATTAGAAATTCACAACTTCCTCCGACGAGGGGGTGGGTGGGTGGGTGGCTTTGAATGCACACGACGATGTGCCATAAAAGTTTATCTCCGTCTTCGTCTTCATCTTCGGCTTCGTATCTTTTCTCCTTCGAAGCTGTGGCCTGTGGGGTCCTTGGGATGTGTGTCTGCCTGTGTGTGTGTGTGTGTGTATTGAAGCGAATATCGAACAGACGAACTTGTCTGTCTATCCGTTGTTTCGTTGAATGAATGAATGACACCGAGAGCAACATGGAATGCTCAATGAATGAGAAGTGAACACACACACCAACACACAGGCAACCGCATCCACATCAGCTAACCCAGGACGAAGGAAGAACGAAAGACTTGTCAGTGAAAATGACGGCCCAGTGGGGGATGAGAGAGATCTGAACGTTATCTTGGCTCCGAAAAGTTGATGACGCTGCACTTTGGGGTTGTTCTTTATTCCTCGTCCCTGGCAGCGTCTCCCTCGCCCGCGCCATGGCAGTGGATTGGAAATCCCTGAGTAAAGTTGAACACTGTTGGAAAAGCCATCAATCTCGGAGTTGTCGTTGTCGTGTCTTTCGGTGGGTCGGTGCGATGGTGTCCGACCGCAGCGCCGGGGAATGGGAGCTCTTCCTCCGGTCTACATTGCAATTCCTGCAAAATCCCCGGCAACAGCAAACAGGCATCGAGAAGGGATATTGTGCTGAATATTCTTCAAGCGTCGATGGAGACGTGCATGGTGGACAGCTTGTGATGGGTGCCTTGCTGCAATTTCAGAATGCGGCTACGTGACATTTCGCTGGATTTCAAGTTTTATGGCTTCCTAATGATTGTTGCCGGGGTGTGGCGTTGTGGGGATGTGCCTCCGAACTGTGCGATCTTAAAGTCGTTGTCGAAGGTTGAGCATTTCCGGTGGGAAACGTGATAACTTTCTAAGCACCGTCTGTTCTTTTTGAAGGAATGCTTGACGTACATCGGGCAGAGCGAGCTGCAAGCCCATATTGGACGCCCACTTTCGTCCGTCCGTAGAGTGCGAGCAATTGGCAGTTAAAGTCACCACAGCTGTCGTTTAAGCTGCAACCGATGCCGATCGTAATTTATTTCACTGTCTCACTGGCGGCATTTGGCGACAACACTGACAACCAATTGGTATTCAAGCGGGACAGGTTCCGCTGAACTCCTCATTCACGTTCAGAACCAGCGATTAAAGCCACCAATTCATCGAACCCGCCCTCGCACACGGTGGACGACGACACCACCCCCCCGTCTCTCGCTCTCTCTCGCCGGGGTGAGCACTTGTCGCCGCCGCCTTATTTATGAAAACCAAATTGTAAATTATTAACTTGTAGTGCACAAGATATGGCCGACGATTAAACTGGTAGGCAGCCATAAAATCTGGAAAAATACTACCGGCCAGGCGGTGCGGCGCGAAGCCAACCAACTCGGCAGCGTGTGTGTGTGTGTGTGTGACGAAGACACTGTCCCACGAAAGTGCGAGAGCCTGGATTCGCACCCGAGCGCTGCACTGGTCCATGGGAGCGCAATGAAATATGATCCCGAACACGGTACGTAATGGACCAATCCGGCGAATAGATATCGTCGCGGCGAGAGAGCGCGCCCATTGCTCGGACATAGGCAACGCATGTTTCCGAATGTGGTTTCGATGCGATTGAGTGTTCGATTAGCGGGAAGTTATGATCGTTCATTTGGTGAAGCACACGCATCATGATCACGCATGCTCGCTGCTGAAGAGGTGATAAGTTGTGATGAAGGTGTGGCAGGGGGGGAGATGGGGGAGGGGGGATGCGTGACAGATGTGACAAGTTGGCAGTGCTGCCCGGGGGAATGTTAAATGAGTTTGAAGCTCATGATGCATCGAGTTTCATGGGAACGGCCTTATCCTGTCGACTGGCCTGGCCTGGCCGGAATTGATCACTGAGGCTCTTCTGGAGGACACTTTGGCGATGACGAATCCTCCCCCCTCCCGGTTATGTGGGTCACAAGCGACTGCATCGGCACCACGGCCACGTGTGTGGCACTAATCAACGCCACCCAGTTCCTTATTGTCATCTGGAAGGCATCCAATTTTCCCTCAAGCGGCACAGCGCCTCTGCGTCAACAGGCAACAGGCACCGACTGCGATGACTTAATCCGAATCAAATGCACAACTGACGCATGCAAATGCCATTCACTGACACATCCTTTTCGCAGTCAGCCAGCCCTCTGCCTGCCATGTCGTTCGCGCTGCGTAAACAACAAATCACTCAAACATCTCACGAATTAAGCCATCGTCGTCATCGTCATCCGCTTCTCGCGGCCACAGCGTCATCGTCAATAAACTCCGAAAATGTTCGCAAAAAGAGGAGAAAAACGCTCCCGAATTGACAGATCAGCGATCGCGCCAAAATTTGCCACACAGCCGACGACCGACACACACACACACGATCGTCTTCTAGGCGCGTTCACACCAGAGTGCGGTGTTAATCAGTGCGGATGCGTTCAATCAGAGACGCATCCGTGTAAAAATAGTTTCCGAATGCCAAGTTGGATAGAAGCTCAAGCGACATCGACGACTCGGTGACCTTTTTGTTCGACGGTCCCGCGCCCTATTTATAGTTGAGACGCAACAAATCATCTTTTCCATCCATCTGTCCGTTTCGTGTCGCGTCTGATTCAACAAATTATGAGATGAGCGCCTGGCGGGCCTCCCGCCCGCCATCCATCTATCCGTTCGCGGCAGAGGCCCCCACAAGGCCTTCAGGGCGTAGTATCTGTGCCAGCGATCGGAGACGCGAAGACGGAATGTCTACAAATCATTCAGCTGACTGCATAAATCACACTCGCGTTTGACACTTTTGGGATTCCTTCGATATTGATATAGCATGCGGCCGGCGCGGCGGGTGGATGGGGATGGGGTGACGTGACGTGACGATAGTGCGTTTATGGGTTAAACATGTTCGCATGTTTCGCCACGGAGTGAAATTTAATTAAACGAGGACAGATAGACGGGCGGTGCTGTGATGGTGGTGATACAAGAAAAAAGGAAAAAAAAAAAACACACGAATCCATCGGATCCATCGGAGCCAAGACAAAGTTGAGATACTTTTCCGTTTCTGCGAGATGGTGGGTCGGTTCACGCCGTCCCGTTCCCCATGCCACAGCGGAGAGTCAAAACAGAGAGCTATTGTCAGATCATAGTTGGTGTTGCTGGGCTCCTTCGTTTCCCTCAGACGCCCCAACGTTTCACTGCCCCTGCTGCGAGGCAGCCTGCTCGGGATGTGTGTCTGGTAAGTGTATACGATTCGTAGATGGGTAATAAATCTATCAAAAGGTGATTTTAATGGGTTCACTGTTTTGCGTCATGCTGTAGCACTGGCACAACCGGCAGTAGCTGGAGGTGGTGGCGATGCCGAGCCGAGGCAGCGCGGCAGATCGACGGGCAGAGAGGGAGGCTATAATACGCCGAGATGATTGAGTAGCGAAAGTTTATTTGAAGAGTTCGTGATAAGTGGAGCGGACGCTGTGTAATGTGGAGGCTCATGGGGTGGTGGTGTTTAATAATTATCGCGCTGACGGAGTGATGTGGATTATTTGTTTTCAAATCTGCCTTCATTCCAGAAATTAGTGATGAGGTGATGGGCGATGGTGGCTGGGGGGTCTGCGCTGAGGTCTTCGGGGGGCGAGTCATGCATTCGCCCGCTCATGTGGGTGTTTCTGTAGACAGGGCAGTTGAGAGACTTTGGAGCAGAGAGACTCCTCTAAATTGTGCCATCTACGAAGGTGCACCTCAAGATCTTCTCTCCGGTCTTGTGTAAGCACCTGAAACCCTAAGACGCATGCAAATGCCATACACTGACACATGCGACCCTAAGTCGACAGCCTGGTGGCCAGCGAAATCGACCAAATATTCATATTTCGGCAGATCTTGGCAATGGCCTGACTTTGAGATCGTGTAAGACAGACCAGCTATGGCATATCTGCTAAACTGAAGGATGTCCGTTGTGCCGTAAAGTCAGTAGCGACATCGTCTATACCTTTGTTGCAAGGCGTGCGTCCGTGCTCTCGAGAAAATCATGCTGAACTCAGACGTCAACAACAGAGGCATGATCTTCCACAAACCTGCTCAACTGCTCGGATATGCCGATGACAGTCACATCGTCGGAGAGACGAAGCGGACGGTCATTGGGGCTTTTGTGAGCATCGAGGAGGATGCGGATAAGGTGGGCGCTGCGGTGAATGAGAGTAAGATAAGCACATGCTGTCCAACAACACCGATGTCTTGGACAAAGGGCCAATATTGATAGCTAAAGCTTTGCTGTAGTGAAAGACTACGCATACCTATGCTTCGAAGTGAACACAAACAATGACACAACCAAGGATATGAAACGAAGGATCACCCTTGGGCTTGGAGGGCAAGTGAGTAATAAAGGCTCTCAAAAGACGAGACATCGCTAGACAAGACCTTCATGGTACCAGTCCTGCTATATGACGCTTAAGCAAGGACACTTATCAAAGCGAACGAAGAGATATTTGGTCGATTCGAGTTGAAACACGTACGGCATAGGTTGATGGAGTTTGTAGGGGGAGACTGAACGACGAACTGTAAGCGGCCTGTACAGCGACGTCGAAACGTTGTCAAACGTGTTCAAGTCTCTCGTATGATGACCTTGGTCTTATATAGCGGATGGACACCGAGGCTCACCAAATATATTCCCTTGGATCTTCATGGCTATGGAAAAGGCCTCTTGTTTCGTATGTATCGGTTGTTAGGTGGAATAAGCCGAAGCGTAAGTACGTAACTGCTGCTTTCACTAAGCTTCAAAGAACGGTCTGTCTCAGCTCTTGATGTACTTCTAAATGTCGCCAACCCCCCACCCACCATCTCATCTCTCGCTCGCACTGGTACACCTTGCACCTAATCTCACGGATATGACGCCTGACGCACCAACACCAGTAATCCAGCAGCGACGCGCATACAAAGTCAAGTTTCCCCGCACCCAGGCCAGGTTCTGGCCAGAATCTGAGCCAGGAAAGGACTGTAGTCGAATCTTGGAATCTTGGATGGCTCCAAACCTTTGTGGAGGCCGACTACATTAGCCTCCACACCATTTGCACACCTAGTGGCCACGAATTATATTGTGATGAACAGGTGGAAGGGCCGGTCGCAGTATTTGTGTCTGTAGCGACAGCCAAGCTGTGCTCAAGCCTTACTCAACACTTTGATCACTTTCAGTCTAGAAATGCAAGTCGTCTCTGAATTTGATCGGCAATCTGAAGTCGCTGAGACATGTCTGGGTCCCAGGCCACCACGGGAAATGAGATCGCCGATGAGCTTGCTAGTCAAGAAGGAGAGAAGGCACTCCTGGTTGGGACCACCCGCGTCCTTGGTTAGGGCTTCCATCGATTGTTGGGCCGCTAGAGAGCACGACCGGGGTGGCATGACTCTGCAGGAAGTAGACACACCAAGGACATGCTCCCTAAGGTCGGCTATAAATCCACGGCATTCTTGTTCTTATCTATTGACAGAAAAGACTGCAGACGACTTACTGGCCACTACACCTTCGCCAAATACCGAAGTGTACTTGGCCTAAGCGATGAAGCCTTCTGCGACGCGACGTGGAGAAGAATACGGCCCAACAGAGCACTTCCTCTGCCACTGTCCCGCCTTTGCTCGGATCAGGTGGCAGTTATTTGGTGCTGATGAGGTGAGAGCGGATTATGTGTAGGCTCCTCATCACAGCCAGCAGGCGCTTCCTTCCACGAAAGATGAAAAGACCATGAAATTTCATCAAATGTACATTGTCACCTTGTAGTACAATGAACCAGTTTCTTGAGTCTAAACGATCCAGTGTGGTGTCAAAAAAATACGACAAAAAAATAAAGGACCAAGAAGAAACCTCGAAATGTCTCTATGGTCTTCGGGCAGCTCCTCGCCACGAGCCAGACAGACTTGCATCGACTTCAAGTGAGTCTGGTGATCAGGTTGAAGATGCTATAAAATTGAGGCAGGACAGTCTGCAATGTCAAATGAAGCCGCAATGAAGGGGACAACATTTTGATTACGGACCGACCCTACTCTTAATTCTGACCCCTGGCAAATTTCTAGAGTTTTGCATTAAAAAGTGGAAACTACAGGGTGGCCCACAATGTTTCGGTCACATTTGGGCCCTACAATCTTTGTTGAACTTTAAGAAGCTGCACCAACAACTTCAGACAACGGTGTGAGATGAAAAATTGTGTATGAATTAGCACATCAGTCAAATGCCCGCCCCGGCTTTACTGGCTGTGCTTCAAGTGAGGACGATGTTGATGCTTAAGAAAGAACAAAAAGTCACAGACTATACAAGGATCCATAAAATTGCTTAGGGCACACTCTTAAAGCTACTCTAAACATCGGAGCTTAACAACTTTCCAAATTTTTTTCTCAGACGCACATCAGCTTCTTCACAATTAGTTGCACGAAACGGCCCAGTAATGTCGTGAGACGGATAAACGTCTCCCCTTGGCTCTATTGTTGTCCAGTGTAAGTTTAAAATAAACCGATAAAAACGAAATAAAAACAAACTGCAACCCCGAAGGACACAGGAGGACACAACAGATCTTAAGGTCGCGGTGCAACATACCCTCAAAAATAACAATAAACCCCGAAGTACAAAGCGGTAAAA
Organism: Eristalis pertinax; assembly: GCA_907269125.1. NCBI lineage: Eukaryota > Metazoa > Arthropoda > Insecta > Diptera > Syrphidae > Eristalis > Eristalis pertinax. The sequence goes on from OU026148.1 coordinate 11,101,041, forward strand.
GAGCACCACGCTTCGAAGGGGACCTCAATGAAGTGCTGAACGTGCGTAGGTGTAACGCAGGACTAGCAAACTACAGCGCTGGATGGTGAGACATGCTAGCTGAGGCCCAGGTCTATACCAGACTACGGCGCCAGCTAAGAAGAATAAGAAGAATAAGAATCTTACCACATTACGCTCCGCTACCCCCAAAAGAAGGTACAAAAAAAAAAGTGCCCAAAAAGGCGACCTGAAGCATTTCATTTAAAAAAATCGCCCCTGTCTCGGAAACGGTTCGTTTTTCGGCGATGCAACTTCCTTCGAGGTTTTTGCTTTGTGGCGAATGTAAAGGCGTTTCTTTTGAGCCCTAAACCATCCCGACACGGTCAATAGAAGGTATGAGACGCTGCGGGAGAAGATGTGTCTAAGAAGCAATTTAGTTTGGAAAATCTGCCCGTCTATTCGCCGACTCAGAGGAAGGAAATCCAACATCATCGAAGGAGTCAAATCCAAAGATGGTGTGTTGATTTCCAATGAGGCGGACATCTTGGGCACATTTAGAGAGCACTTTTCGGAGCTGCTCAATCGAACCCAACCGGGCACTGAGGATGACAGACCCGTAGTCTTGAGTGGGACGGAGAATAGTCCAACGGTGGAGGAAGTCATTTTGGCGATTGAATCGCTAAAAATTGCCAAATCCGCCGGTGTGGATGAAATCCGGCCAGAAATGCCTAGCCCACTGGTTAATGGTTATGTTCGAAATGCATATCTGGCTGCAGTCATGGGGCGGTGATGGGAAATGAAGGTTTTCATGGCTTAATGATGCGAATGGCAGTTGGGCGCTCGTGGCGGGAGAGGCGTGAACTAAGACCCATGAGCATTGGAAACTGTTTATTGAGTCACTCTGCAACAGATGCCGTTTGTATATACATTCTCGAAGGAACTTTATTAGCTGTGCACACTAGTCTCTGATGTTGATCAGCTTGAAGCTGAGTTCCATGCAAGCCTTTGTCTGGCTGATGGCTGGTGATGAAAGTCAAGGCGTCATCAGCTTTGGAAGGCTTTGCCCCAAAACCCGTTCATCATCTGTTATATAGACCATTGCTTCTATTTCTCGAGCTAAGAGCATTTAGCACAGTTACTTAAACAAAACAATTGATAGCCAGAATGTACCTGGTTCGATCCCGTCAACTTCTAGCCTTTTGTCACCAGGCCATACGGACGTAATCACTTTTACGCCACTTGCTCTTCCTGCCACAGCCGAGACCTTCATTTCTCACATCACATCATGCCCCTCTGCGGTACGACATCATACCCCTCCAGTGTTAATTTTCTGAGGAGAACAATCGGAACATACTATTGGCTGCCAAAGTCAATGACCAACAACTTCCCTTGATCTCGGTCTCGTTGAGAGAAATGTCCTAGTCCGAGCTTCGGCATGACATCACAGCCCAAAGCTGAACTTCTCTCCAACGTGTGTGGCTCCATCAGCACTGCCATCGCAGCTTCTACGAAGGACAAGAGGAAGATCGCGAACAAAAACGCCGAAATTATATGCAAGCTCTGTACCAATATCGATATTCTACAGTCCATCATCAACAACATGATCGAGACTACTTTTGATGGTTATGGATGCTCATCTGACGAAGCCCAATCAAATTGTTTATGGACGATGTCCTCCTACTCTGTCCCAGCTCTAAACCATCATCTATCAACTTTACTCTCAACGGCCATACAAACTGTCTACAAAAGATGGAAAACCTAATGCGCTCGTTGCTGGAATCAACCGGAGGAATCAACACAGCTATGGAAGCACTGAAGACGCTACTAAACGAGTCAATCTGTACTCAACTCCTTACCTCCTTACTCTACCGATCTAGTGCCTCAAAGTAGATCTCGGCCGAGAAGTCAGTCGGATCACTACCCAGGTTCCCGCTGTTCCGCTCTCAACAGTATCAGTCAGCGTATCCTCACTTCACCCAATCAGATCAAATCCAGTTCTTCTGCTTAGTCCATCAAGATTATTCTTCCTAGTCTCTATATGTCGTCCATCCTAAACACAAGCTCCGATTCTTAAAGCCTCCAAAGATCCGTCAAATATGGGAGAGCCCTTGCGAATTCATTGTAAAGGGTGATTTTTTAAAAGCTATAGGAAAGTTTTTCAAAAAAAAAAACACGTAAAATTCAGAAAATTGCATGAAATCTTTATTTGAATCGATAGTACGGTCCATATAATTTAATGTTTGAAGACTATTTCATGCAAATGTTGACCTTGACTGCGCCTGAAATGGTCCATCCGCTTAGTCCAATTTTGGCATACTCTTTCCAACATTTCGGCCGGTATCTCACGAATAAATGGTTCAATGTTGTCTTCCAATGCGTCAATCGAAGCGGACTTGTCTGTATAGACATGAGCTTTAACATAACCCCACAAAAAATAGTCTAAAGGCGTTCAATCGCACGATCTAGGCGGCCAATTGACCGGTCCCGAACGTGAAATAAAATGTTCACCGAACTCGCCCCTCAATAAGTCCATTGTTGCGCGTGCTGTGTGGCATGTGGCACCGTCTTGTTGAAACCACATGTCATGCAAGTCAAGCTCTTGCATTTTGGGCAAGAAAAAGTTGGATATCTCAGCATTCATCACAGTTACGTTACGATTCGCATCATCTTTGAAGAAGTACGGTCCAATGACGGCACCAGCACATAAACCGCACCAAACTGTGACTTTTTCTGGATGCATTGGTAGCTCTTGCAATGCTTCTGGCTGATATTCACTCCAAAATCGACAATTCTGCTTATTTACGTACGCATTGAGCCAAAAATGAGCTTCGTCGCTGAACACAATTTTTCGGTAAGAAAGTGGATCTTCGCCCAACTTTCCAAGAGCCCATTCACCAACCAAAAATTCAATAATTTGCAAGCGTTGTTCGTTTGTAAGACGATTCATGGTTAAATTATAGACCAAACTGAAGATGTTTGAAAGTGAAACAAAACACGAAACGTGCGTCAGCTGTTTAAACCAGTGCTGCCAAAAAGATAATAGCTAAAAAATCACCCTTTACAAGCTGCAGAGATGAAGAAGAAATGGAATCTATCCAACACCTGCTTTGCGACTGCCAAGCCCTAGCAAAGAAAATTACGAAGTTCCTGGGTAAACGCTTCTTCGTAGAGCTAGAGGACTCAAACGGTGTTCAACTTAAAAGCCTCCCAAGATTCAATTGTGAACCCGGGTGGTGGGAACTAAAGTGGGTCTCACGGTGGTTAACCACCCCAAAACAAAGGAACAATGGAGCCAACAAGTTGGTCGAAATGAGCCATGGCCTAAGGTTCCGACAGGACACCGAACAACAGATCGCAAGGAAACTGCAACTACAAACCTAACGCAGTTCCTCTCTGGTCACGGCGGGTACCCCAAGTATCGTTACAGATTTGGACATGACAACTCCCCCTATTGACCCGAGTGTCCAAATCAGGAGGAGGACGTCAAGCACAAAATTTTCTCTTGCGGACAATTAACGGAATGGAGAGCAGATCTAGAGGTAATTGAGAGAATGGTGGAGTCGGGGGAATACTGGCCAGACATCTGAGGACTGGTCAAAACCGTGCAGACCGAACTACGGAAAATAGAAGCCGAAAAAAGAGCGGCAGAACCAGCCGTAAAAATAAGAAGACCGGAGTAGCATGAATTGCTTGCCAGCCCCGCGAGGTAATACCTATCGGCAGTTCCGTGGGGAGAGGCGGAGAATTTCGATAGGTTTGTAGGGAATTAAAAGATTGTTACAGAGAGTCCTGGAGCGATCAATACAAGAAACATTTTTGTTATTTCGGCATAATTTTGTGCTGGAGTAAATTTTTAAAAGGTGAGTGTCTTTACAATTTAGTCATGATTTAAACAATTTTAAAGTGGACTGAAAACGCAAATTTTCTATGAATAGCATTACTCGCCGGGATAGGGTGAGAAACACGGCAGTGCGCGAGGGACTCAACATTGAACAGCTGCTTCTTCGAACAGTAAGGGCTATGCTTCGGTGGTTTGGTCACGTGGCACGAATGTCCCCGTCATCACGACATCTGAGGCGGGCGTTGAATGCGATTCCATCAGGTAGACGACCGCTTGGCAGACCCAGGACGAGGTGGTTGGACCAAGTCAAAAAACTCGCCGGATTACTCTTGCGCATAGCTCCTGATGCATTAGAGTCGATGGCGGAGGATCGAGTTGCTTGGAGATCTCTCGTGCGTGGTTTACCCCCGCGACCCCTTTAGAGGATCATGCGGGTCAGAAGATGGACTGGGTCTTCTGAGATATCGTTCAATTTGTGGATCAAAAGTGTCACGTCAATTTATAGGATACTCGCTGAAAATGATCATGTTCTGGTGTTCTGTGTGTCAAAATCAAATTTCTGCGGGCTCCGCACACACAGGCGCTGTATCAAGGGCTGTCAACTTGGCTTTAGTGGATCATGCGGGTCAGACGATGATGGTGATGAAATCTGCCCGTCTTACTCAATCAGTGGGAGACGGAGGACTGTCTTATGTCGAGCCCCACTGGTCGCAGACCAATCTTAAGGAGCTTCTATGAGTGCGCTTGACTTCTAGGCTTTTACACCGAACCCCCGGTCAACTAATTCACCGTCTACATTAAGTTGCCGAAAATAGCTAAAAGACTAAATTTTGTGAGCAGTGAACTACATTGAACTAGAAGAATGAACTAGTTCAATACTTGAACTAAACTGAGCGCTCCCTTGACCGAACTAAAATCCACAAGCCTAGTCTACACAATGCTGTTGTCCAACCGACTTCAAGCTCCTTCAAGCCTTCCCCACCAACTCCGTTTAATCATCTCCCTTCCAAGCGGCAACAAGTTTTAAAAATAACAACGCTCCCAAGTACATGTCCAATTTAAGAATCCCATCTCACTCCATTCAGTGTCATCAGAGCCGTCACCATCATCATCGCGATCATCACCATCGCCCGTCGCATGAAATATGCCACATCCAAGATGCATTTCATGCATGATAGTCCCCCTCAGTGGCAAATCATCGTCGTCTCTATCAGCGGATGGGTGTGCCTGTGTGCCTGTGTGTGAAATGGCATTAGAACGAGCAACAAGAACACAACGTTTCGTCGAGAAAAAAAGGAGGACAAGGAGGAGCAAAAAAAAAAAAAAACAACGAAACGACAAACGTGCTACAGTGCATGATACGCGCATCATCATCATCATCCACATCACTGTCGCCGTTATGTATCGCAAACTCATTCTCGGCCAGGGAACATACTGTCTCCGACTGCATCAGTCTACACAAGCCTTCTCATCCTCATTCTCGCTGTCACCAGCGCATAGTGTCTTAACCACGAGCACGCCTGCATGAAGTCCCCTCCTCCCCCCGCCAACTCACAAGCAGTCTGTCCATGCATGCATGAAGCATATCAACATCATCATCTTCTCATCTCAAGTCATATCATTTCATATCACTCAAGAATTTCAGGACATTAAAGCTTCCCGCATATTCGTCGTCGCCGTCGTCGTCGTCGACGGCAATGTCGTAGAGGTTCGCCGAGCATCGCCCGCCGCCTAAGACGAGCCAGTGCGCCAGTGGAAGTGATTGTGTGCGAAGCAGGAGCATGGGGACGTGTATCATAACCCAGAAATCAACATCGTTGAAGGATGATGATGATGATGATACTGATGCTGCTGCTTCTGTTGTTATGGCTGAGAATGATGATGACGACGAACAGGACGAGATCGGTGCTGACGTTGATGCTGCTCCTCCAAATAAGATTCCAGCCCGTTGATGCAATCCCCCGTCCGTCCTCCTGCGATGACATCTCCAACGACGACGACGACGACGACGATGAGGATGATGATGATGATGATGCACGGCTGAAATGCTTGTGGGTGCACAACAACTATGTATTTATGTGATTATCCTTGCCAACCCAACCAACCACCCACTCACCCGTGATGCGAGTGTGGAATAAACATCATCTTTGCTCCCTAAGAAAGTTCGTCCTAGTGAATTTCGGTTGCAATGTCACACCAGACACCCCCTCCAACACACACACACCCACATCCAAGGGCATCCTTAAGGGTGCGGCATGACGATGATTTTCGGATTCAGACGGAGAAACAGAGAGAGAGAGAGAGACTGAACTTTAAGTTGACACGAAACTATTTCGGGGTGGCCGTCCCCCCACCCATTGTGGCCAGGCGAAGAACCTGCTCCTCTGTGGCGTTGCCTCGGATAGACAGATGGACTTCGGGATGAAATGAGATAAAGCTTCTGTGGGACGACAGATGACACACACTCAGCGAACACTAAGAGCCGAGATGGCCAGCAGATTTGTCAACATTTTAGACACGATTAATGTCAGAAGAAGTTCACCAAAGTTGTGATGTGACAGCGAGTAGTTTTCCCCTGCTTCTCCCACCCCCCACCCGTCACCATCCACGACCATCGGGGCCAGAGCGAGCGCGATTATGTATGACACTCGGAATGAATGTTCCTCAGTCCGTGCGGAATGTAGGCAATTTCTCAGGAGTGCTCGTTAAGCGAGGAGCCCCTATCGCCGGCGTAATCTCCTTTGCCGCGTCCTGATTGACCCATTCATCTACATTAACTCGGCAAACAATGACAGCGCTGCAACACTTTAACAAGCACACAAGCCGTAGCCGGGTACGAGCAGCAGCAGCACCGCGACCTCCTACACGCACTTTCCATAGTGCACCTATCGAGTGCACGACGATGCATTGGAGTACACAGCACGCAACACGCACTTTGGGCGACAGACAGTGCCACGGCTACCATGAGTGGCGATGGCTGGCAGTGGCGCGGTGGCGTGGTGGCGTGGTGGCGTGGCCTAGCTGGGCGGCAGCCTCTTAAGTTGCCACCAACCATCTGTGGAGTTATTGGAAAATTGCCTGTCCTCAGTCAGCACAAGACGACGGTAATCCTTCGCTCGCTCCAGCAACGACGACGACGACCACTTGCTGTGTGGTGTGGTGTGTGTGGTTGTGTGTGATTTTCACTCGATATCGGGTCGCTTCCAGCTAACGAGGCTGCAGATCGCAGCAAAGCACGACGATCCGACGATCCGATCCGCTGACAGGGAACTGCCAAGCAGTCACGGCGGCACTGGCTTGTTTGCCGCATGCACGCGGGTGATTTTTCACGTCGCGCGGAAAATGACGTGCGCTTAACGCATTACACATGCGGAACACAAGGAATCCCGGCCGTATGGCGTATATTTGCATAGGAACGAAACGGTGGTGGGTTACTGTCGACGACGACGACGACGATGACGACGAAGGCATGCCCAAGGTGGTCGGTGTGCTGCAGGGCGGGAGAGCGCTTCTTAGGAAGCCATGTTTGTGCGCGGCTCCGTGTGCCTGGATCAATAAGCGCAACCAAATGCATGTCCATATGGTTCGTTGGAAGCGATGGAGGAGGCACTGTGGAGGCGTTTACTCGAACAATGGGTAGGTGTCTCAATTTATTCTCATTAAACGGGTCGCAGCTACTTTAGGCCGGCGGACAGTCGATGATTTGTTGCGCGCGTTCAGCCGGGCCACGCTGATGGATGGCGGCGCAATCAGTCAGGGGATCAGACTGTGATTTCTGTGTTGGCGAATGTGCTGCTGCTTCGCTGATTCCGGCATCTCCATGGTCTTGCCGCGAGTGTTAACCTTTTTTCGGAGCCTCTTTCTGAGAAGTTGTTCGCGTGGAACTCCATCCCCCAGACCAGTTGTTCGCGCAGACTCACCTCAGATCAGATGCACACTTGCATCAATGTGCTCCAGATGCGCGATGTCGTTGCTCTTCAGGATCATCGCCAATCAACCGTGTGTCTTCCGTCTTTCTCCCTCCACCACCGTCCATCATCGCAGCCGAAACAAAGGACACTCATTCGACGAGCGCACGCCAGTGCTTCCGCGTTGGATAAGAAGTGAAACTCACTCACACGGCGACGGCGGCGGCTCATACCGCGTGTCGTAATGACGTTTCCATGTTCGCCGTGCGCGACTTTCTTCTTTGTCCCCTGTCACCTGTCAGCGGATGGGAATTGATTTGTTCCTGCTTCGGCCATCAACCGACGCGAGCTGGCACTCTTCCCCCGATTGCCGGCGGCCCCCCCCCCAGACGTCCGGCGGGCGAGGCTGTTGTTTTACACGATCAACCACTCTCCGGACACACATTGTTGCACACTCCTACTCCCTCCCCGGTGATCCACTTGTGCTCCTCACGAACCCCATGATCGTCGCGCCTCTCTCGCGATGACATTTGCGCGACGGTGACAAGGACAAATTTATTGCAAGTCGCTGTGAAATTGACATCTCGATGGTAATGTCAGGCGAAGTGGTGGCTTAGTGTGGGACACACGGACAAGCGCACATTTGAAAATGGAGTGCGAGATAAATGCGCTGACCCGAGGCCCGATGAAATGGATTTATTGATACAACTCTGACGTCGATGGAATTTTTCAATTAGCCGCTCGAAGATCTCTCGGTACACACGAGATGACGGCCGGAGATGGCAGTCACCAGTGGACGCCGATTTCGACGCCACGATGATGGAAGGGCACTGCAAGGCCGTCTTGGGATGGACGACGATTGCACGTTCGTATGCAGCCCACCACCGTCCACACCCCATTAGCCGCTCTCCCTGCAACAGCAAGGAGCAGGCACGGCTTAATGAGAGGAGATTAAAGGAAATCACGTTTCGTGCAATTCGGATGCGATTTGCAAGCCCATGCGGGAGGCAACTGTGCCAGCACACCCCCCCAGAGAATGCGCCTGTTGCGCAACGTGCACTTCAGATGGGGGAGCATGTGCCACTGACCACAGGCCTCCCGAGACCGTGGAGACTCGAAATTAAATTATCGAAGATAATTGAGCGATCAATAATCTGGGCGCGGAATATGGTCATGTCCGCAAATCTTTCTGCGTTGCCGTTGTGTACACTTTTGGTTTTGGCCAACTCTGCTGCCACCGATGGCTGGGTGTGTGCGCCGCCTTAGAGCGAGTCCTGCTGCACCGGCCATCTGTTGGTCGTTATTGATGCCGTAAATTGATTTGATTGAGTGGCATGTTTGCACAATTAATTGGATAATCTCTCAAACGCTTGCGCTTGCTTACACGGCACGGCATTAAAGTGCCGACACGTGAGGCGAAATGAAGTTGTTTCCGTGAAAATTTTAAGGCGTGTCGACGATGTGAAAGGACTGAACGAGATGCGGACGCATGAAAAGCGACACCATCTACCCATGAATCGCATGAGGAAACGTGAAAATCAAGAAGAACCACCGCTCGCTCCTCGCTCCTCTTGAAAATGCAAACGATTGTCACCAATCCCTCACGTATTCAAAGTCCACAAGGGCTCCTCAGCCCAACTCAATCCACCGCTCTATCCGCACAAATCCACTGCATCCCATCATGCTCCACTCATCCTGTCCAAAAGTTGTCTCCCAAGAGCTCCCAAGACGAAAAAGGACGAAAAAAAAAATCGAGGAAAGAAAAAAAAAAAAGAAACGTAAACTCCTTCAATGCAATACATCAAAGTCCATCGTATCCTTGCGAAATTGACCGACTGGGAATTTCATGATGAACATACCCAAGCGAGTCCTGAACCCCTTTCAGACCGAAAAAAAAAAAAAAAATACGAAAAAATACCGAAGAACAAGAAAATATCCCAATTCGCCCCAAACACGACGGACGAAATGGCAACAACAACAAAAGAGAGAGAGAGAGAGAGAGAGAGAGAGAGCGAGAGCAAGTTCCAAAATCAAATGCAGTCCTCTCGGACAAAGGCCACCACCACGACCGAAATGAAAGGCGACGAGGATGGAGGAAAAATAAAACAGGACTCGAAGTGAACGAGTTGACAGCTGACGTAACTTGTCATAGTCAAGAAGAATCCTTACGTTACCTAAGGGATACCATGCCACCGCCACAGAGCCGAACACCAGCACAGGCCAGCGCAACCCCATCGACGATGCCACATCACCTTCCTTCATCGTTTTCTCCAGTTGTGTGTGCTCCTTTAGATCCTTCAATCAACCAGAAGGGAAAAAGAAAATTCATTTCTCTATGATGTGACCGGAAAGGATGTGAGAGCAACGACGACAAGACCGGGTTGTGTTGGAGCGAGACACCGAGAGTCAGACGGGGGAGGGGGAGGGGGAGCCTAAGGTCCTGCTGGTGCTGCTACTGCTGCTGCTGTTGGTGTGTGTGTTTGTGTGTGTATTGTCCACCTCGTGGGGTGTGAGGTGCACTCAGGAGTATGATTACCGATTGACAATGGCGCAAAAGGACACAAATGTATAGATTGCCTTGTGGCCTGTACACTTGTGTGTGTGTGTGAGTGAGTGAGGAGGAGAAAGTCAATCCTTTGAAGGATGGGAACACTTCAGCTGCTCCTGCAACTTCTGTTCCTCGTCAAATGATTGAAAATATTTTTCATGTCTTGCAGGGACATTTTCATCCTTCCTGTGTGTGGGAGAGAGGTGGCGGCAGAGAGAGAAAGAGTGAGACCATCTATTGATATAAAATTGAAAAATATGAAAAATTGAAGGATCACCGTACGGATGGTGCCCGTGATTTGATTGAAGGATGAAATTTGCTGTTTGACAGTTTCGATTGAACGCCAGATGACAGGGGACCCGGGAGCGCTGTTCCATGTCCTTCATCCCCATCTGGTCATCATTATGAGAGTTGCATTCAATTCACGAATGATTGGTCGGACGGCAAAGGACGAAGGAATAATTGTCGCCCAGACAATTGCTGCGAAGTCATTACGGGTCGCCCACACACAAGGCGAACTTCTGCCAAAGTCCATCCTTCATCCGCACCCGGGGAGGGTGGAGAGGAAAAGCAAAAAAGGACGAAAGGGGTTTTGAGCAGCCTGACCCGATGTCAATTCATGCGAACTGGAAGGGAAGACGCCTAGGACCCAACCCCAACGAACGACGACGACGACGACGACGATGAGGGAGAAGACTTTGATGATGATGACGAGAACAATAAAGAAGGGCTCCGCCGTCACCATCACACACGTCCTCGAACGCGAGCGGACGGAGACGACAGAGGACAGAGGACAGAGAACAGAAACCGAAAAAAAGAGAAAATCGATGAGAAAATTTAATTAAGTCCCAACCCGGACATCATTGTTGATGTCCACTGTGACAACAACGCGGCGCGGGGACTGCCAACATGATGGAGGCCAACGACGACGATGATGAGGACGACGACGATGAAGCAAGATGGACAGATGACGATGAATTTAATGCAACTCAGCGGGGATACATCACCGCCAACCCACGGGCCACAGCCCAGAGTGTGTGTCGGAGTTTGTTTCAAGTGGAATGTGTCATGAGGCATCCTCATTATCCGTCCACCCCCACCCCCCCTCAGGGACTCTCCCGGGAGTCTAATCCAGTGTCCCGTGCAACCGCACTGGAGTCGGGAATTCATCTAAATACGGCGACGCCAGCTGAACGGGCGACTGGGTGACATCCAAAAAAAAACAGGAAAACTTTTTGCCAATCCTGAGAAACCTGCTGACGAAGGATCAAATGAAATTTATATCTCCTCCGTCTGTCTAGCCGGCCGGCCGGCCGTCGCTCCGTCTGTCTCAGTCACTCTCGCTCGCCGGTTTGGTTGCGAATAATTGATGAGTCCTTTGGCGAAGCTGATTGTTGTTCTTGTATTTTTGTGTTGATCCAAGAGAAAGGGGATAATAGACGAGGTGGTGAAAAGGTGATGGTGCTGCACACACACACACACACGGGCTGGGACCACCCCCCGAACTGAAAACCGACTTAAGGGTGGCTGCTGTGTCGTAACGTAGTGCTTTAGCCGCCGAGACATACACCAGCTCATACAGAGATCCAGGAAAGGACTAATGATGGGACAGGAAATCATTTTGACAAAAAAAAAAAAGAGAAAAAGGAGAAGAGCGCGCATCCGTGTCGGACAGAGGAAAGTGGAGGATCCCCGAATCGGAATGGACAGTAGATTTGGTTTTGATTTGATTGACAAGAAATGGACGGTGAAAGGAGGATTAGAGGACATGCCCCCTCCGGCAATGTGAATGGCAGTGGCGGACAAATCACTGTGGCATCAATTCTGAGACTAACAATCGGGTAATCGGGCAGAGAATGGTCGACGTGCCATATGGAATGGGAATTAGTGAGTGTGTGTGTTTAAGGACGACACAGATGATCTGCTTGAGTGAATATCTAGAGCAGGCATCTCAGGGGATGGGCGAGATGTCATCGTTGATGGGTCTGCGACTGACAGGTCGAATCGATGAAAATGAGTGAGTTTGCGTTCAAGCGAGGGAGGGTTCATTGAGGGAGGTGAACGAAGCCTTTTACGTGACACTTCCGTGATTTTTGTTGTGTCTTGGCAGATTCTTCTGAAGAACTCGATGTTGAGCTACGTATTGGGCCGCAAACAACGTGTCTCTTCAGCCACAACGGCTCGTCACTTGCTGTCATGGGCTTTAAGCGGGGGGGGTCTCACGAACGCCTAGAAAATGTTTGAGTTCTTCATGATTTCAGGCGTGACGCTATACCTGCTGTGTGACGCTAAACCTGCTGCGTGACGCTATTTCTGCGGCGTGACGCTAAACCTGCTGCGTGACTATATCTCTGCTGCGTGACGTTAATCCTGCTGCGTGACGCTATCTCTGCGGCGTGACGCTAAACCTGCTGCGTGACTATATCTCTGCTGCGTGACGCTAAAAAAAACGTTATTCTTGCTGGGTGCGGTATCCCCGCTGCATGACGCTACCCCAGCTGCGTGACGCTGACCCCACTGCCTGACGCTATACCTGCTGCGTGACGCTATACCTACTACTGCGTGACGCTAAACCTGCTGCGTAACGATATCTCTGCTGCGTGACGTTATTCCTGTTGCGTGACGCTACCCCCGCTGCGTGACGCTATACCTGCTGCGTGACGCTATACCAGCGTCGCGTTGTTACTTTGCCTATATAACGTAACATCGTGAGCGTGACGTCGCACTCGTAACGTGATGTCATCTGTGACTTGAAGCCACCCCCTTGATGTGACGTCGTCTCCGTGACTCTACACAGTACCGCGTGACGCTATTACTAATACTTAACATTACCTTGTCTCCGTCACGTGACGCTGTCTCTAATACTTGGCATCACCTTCGTAGCGTTACGTTGTCTCCGTCACGTGACGCTGTCTCTAATACTTGGCATCACCTTCGTAGCGTTACGTTATCTCCGTCACGTGACGCTGTCTCTAATACATGGCATTACCTTCGTGGCGCTACGTTGTCTCCGTCACGTGACGCTGTCTCTTATACCTGACCACCTTCGTGGTGTTACGTTGTCTCCGTCACGTGACGCTGTCTCTAATACTTGGTACCACCTTCGTGGCATTACGTAGTCACCGTCGCGTGACGCTCTCTCCTTAGCGTGAAGCCATACTCGGCCTAACGTCGCCTCTACCGCATGACAGTGTCACTTGCTGCGGGATGTCGCTTCTGCGGTGTAACGTCGTTCTCGCTACGTAGCGTCGTCTCTGTGAATTGGGGTCGGTTCCCTGATGGGACTTCGTCCAACTCCTTGAAATCGTCCCCTAACCGTGACGATGGCACTGCTGCATGACGTAGTGACTGCTTCGTAGCATTGACTCTGTAGCATCACACCGTCCTTGGAGCATGACAGCGTCCTGGCGACGTGATGTCGTAGCAGCTCCCCTTTAGCACTGGCATTGACCTTAAGCACCGCCAGCTCCATAAACCGATTGAAATCATTCTCAATCAAAGAAGATCCGAAGAAGGATCCAAATGCAGACAGCTGCAACCGCAGCAGACCACTCGCTCGATGGAAATCCGCCTCACTTCCGCCCCCACTAATCCACTCAATTCGAAACAAAAGCATTAAGCTTACTGTGCAACACTTCGCATCGACGACCATCTTTTCAAGACACCATCGAAATCATTAGAAAACCCTCCGGCACCACATGACAGAATACATTTTTAAGGGCCACCAGCGGCAGCACGTTAATCCTTCCGAGCCGAGCCAAAGGGGGCAGAAGAGAGCATGCAAAGCAAAGCAAATGCAAAGGCAAAGCACAGCCATCCCGTGGTAATTAATTTTTCAAAGTTGTCACTCCACCAGAGCCATGCACAGGTCCCCACACACGTGCACGTGTGGCGAGCAACTTTCCATTCAATTTGAAGCCCAATCGATTCATTTGTCCATCACGTGTCGCATTCAATCGAACGCCTGTCCCGGCGACATAATGAAGTCAGGAGCGGATGGGGCAAACAAAACAAACCGAGAGCAGGAAACGAAAATGGAGATAAAACAGAAAAACACACGAATATCGAAGGACAAACCGAAATCACATGCATACAACTAAAATTCAATATCCCCCTCCCCCCCTGCGACCCACCATTAGGGGGACAAATCCAAAGGACAAGCGACGCCCAACGCAAAGGACATCCACAGAGGAGTGCAGTGAAGGATTTTAAGAACCGCCACCGCCACCACGGCCGGCGGAGCGAGGAGCGATGTAAAACAAAAGCGGAGACAAATTTAAAGTTTGCCTTCTTCGAAGCGGCGCGGCGGGTTGGGCGCCACTTCAGTGCAGTGGAGTTAGACCTCCTGTGCGATAAGCATAAACTTTTGCACCCCACTCAAGCCCATCACTCGACGTCATTCGTGTGTTCGAGAAAGTTCACAGTCGTCCTCGTCCTCGTTCTCGTCCTTTTACTTCGTCGTCGTCGTCGTCGTTTGTTCGTCTGGGGCAAAACATTCTGCAACTCATTTACTCCTATCTGTCCATCATCCTGTCTGTCAATTTGTCTGTCTTGCTATAGAGAGTATCTGTCCATCACTTGTTTCAGTGCTCCTCTGTGTTTCTGGGGCTACTACAAGTGCACACAGGCATCACCACCCCCCCCCCCCCCAACATCCACCCACAACCGATGGCATTTCAAATGAATCGGGGGGGGGGGGGGGCGTTGGTAGCGGTGGTGAGGAGAGAAAACAGGAAAAATACACAGAAGCCCTCAGATCGAAGAGCAAAGACTGCTGCTGGGCTGACGCGAGGAGGGTGAAGCGGTGGACTGACAGGAAGAAAGTTAACTGCATACGCTTCCAATTCGTCGTCCCGTATGACAAGTCGAGAGAGAAGTAGTTAACACGTCGTGTCCTTTCATGCTTCTGCACGATCTTTCACTCTCTCGCTCTCTCTCTCTCTCTCTGCCTCTCTGTGCGAGAGATGGTGTCGGTGGTTGTTGAAAGTTTTCCCTTTTGTTCGGGATTTTTCGAAATCTCCGAGAAAAACTATATACACGCCACCAACGAGAAGGGGGGGGGGGGGGGGGGGCTGTTCAAGGACGAGGATAGAACTTTTTTAATGACAAAGGGAACTTTTGACGAAACGAAAGAGGTGCGCGCAATTCAAATGACACAAAGGGCGATGGTAATTAGAGGGAGGCGAAGGGAACGGCGGCGACGGACTTAAGAAGTTATGGACGTATCCGTCTCTTATCTCGGGGGCTGGGGAGTAATTCGTGTAATCAGATTCGTTGCCGGCACAGTGGGTGGGTGGGTGTGTGCACAACAACTCTCAAGAGGAGATATTCATGGAGTCACGTGGAACATAAAGAGACACGGACTGATGGCGGCGAAGGGGAGATGAGGAACTGCCTTGCTCCAGTTTAGGGGAATGGGGCTGGAATCTGTGGAGTCTCTGAAGTATCCCCAAATGCCATTGAAGTCGGTTGAAAGGAGGAACGTTGGAACACTCCATTTATGTTCATTTGAGAGCACATCGAGTGGAAACTGCTCACAATGCCGAGTCCGCTTCCCTTTCAATCAGAATCCAACCCACGATTCCCCCCCCTCCCCCGAAAATCATCGTCACCGCCTCAGAACAAGACAGACAAACGTCTACTTCAAGCTTCACAGCCCCATCCGCCGCTCAAATGAGCTCAGTCACACCACGTCGCAACGCACAGCAGAGGCAGAGGGAACGTTCCCATAAACATGAAGTTGTCACATTCCAACAAATCACATAAACAAGCGCTTGACATGTTCAACACGCTGACATCAGTGCTAGGAGAATATTCCTCGGATCTTGGCAGTCTGCGGGCAACAGTCGAGGCAGCACAGCGAGCATCGTCGTCGTCGTCGGTCGTCAGGAACGATCTTCTTAATCAGCGACAGGGCAAATTATGATGATTATGAGCTGACGGTCCTTGGGTTTGGCTATGCTGCCACTCTCGGCACAGCGGCGTGTCATCCACTCGCTGTCTCGACCCGAATACACACGTCCAATGTGTGCACCAACAAGTGTTGGATGGTCTTGCCGCGTCCCATCGTCGCAGCTCATACGACCAATTAGACATCGCCACCTGTCAGCAGTTCGTCATTCGGGCTGTAACTGAGCGACTGAATTGAAGAACGAACTGTGGTAGTGCAGCGAGCAGCCGAGAGCCGCACAGTTCAGTCGGTGGAATCTTCATTAAGGGATCGTGCACGGCCCCAAAAATAGACGGACGGACCACTGTGGATGTCGAAAGACATTCATCACCCGCCCAGTCCGAAATAGAAACTACTGCGAGCGCGCGTTGTAACGCTGAATGAATGATGTCCTCGCGTCTTCCGGCGCACGCTCAACCCGTTGCTCGCCTTTTTGGCTTTGTCACAGTTGTTAGTTGTTTGTGCGCGCAATTCACAGGATATGACAGCTCGCAGACAGTTGACAGATGACTGAGTTGTCTGAGTGATGGACCTGGTGCTGCTGCTACTGCTGGGTAGTTGCACGCTTTGGCAGCGAGCTTGCTCAACCGTTAGATGAGCACGCTGCAAGATGTGTACAGATTTGTCATGTCAAGGATTGATGGGCACAGCAGGAGCAGCAAACACATTGTGTAACAACATTGTCATGCGGCCGGGTGGGGTGGGACCTTGGCACTGACGGTGAATGGTGATGACGGTGTGATCGGATGATCGAGGAAATGCTGCCGACTGGAGGACGCCTTAGAAGTTGCAGAAGTTGTTCAGGGACCAAAGAGACCTTCCTTGGCTCCATATCCATTTCAAGGCCAACGCAGAGCTCGTCAATCACACCAAAGCTCACCACGCCATGATGTCACTTCGGTCGGGTGACCCGCGCGTTCCCTCTTCAATCGAACTCCCTCTCATTTCGTTCGAAATTACTTTTAAAGAAGTTCCAGCGTCGGAAACTTTCCACGAAATATCTTCGACTTCGTTCAACCGCAACTGATGGCCGCCCAGTGCGGCCGCCCCCTCAATACGCCCGCCCACATTATGACTCCACATGAGTTCACATCGAATGTCTTTCTCTGATTCTGCCAACGTGTCAGTTGTCCACCACCCATCGACGGCAAAAATTCAATAACATGCTCGTATCTCAGACCTCCCCCACGTCTCCTCTCGACGTCGTCATTCTCACAAATGCATTCACTGAGCTGAATACATGACATCTCCCCCCCCCCACACACTCGTCACCGTTCCTCTTCCGATGGTATGACCTCCATTTCGGGGGAGAGCTTCGATCCCGTTGTGCCCGTGCCACACTGTAACGCAAACATTCATCCATCGATCGGGTCTATAACCGGTTCGCCTGTCCGCCTGTCCGTCTGCCTGACGTCCATCGTAATCACAAATGGAGTTCTCAAAAGAAAAGTTCACTTCCTTATGTGAAATATTCGCCTCCGAGCCATCACCATGACCAGCAGCAGCAGAGCCAGCGCCAGCATCCCACCAGTCAACCCCTCGCCGGTCGAGTGCAATCGGAAGCTTACAGCATCCACAGTTTCGATGTATTGCCTTCGAAGAACCAAAGCAGTGGCAGCAGCAGCAGTAGAACGAGAGTAGAAGTGAAGAAAAGTTGATGTCACATCCAATTTCAATCGATCTCGGGTAAAGCTTGAAAACGTCCACCATTGGGGACAGTCTACTGACAGCATTTCAGTTGGCGTCACACACATACACCGGCAATGCTGCAGCCCATCCCAACGCCACGCCATGCCGCCGTTCATCCATCCATCCCAAGGAGGCAAGGATACAAAGCAAAGACGAAGATGAAGACGACGACTACGACGACGACAATCACGATGCAAAAGACGAGAGAGCGAGAGAGAGAATACACGCGCTGAAAGGAGTTCGATGGGTTATGGCCTTGCATAACCGGCACACTAGCCACCTCAGCCCACCGCCCGAAATCCATTCAAGACGACAACGACTACGACGACGACGACAACGTCAGCGGCCAAGACGCAGACGAAGAAGAAGCCATCATCAATATAAACCACCAGACCGACCAGCGTTAGGAAAGTCGCAAGGAAAGGTGGAAACTCGATGAACTTTTAATCCTCCATGCGAAATGTAAAAATATCCTTGGGAGGGTGGTCCTGGTGATGGTTGGTGACCGAGGACGAAAGGACACAGAGACGAGAAGATGACATGGGATGGGATGGGAAAAGTCATTTTTGAAGCTTGCACTGGAGTGGGTGACCAGCGCATCGAGAAGCTGTGCGAAGGAGTGTCGGATGAAGGACTTATCGGAGTGGTGAGATGGAATTTGTGCCACCAGAAGGGGAGTTTGTTGGGGCTTGCTCCTCCAGGTCGGAGGCATGCTGTTGTCTGGCGAGTCATTTCACGGAAAACGAGAAAAAACGCTGTCAAGAGCTAGGTGAAATCGCAGGGAAAGTCGGCTCTCGAATCGTGTCCAAAAACGTCATCGCGACTGTGTCCAGAATGGGGTCGAGAGACGCCATCGGAATTACATCGACAACGTCACCGAAATGGGGTCGAAAAACTTCGCCCGAAAGTCATCGGAGATGAAATGATGATAAACGCATCGGATAACGTCACTGGAGTTGCGTCTAAATTGCGTCCGATAACTTCATCGAGTTGCTTCATGGTCGAGCGGAGAATAGCCTCCACAGTATCCGGGCATGAAAGCTCGCCGGACTCTCTAGAACTGTGTTGGACAACGTCGCCAGATTCGTGTCGTATCCCCCTTGGAAAGCGTCGACGAAGTCGCGTTGAAAGCATCTCTGGAATCACTTCGGATAATACCATCAAATCTTTCCGAGTTCACGACGGACAACGTCTAACATCGGTCCGGAATCGCCCAACCTCGGCGCAAATCACCTCGGACTACACGCAACCGGGTACAGATAAAGAAACGTCACAAATTGCCATCGCAAAATGGCGACGGATAACGTCAAAATTATGTCAGATCACCACCTTATCAGAACAGCGTCGAAAAGCGTCATCGGCGGCGTTTTAGTGAACATCGCTACAATCGCGCGGCAAAGTGTCAGCGGGATAGCGTCGGATAACGTTTTTCTCATTAGTTTCCGATAACATCGTTTAAATCGCATGACAAGGTGTCGGCGGGATAACGTCGGGTAAGGCTGTCCTCAGAACCGCATTAGGCGTCATCGGAACTGCGTCGGATAAAGTCACCGGATTAGGTTCGGATTACGTCGTCAAATTTTGTGCTGCTATTATGTGTCGATGGAATAGCGTCGGATAACACTGTCCTCAAACCCGCATCTAACATCATCGGAAATTCGTCGGATAACTTAGCCGGCTTGGGTTCGGATAACATCGTAAATGTTGTGCCGCTAAAATTCTACGGAATAGAGTCGGATAACGCTCTCGTCAAAACTTCATCGGAATTGCGTCGGATAACGTCTACGGATTCGATTCGGATAACGTCGTCAAAACTGTGCGTCTAAACGGCTACGGAAACGCGTCGGATAATGTTGTTCTATTCGTAGCGACGAATCCTGTTCGAAAGTTCTCATAATCGTGCCGGGAATTGTCGCCGGAATCGCATTGAAAACGTCGTCAAATCTGCGTCGGATAAGCGAAACCCATAATGTGGTGGGCAAACACGGTTTAAATCGCGTTTAAATCGATGCTCAAGAGATTTTGATTGTCGCCCAAGTCCTACTCAGCTCAAAGGTACCGTCAACTGTAGTCAATCAACTTCCAGTCGACGAGGACGACGAAGACGTGTAAGTGAATAAGATTCTCCTCACCTTGAACCCACCCACGCTCCCATAAGCATATTCTTAAGGATTTCACCCTCGTCGAACCTCTTAACCATCCCACACCTCCACACCTCCAAGCATCTCCAGACTTTCTCCACCTCCCGACACCCACACCCACTTGCGTGCAGGGATAGGAGGTCTTTGAATGCAAAAGTTGTGTTGCTTGCCCATCAAATCCAGGAGCTGGAACTTTGACTGAAACTTCAATAGCGGCTAAGGACGAGAAATGTGCCATGGATTGAGGTCCCACTGCCCATTAGAAGATTTTCCGACGGATAGACGACGATGGCGACGAGAAAGACGACAAGAATGTCAACGACAAGGAGATGATGGCTCTGGCTCTGGCTCTGCTGCTGCTGCTGCTGCTGCTGCTGCAGCAGCTCGTGGTGGTGATAGTGGTGCTCCTTCTAATGACGATGATGAAGTTGTTGGCGATACATAGCCATTCATTCAACTCCCATCCAACCCCACCCACCGACCTCTTCGCCCGCAAATAGAATTTTCCAGAAATGTCATTCATCTCTCGATTCCTCGCCCGCTCGTTGTTTTTGCGCGAATGAATGACTTGAAGATGTGTCTGTGATGGCCATCGCCTCCGCTCCGGCTTCTGCTGCCATTCGGGGTGGCGGCGATGAGTTGATGGGGTGTGCATCGATTGACGCGCCAACCCCATTCAATCCACACACACAGAGGCAGACACACTCGCACGGTTCTTTAATTTTTATTCTGAGGCTTCCTCATTCCGTTCCGTTCGTTCGCTCTCGCATTTGACACTTTTCCAATCATTTTCTCGCTTCGCCCCCAACCCCCCCCCACCGCCGACCGAGAATTTTCAACTTTTTTTCCCGACCGCAGTTTTTGTATCCGGGCCCGGGCGGGCTGAGCAGGCGGCTGCCTTGTTTGGAGGTCAGAGGCTGTGCTGTGCAGCGTGTAGCTGGAGCAGTTGATGACAACGTCGAAGAATATAAAATCAAGCGAAACGTTGCAATGGAAGAAGACAAAGACCCTCTCAACAAAACCCCAAGTGTGGAACGGCGGGGTGTCGGGTGAAAGATTTCAGGAATTGATGACGAAGACGGGGGCATGGGCGTGGGGGAGCTGCGAAGACATCTTGATTTCATTTCCGCTGCGCGTTTTTGTCTTTTCTCGCCTCCAATCATCCTTCGAGGCCCGTGCGTCCTGGGCTTGATGTCGTCGTCGTCGTCGTCGTCTTCGTGGCGGCAGCGCTGGAGCTGCATTCGTCTCTTTACCACGGAATGGCGAGGCGGAAAAAGAATAAACTGACGAGAGGTGTGATGTAGGCTGAGAGCCGAGACAGATGGAGGAAACTTTGCAGTTCAGACATCAATGTTTCATGTAACAGACAGGGTGGCAGTTGGCGGCGCTGTGCTGATGGCGCTGCTGTCGCTGGTGGTGGAGGTGGTAGCGAATGAAGTTTGGAAAGTCTTTCTCGAGCTGAGGTGAGGAGCAGTGATTCAATCCAACTTTAAAACGAATCCATTGACAAATTTAGATGATGTCCCACCATCAGTCGCCCCATCTCCTGGTGGCCTGGCCCATCTCTCTCCGATGACGGCTGGAATGCATGCCCCAGCGACCGTCATCGTTGTCCGTGTCCATTATAAGCTGTTGCGTGAGAGAAGGAGGGGAGGCCAAGCGCACATACCCAGTGGACGAGGACAGCGGCAACAACGACAACGGCAACGACGACGACGCCATTATTGTTAAGTTGTCGCCTCCCTGCATTGTGTCCTGCTATCTCGGGGTTTTAATTAAACAATTTAACCGCTAAGAGGCGATGTTCGCGTTACATATCGCTGCTGTAGGCAGGCGGTATCGCATCTCATGCGCTCACAACAACGACGCGTCGCGGCCGGCTCGCTTGAGAAAAGGGATATCGTCACTTTTTGCCAGAGCGCCAAGCGTTTGGTTTGGTGAAGTGGTTGTCGTCGGTGTGTCGTTACCGTCATCAGATCATTGTTGGGTCCGTTGAGTGCTTGTGAAAATGATTCTAAGTGGGAACTGGAGAATACCTTTTTCACAAGTGGAACTACACGTGATTGTTTGACTTTCTATCGCGACCGGGGCGGATTCTCTGGAATGGAAGATGGCGACGATTATGATGTGTATGAGGTGTAGGAGGACTGCTCCTGGTTGGGTGACCTTGTGGAGGACAGAGGGATACAAGAACGAAGAGGTGTCAGCAAAGGTGTGGACGCTATGAAAGGCAATGATTTTTCCAACTGTTACCAGTGACGTCCAGCTGTCAAAAAATTCACCAAGGTTTGCCACTTCATCACGCATCGTCTGACGCTTGCCGAATGTGCGGAAATTGTGAAAAAATATCGAAATTCCGGCTCAGTTGTAACGAAGCAACGTGAATTTCGTTTCGAGGTCGACCGTCATCATGGCTACTGTCTGCCGGCAATTCGTCGCATCGTGGAGTACACAGAGAGCCTGAGTACACTCTTTTGGACCTTAAGTCGCCAACCAGATAGAGATTCGTCCGAAATGAAGAAGACATGGCCGCCGAAGGGGTCGGTATCGAAGACGACCCAGAAATGACGATTTGGCGACGGTCAACTGAATTGGGCGTCGCCAGAGAGTCAATTCGGCCTAGTCTGCGGTTGGATTTAGGCCTACGGCCATGTAAGGTTGTGATGAAGTAAGAACTGAAGCCGGACGGAAATAGACAACGCTGTGGGTTCACTAATTGAAAAGAAAAAAAAAAACATCTTCTCAGACGATGTCAGTTTTTGGCTCAGTGGCTATGTCAACAACCACAATTCTTGTTCTTGTAGCGAAAACAATTCACAAGTGGTCGACCAAGCATCAATACTTGGCAAAGCTTGACTGTTTGGTGAGGTTTATGACACGGCGGCATCACCAGGCCCTCACAAGAGTCAAGTAGTCAATGCTCGCGGGTATAGAAGGAAGTTCACAGACTGTCGCGGGTATGGAGCGATGTTTACCGACTTTCTGTGGCCACAGCCAGGCCAGCTAGTTCAGAGTTCTACAACATCGATATATTCGAGCTGTGGTTCCAACAAGACAGCGCTACATGCCACCCAAGCCATGCAACGCTCGAAGTCGTGCAGAAGTAACTTGGGTCATCTCACGGCAAGCCGTTGTCATCATCAGTTGGCTGCCGCGATCATGCAACTGGGGACTACACTTCAAGTCCTTAATCTCCGCTAACAAGCCAACCACTTTGAACGAGCTCGAGGCCAAAATTCGGGACTCTATTGGTGGATAACACCGCACATAGTGGGCTGAATCATCAGCAATTGGATCGACCATTTGAAGCACTGCCAGCCAAGTCAGGGCGGCCACTTGAACGTCACACTATAATGGCATGAATGCAGCTTCAAAATAGAGCTAAAACCAAAATCTAATCTTACACCGTTGCCGTTATGTTCAAATTTCTTTGTCTATCGTTCTTATCTGGTCACTCTGAAATATCAGACCAGAATGGTTATTGCCACTTTTGCAGGCAATTTCATGGTCATGAGCTAGACAGTGGACGAATTTGAGGATGAGTACCCGTCGTTCACACACCTCCACAGCAACACCGCCCGTATTGGACCGACTCATCGAAAATTGGACCGACTGCTCGAAGGTTGACTCGGCTGGCCGCCAGCAAGTCTAGGGTATCAGTAACTAGACTCGTTGGCAGCCACCTGAGACAAGCTTCAGCTCCGAATGACACCTCAGAAGGTGAGTTCAGGCTGTGACTCGGGAAATAATACAAAAAATAAGAAGACGTCACAAGAAAAATGCTATTTACCGATCGATTAGAACGCAATAAGATGGATAGCCCACAATCCATACAAGACCCCGTCTCCACACAAGTTGCTGCGCTTCACTTACCTGCAAAGAGAGAAGAAAGAAAATTGATTAAAAACCGCTCGCATGCGCACTAGATTTAAAATTCCCCAAGATAGAGGCGGGCGACTCGATTCAATCAAATCAAATGAATGCAACGTTGCATCCCACAAGTAAACATGCGCCCACCACGCGCACATACCAGGATGTTGATCTGTTTGTGGATGAAAACAATTTTCCCCCTCAACTGATACGTACGTCCACATCATGCAAGAACCTCGTAAATATCCTCAACAAGCAGCTAAAGCCCAAACACAACGATCCAACGGAATGCCCCGCCACCGAACCGCAGCAGACAGCAGACGACGACACACAGGACCACCCTCCTCTTTGGTCAAACTGGGCCAACAGCTTTGCGCCACGCCGAGACCACGTCTAATTCTAATCGCAAGACACCGCCGCGCGCTTCTCTCTCGTGCACTCACGTGCAGTTTTTTGATTGCCGCAACTTTTTGACATGCTGCCTCTGGGCCAGAGAGCGATCCTCAGTTGCATGCTTCTGCTGGCGTGGAGATACGCGATTGTGGCGGCCACTCGTCGATGGTGGATGCTCGGCTGCCGCTGCCGCTGCTGCGCACTCAACATACGGCAGTTACCTGTTCGCGTTAATTAACGATCCCTCAACTGATCGAATAAATTAACCGCGATGTCATGCCGGCATACCGTGATTGAGCGACGAGACGACGCGACGGACGGGGCACAGGACGCTGCCGCGCATTGCCGAGGATTACCGAGGATCGGCCATGGAGCGTGAGATAGATACGCGGCGGACCTGAGGAGAATGCAAGCGTCCGCGATTAAAAATAGGACAAGTGACCCCGGAGGGTACACATCAGCACCTCCCACCCAGCCCCCGGCTGCCCAGGTCGGTGGTCATAAATTTTGCGTGCACTATTGGCATTCGACTGATTGGATAAGATTTGCGATCGCTCAGCCGGCTCAGCCGGCCGCCATCAGTGTCTCGTCCCGAAAGCCAGCAAACTGGCTGCGGCAGCACACACACGTAACGCCGAACGAAAACCCACAGCGACACAAGCGATGACGACGACGACGACGATGCGCGGACGACAAAGAAATGTGTTATCGCGGGGAATTTCGACATGCAACATCGCGTTGCCTCGTAGCTTCTTGCGGCCGAGACTCGAGAGGCTCCTCCATTCGCGGCGGGTATCCAAAATCTGTGTGCGCCTGGCTGGCGGGCAGGCAGGAGAGTGTTGTAAGCTTGTTTCACCTCTCGGATCCAATTCAAATTTACGAGAGTGATCATGTGAGCTCGCCGAAGTGAAATGGGCGCCCCTACATTTGACACATTCTCGCCACAGTCACCAGTCGACGGTGTGGTGTCCGCACGTAGAGTGGGAGAGACAAGAACGAGAACGAAGGCGACGACGAAGACGAAGACGAAGACGAAGACGAAGACGAGGACCAAACCACCAAGGCAGCCGAGCCGTCAAGATGCTTCAATGTGCTTTCGAAAGCATTATCATCGTCACATGTCGCTCACTAATTGATTTTTCTTGTCGCCTGAATGTTGGATTTGTTCCTTTTGCCGTGGGATAAGCGTCGAACTTGGTGGACTTCGAGGACGAGTGGGGCGAGGTGGCGAGTGCGCCGGGGCCATGACGATGTCAAGTTATATCCCCTCAGTGCGCCCGATTGGGCCGACACATAACTGAAATGTATACGAGGTGAGAGAGAGTGAATTCATTGCAAGACGAGGCTGTGATGTGTGTGCGTCTGGCAGCGTCGTGCAATGACGTTGTTTTTTTTTTTCTGTGCTGTTTGCGTTCGAAACGATACCACATGGGTCATCTCCCAGGATGCGATGATGGTGCTGGGGCGGTGGTGTTGAGGGGGAGGGGGGAAGAGGTGATTTTGGATGCAGGAAGTCGTGTGAGTGGCCATGTTCTCGGCCTGATGGCGGATCTGACATTTTGTCTGTGCGCAACTGGAGGGTGTCAGGAGGAGTGCTTTGGATGGGAACAGTGTCATATACATCAATTTCCCTCTGATTGCGACGTCTGAGGCATTGCTAAACATCAGAAGTCGAAAAAGCACAGGACTACAGTAGGTTTCCTGTGGTATGCCATGGCTATTTGCTTGAATTAACACCAAAAGCAGATGTTTTAAGAACTTCTGGCCCGACAGATGACTATCGAAACAAAAAAAAAACCACTGACCTCGTCCTCGAGCATTATTTTTGGACAGCTTCAGTGACGCTTCTGTGGACTCTCGGCCTACTGATGCCAGATCTGCTCAAGGCCATCCTAGAAGAAGACACAACACCACAAGTTCCACCCACTCGACCTCCTCCAGACGAACTCGAATAAGAAAGAATAAACAAAAAAAACCACACCAGGACAACATCCAATCACCTGCGGCACTCCATTGAATTTCCATAAATCTCTTGGCAAAAACTTTTCCCCGCCTCCACTGCCTCATAACTCAATCGCTGAAACATCCACTATCACCGCCCACCCACCATCAGCGTGTGCAATCAATCAAAAATAGGGAAAAAATTGTTGTTTCTGCGGTTTTCCGTTTCCCCCCGTTTTTTCTCTCTTTCACTTTATTGAAATATGCAACCGGTTGTGGGGAAGATACTTCACGTCGTTGTGCAACGAGTTTATCTTCGGAGTCTTGTATCCATTGGCACTATCAACTTGTTGTACGTGTGTGTCTCCAATCAACTTCATTATCCGCCACCAATGTGACGGGACGATGGGTGAAAGGGTTTGCCCACAGTCTTTTTAGCCAATACACAAGCACACACAGGCGGTGTACATCCATCAGTTGTTTGCCATAGATGGTCGTTATTACCTTCGGAATAGTTGACGTAAATTATCGATAACCATCGATAGTTTATGTCACCCCATTGACTTTGATATATGACGAGTCCCCTCACAAATCATAAATAATCGTAAGTCCGATAATAAATTTAAAGTTTCCTCTCCGTCCGGCCATGGGCGACAGTCAGAGAGCGGGATGGATTGATGGAAGAAGAAGGATGAGGACTTAGACGGATTCTGACGAATGATGAACTGCAGTGGAGTTGCACAGAGTGTATCTATCACCACTAGTAGCAGCCAACAGCAGCCAGACGGCAGCAGTTCTCACACAGCAGCCCCATCTCATCGTCATCATCAGCATCAGCATCAACAGCACAACAGCACGAAACGTCAGGGTGAACTGCATATGGCTGAGATTACAATGATGAATGCCACCATGCTACAGGTGACACATGAGAAATGTTGTTATCGCTGGCGGGGCTGGCTTGGACGTGGGCCGTGCGACTGACGGGTGGGTGGCCAGGCGGAGGCTGTGTGCGCCCGGCATCTACTCCTTTCTGCTGGTCTCTTTGCGCTGTGCTTTCCCACGTATTAAATGGTGGCCACGGCGAGAGTTTCTCAGTCATTATCTTGTCCAGAGATGGATGGGTTGAACTGACAGTTGCACTTTTCAACGAGCCAAGGTGTATCGCGTAACCGAAACGTCAAGGCGACAATGTTGTGTTGTTAGACGCTGTGGTGGCTATGGAATGACTTTATCCGCTTCGCGGGTGATTGATTTATTGACTCAAGCAATTGTTGAGTGACGCAAGCGATGCGCCAGGAAGACGGGTGTTGATTGAAACGTGATTAGATCCGTTTTGGAATGGAGTGCTGGTGCTTTAACATGGACCTTGCTCTTTGGAAAAGGACAAGCAATGACTGGCAGACTGAAGTCCAGTGACGCTCTTGGGGTTTAGCTTGGTGCTTTGAATAGACGCAATGACTTTGAACTTTGGCGAAGAGCATGCATCACTAGAGAGAGCTAAGCTTGACTCAAGGAGGCTTCAACGACTGACATGGCTAGTCTAAGAGTTTAAGGCAAACTCAAGGGAGTGTTAATGACGTCCACCTGATTACAGAGTTTGTTACACCGATTTTCCAACCAACGCGCGACCTCGATCGGCAGGGTCCCTGACCAGCGGGGTCTTATTGTTGGTTTTTAAATACTCCTCAACGTCCAACTGCCATTTCATTCACAATACGTGGGAAAGAAAACCCTCGAATCACTGTAAGCCAAACAAAATAGTGTACACTGCTTCTCCTGCAAACGATAATTCCTTCCTACCTTCTTCACTCGTTCTACAACTTAGATGGAATCACTGCCATAAGAAAAAACGGTCATTGCACTACTTCTTTTGTTTTTTCCTTTTGAGGCACGAAGTATCCCCCACGATGACAGATTGCGACTGCAGCTAGCCTTCCTCTGCAGATCCCTTTAGAGTTGGGTCTCCACACTCCACACTAGCGGCTTCGCAAATGGCATGATGCATTTGCGAAGCCGCTAGTCGCCAATTTACCACTTCACCGACTTGGAACAAACCGAAAAAAAAATGAGAAAATGAGAGGATTCGAACCTTAGCCCCCACGATCAGAGCTAGTGCTGGAACCACAGACCTAGCACCACACGAGTTCAAAATTAGTGAAGTAACACTACGGCTCCTTCTATACCCTAGACATACATGGCCACACATACTAATCTGAAACTAGGCGAAAGCCTTTATAAGTTTTGGGCCTAATAAGTTTGGGAGCAGTCTCGGAAACAGGTCGGAAAGTGGTGAGTTCTTCTTCAACTTAGGGCGCTACAGTCCGAGGTGGACCTGAGCCTCAACCAACATGCCTCTCGCCAGCTGCTCCCGGTTTCGCACACCAAACCAGCTGAAGTTCCCCTCGACTTGTGTGTGCCACCTTGTGCGTGGACATCCTCTGTTGCGTTGTCCCACAGGCTCAGAGTCGAAGATTTTTCGGGTCGGAGTTAAGTTGCCCATACGCTCTACATGGTCTAGCTACCTTAGGCGTGGGATACGTAGACGCCTGGCTAGGCACATGTCGCTGTACAATTTGAATCGGAAAAAAAGGTCTTCGCAGAAAATCACATGGAGCCATTTTAGACATAATACTGTCTAAGTACTCTTAAAAAACCGGGTACATGTTTTCTTAATAGGTATATATACTACGCAATCATTTACAAGAACTCGAAGCTAACCAAATATTTATTAAAGTTGCGAACCATATTTTGACTTTTTTTGGTCATGTTACAAAAAATATAATTTCTTGGCTAATAATGCTTGGAAAGGATGCAGCTAGGGATCCTGGTTTATCTAAAGCCTGCAATCGTTGTCTAGTCATGGAGCAAAAATCACATCCATCTACTGACAACTTTGGCCGTAAGAGCCATTTAAGTGTGGCAATAGGTTGAGTCCAAAGTTGCAAACCACATTTTGTATTAGAGCTCCAGACGGTTTGTATTGAGTCAAATAGAATGGAATCGGTTTGGAAGGATTAATGATAAATGAGGATGTTTTTATCTATTGTTTATTGTGGTGTCATAAAAGTTACGGCCTGTCCCCAAGTGGCAATGGACATAAAAATGGCGAATTGGGTTGTAAGTACTAAGTTACTGGATCTATGACTGCCGGAATCGGATTATAGCTTCTTATTACCAACATATTTGGGTTCTGAATACATTCAAAAGATGTCCGTTGAAAAAGTGCCCATGGGGTAACTATTCGAGGAAGTCCAGGCAAGTAGAAACAAAAATTATATGTATAATCGAATTCCTAATAAAGGGTGGTTAAATTTTAGGGGCCGATGTTGAATGTGAACCACACCTAAACATCAAGTTTTTTTCTGCATTCCATTTGACATTTCTCAATTTCAGACTAACTCAATTTGTACCATGGAAAGATACACAATCGAGCAACGCGTTAAAGTTAATCAGGTTTTTTATGAAAATCAAAATGCATATCGTGTACTTCGTGATTTGTTCGGTCAATTTAGTCGTCCAAATGTGCGTACAATCGGATAAATCTTGCAAAAATTTGAGCAAACCGGGTCTGTAGGAGATGTGACAACACCAGTGCATGCTCGTACAGCTCGGACTGCAGAAAATATTGCTGCTGCTCGCGATAGTGTGGCTGAAGAGCCGTCCACCTCAACTCGTCGTCGTGCCCAACAATTGCACCTGTTACGCTCGTCGTTGATGAGCATTATGCATAAAGACTTGCATTTACACGCTTACAAGGTGCAATTGACTCAAGAACTAACGCCTCTTGACCATTTCAGGCGTCGTCAATGGTCAGAATGGTGGCAAGAAATGGCAACAGTGGATGATCAATTTTCGAAGAAAATCATCTTCAGTGATGAGGCACATTTTCACTTCAGTGGATTGGTCAATAAGCAGAATTGCCGCATTTGGGCGAATGATAATCCAAGAGTGATTGTCGAAAAACCAATGCACCCACTAAGAGTGACTGTGTGGTGCGATTTATGGGCTGGCGGCATCATCGGGCCGTATTTTTTTCCTAAATGAGGCCGGTCAGGCAGTTGCTGTGAATGATAACGAACTTCTTATGGCCCGAATTGGAAGATATGAATGTGGACGATATGTGGTTTCAACAGGACGGTGCCACTTGCCACACAGCTAACGAAACAATGGCTCTTTTGCCCGACAAATTCAATGGCCGTGCTATCTCACGTGGTGGCGATGTCAATTGGCTGCCAAGATCATGTGATTTAACACCGTTGGCTTTTTTTCTTTGGGGTTATTTGAAAGAAAAGATGTACGCAACAATTCAAGAGCTAAAGGATGAGATAATTCGGCACATTAACGGCATAGAACCTCAATTATGCTTCAGCGTCATCGAAAATTTGGACCATCGGATGGAGGTGTGCCGCCGAGGTCGCGGCTGCCATTTGGGCGATATTTTGTTCCATACATAATTGAACCATACCAATATATCATTATAAAAAGAAATGGCAATACTTTCCTAAATAATTTGTGTTTTATTCAAAATCAACATCGGCCCTTAAAATTTAAGCACACTTTACTAGGAAATGTTCTGGTTTGTCAACAAATTTAGATGCTGCTCATCAAATGCTGGTATCATCGGGTCCTTGGATTACAAATTTAGTGCCTGAGCAAAAGATTTGCATCCATTAAGCAATGACCTTATTAGACTAAACAATATAAAATAAAATATATTAAATAATTTTATTGAATACGAAATGTGTGATAAATATAAATTATATATACATTTATCAATTGAAAGACTTAAATCAACATCTGAGATGAGATTGGGAAGCTATTTTTTTGCACTAAAACAATATAGTATTTTTTTATAAAATATTATTAATTTTTAAGCTACCTCTATAATTTTTAGACCATAAGACAAACTCCTTCCATTTGCAATATGTTCCAAATTTCCTCAGTACACTGTTCTCGATTTATTAGACTTTTTTTCCGCTCTCCCATACACACCATCCCAGTGTGCGTCGCCTTGTCAAACTCATTTTATTTACGTCGAAGGTCTCGGTGAGTTCATTACCGACCTTGATGGGGCAGCGAGAGTTCCCCATCGTCATCCTCCTCAGTCTGACGAGTTTGGCAGGAATCTCAAAACTAGACATGGCTCTGTACAGCTCGTCTCTCTGGCGTTCTTGAATTCGACGAGTAGTTGGTGAGTGTCGATCTGGATCTCTTGGTTTTTTCCAGGATCTGCCGTGGTGTGAATATTTGGTCAATGGTTGGGCCTGAAAAGTGGTGACTATGACGAGTAAACTGACTTAAGTGGATGCACAGAGACCGATGAACAGGCACAAGTCCACGAGCAACGATCAGTCCCAAACCACAATCAACTGAAACGATCACAGTTCCCGCCGCACCTCATGGATCCCTTCGCCTTTCTCATTGCCACCAATTCGACGGTCTCTGAGTTGTAAATTGAATTCTTCCCAACACCGCTCCACATTCCACATTTCTAAGCAAATTTATCAGTCTCCCCTCCGAACACACACACACACACACGCGATCCCATCGAAAACTTCCAATTCAACCGTACTATCCCATCCATCCATCCCAACAGCCATTCGCCACGCCACGCCGCGCCGCACCATCCCCTAACTTCTGAATGCATCATAAAATTTTAGAGTTTCTCGAAACGGAACATCATCACCATACCATTCGTTTTGGTCGGTCGTCGTCGTCGTCGTCTTGCGTCTTCCTCCTGCTCCCACTGTAGCGCGGGGCCAAAAGTAGATTTTCATTTTGACTTCGACATCGCGTCCTTCCACACAGCCGCTCGTCTTGCGAAGAGACGAAGTGTAGAGCATGGCAATCCCTCAATTGCCGGGCTAAACTGACTTCAGCCATTCTCAGCCGGGTTTCTGTCCAATCCTGCTGCCCTATTTCTTGTTTCCTTTTTTTTTTTGGTCGCTCCCCTTGCCGAGCCATCGCCATTCCCAAGGAAGGATATAAAATTTTATTTGACGACGCTATTTTGTATCGATTTCCCACAATTCTGGACGATGGATGAAAATTCCTTCGAACATTAAGTCTGACTTATGACCAGGGCCGGGACGTGGATGGCAGCGTGGAGGGTGGTGGACTGAGACTCGAGAAATATCCTTGTGAGCTTCCAAAACTCACACAGAAAAATAATAATAATAATAATAAAATAAAATTGTGTTTACGTATCGTCGTCCTGTGTGCCGGGACTGGGTGGGTGGCTGCTGTGGGTCACGGATGATTGCGGGGGCGGTCGTGATGGTGGCGATGGCGGCCCCCCTGAAGACGGAAAGAAATTGCAGCACAGCATTCGAATGTCCTCGTTATGTGGAGGTCATAAACCACCGTCGCGTCGGTTTGTGTATTTTGTTGTTTGCCAAAGAGCCGGCTTGGGGTTGGTTTTTTCTTTTTTCTTCCTCTTTGACTCTCTTCACTCCTGAAGCTTCTTCTCTGGTTTTGGTAACGTGGCGGGGCACACGGAAGGGTGGGGGAGTGGGTGGAAGATGGTCGACATGACCGCGACGCGAGGAGTTTGACGGGTGCATTGTCATCTTGTTGCAGTCGGTGGATGGACATGGCAGAGCGGGTGATCGAGTTATTTGATTGTTTTTCCTTTCGCTGGGACACACAATGAACCTTGCCAGGAAGGAGTTACATTTTGGGGGACTCGCTTGACCCGCCAGTTGGAAGTTTATCGAGCTGCCACTTGGGTGGCTATGGCGGGAAGGGATTGTTACTAGTATGAAGAGGCCGTTTTGATGCGATTTTATTTGAGTTCCTTTTCTCTCCTTCCTCGGATACAGCTGCCATAATAACGACTGTGGCTTTTTTCTTCCTCTATTGGCGCCACAGTCCGGGGTGAACCTAAGCGTCAGCTACCAAGCCTCTCAGACTGTCCAACTTGATCTTTAGCCAGCTGCCTTCAATTCCGCACCCCAAGCAGGTTTAGGTCCTTCGCCACTTGTGTGCGCCATCGGTTTCGTGGGCGTCTTCGCGTCTTGCGTTGTCCCACTGGTTCGGAGGCGAACACTCTTCGGAACAGTGTTGTCCATGGGCTCTAAATGGTCTAGCCGCCTTAGGCGTTGAATCCGTGGACGCTTGACTAGGCTCACGTCGCTATACAGCATGTATTCGCGGTTTAATCTTCTCAGACTCCAAAGGCCTTCAACGCAAACGAGTCCAAAGATCGCACGCAGAATTTTTCTTTCGAAGAGACCAAGGACTTCGTCATCTCCTCTTAGGGTTATCCATGCTTCCGCGTCACAGAGGAAGTTCGAGATGATCACGGTGGTCTACTACTCAATTTCTTCTCTCGCTACTAAGTCCCTTGAGCCCAAAGAAACAGCTATTAGCAAGAGCTGGTCTGCGCTTAATCTCAGTACTGATGTCCTTGACTACCTCAAAAGTATAAGCCCATGGTGATGTTGTGGCCAAGTCGTCGATGGTGTACGTCCTTGTTCGATACTCGAATTGGAAGTGAGGAACGTAATGATGCTGCTCGTATGGTTTCTAACGAGGAAAAAGCGTTTTTTTTATATAATTTGCCCTCAAACGTGTCAGTTCGAAAATAGCACCAGCCACAGAGAGAGACAGGTCACCAAAAGATGCTACATCGCCTAAGAAACATGCGATGAAGCATGCAGGTCACAATAGCAATGAATTCTTCTAGTAAGTGCGAAGATTGCTGAGGATGTGCACATCCAAATACAAGCAGTCAAGGCCAATACCTCTACACACTTCCTTGAAATAGCTAATCCCAGATGGGCCAGATTGACGAAGATTGACAACCGATCCAAATCAAAAGATCTCATTCGGCGAACTCGACATGAGATTGTTACGATTGTGGTGGTCTGTACGTGACAATGCCCAATGGGAGGTCATGCAAAACTAGGTATCCCACACAACACTCATCGTCGCAGTTGAAACTGTATAACTGAGAGAGAGATCTTAACACATTTCATTTGCAGCTGTCCGGCTCTTGCTAGAGCTAGACAGCGAGCGCTTGGTAGACCTTTCTGCTACTCACTCGATGAAATTTCAGCGAAGGATATTTAAGAACTTATGTCCTTCTCAAATGCCTAAGGTTGGATTTAGAAATATTTCAAAAGTACAAAGTATATTAAAACGGCAGATAGTGCTTTTTAGGTTCTCACCGAACCACCACTTTTACCTACCCACGGACTTAAATACGAAGCCAAAACGATGTTCAGAAGAATTGGATGCTGGCAAGTGGTTTCATTGATGGTTTCCTCTTCAGTTCGCCTCTCATTGGCAAAATCTTGGTATCTGCCATCAAGTCCCTCTAGTCTAGGTGTAGCTCACTGCTCACTCACACGTAGGCCAGCGTAGGCATATTGTGCATCTAGTTCCACGGCAAACCAACTTCTGTTGCTTAGTTCGGCCATGCTATCGAAGAAGTAAACCTTGACTACTCCTTCGGGAGAAGAGGGCGCCGCAAGTTGCACAAGGGTGTCGCCTTCCTTGTCGCCTGCAGAAGTCATTCCATGGTGGTTTCAATCTTAAGGCTTGAATGCCAATGACACAGTGCCCACGGATAAGGCCGATTCGAGTCTTGACAGTGGGGCTGCTTGGTCGAGAAAAGCTAATTTTTAATTGTCGCTGCAGAGAACCATCATCGATTGGTTTCTACGACACTGGCCGTTGATTCTGCCGTCTGCTGGACACCGATTTCGAGCAAGGAAGGTCCGACTGTGTTGTACAAGGGTGCACTCTTAAACTTTATCCAAGGCACAGATGAGGCGCGGTATGACGAAATGAGAAGTGTAGGGCGGTGTAGGTGGGCTACCCATAGTCAGGCTACTACCACTGGTCGACAATTCCAGTGACAGTGATTCCCAACGGCAAATGGTGACTGGACCAGATCTGAAAACCGGATAAAGCGAATTAACTTTGCTTTCACTGGGATTCAAACGAAATGAGAAACTTTTAAAATGCGACAAATTATTCCAATTTCCATGTTTCTGGAATGCGGTGAATCTAGCTTTTCCATAAGTCCCTTCTTCAACATATCCGGTGATTGTAACATCGCCTAAGCTACAGAGCCACTATGCACAAACAACGACTCCCTTACACGTCACCCCCAAGCGATGTTGCAAGAAATTCGGTACCAAATTTGATCCCCGCCTCCCTCCCTCCACTCTCATGACCACTGCCAATCCCCTCCACATCGTCATGCCAAGCACAGAACACATCGTCAACCCCTTTCACTCGCATGACACCCCCCTCCATAGCGTCAAAACACCACTCAATCGCCATCGATTCCTTATGTCAATCTACTCTACACGGCACTTGACAACACGTGCATACGCGCGCACCAGCAGTGCGCCCCCTTTCGCAGCAAAAATTATTCGCGGTAAGCACTCGCGGCGCGTAGCTAATAAGCAATAAGCCACTCGGGCACGTCTCGATCATAGAATAGAACAACTGATGGAGCATCCACCGCCGCCCCCACCTCCGGCGAAAATTATAATTTAAAATCCCGCATCCAATCTCGCGCCGTATCGATGGAGGCAGAACCCCGTTGCCTGCCTCGGAATCGGAATAATCACGCATTTCGCATTTACATCACATCCTTGATGAGCGCGCGGAGCAGGCAACACAAACTGTTTTGTCTGCGGTAAGAGGGGGGTTGCGCTGTTGCTGGTCCGCCAAACGTCTTCGCGATAATAAACATGCCTCCACCGTGACAGCCAGCCACCGAGAGCAACCAACCAACAGCAGCAGTGGTCGCGTTCCCAGCCCGAATCCTTCCACCTGAGCAAGTGCACACAATCAGCTCGTTCGAGAGAGTAAGTCGATATTTTTCTCACCCGAAATGGAAAGGGCCATTCGCCCCCTTCCCCCCCACACACTTGAGGGTGGAAAAGAAATTCCTTTTTATGACGGACCGATGGCACAACCGAAATCACAATCGTAAACAATGAGGAATTATGACGAAAGCTTTTGCCAGAGGATCCACTCACACATCTGTTCCGCCAGCGCTCACGTAGCATGCCACTAACTCATGCACTGCTGGGGTGAAGTGGATGTGGATGTGGATGTGGGTGGGCGGGAGGCAATTCTTATCCACCCGCCCCCGCCCCTCAACAGTGATTTGCAACAGCATCACTAGTTCGAGTGTTGTTGATACCTCCTGCTGGTGGCGTCGTCTTTTCTCCATCATCCTCGTCTTCTGTCAGAATATCCTCTGCCAGAGAGAAGGACAAAGAAGAAGAAAAAGGACTCTCAAGTTGAAGTTAATGCGTGCACGTGCTAATGGCTAGCAGGCTGTCAAAATGACGCAGCGATGAGCCCTCCCTTCGCTCCCTGGCGCCGAACTAGGACAAATGCAATGGAATCCCTGAGAAATCATTCCGTTTTATGGATGCGTTATGGGACGACCGGGAAATGGCAGCATTTACCGAAGGGCGTTGCCTTGCTGAGCAGGAATTATGTGCAATACGATTTCGTCATTTCGACTTTTCTATTTCGGCTAACGAGTACGTGATTTGGAGCCACTGATGGTTGCCGGGGATACGTCGTCCTCGACACGTCAAGCTCGAACGCGGGCAACAGTGGATCGATCAATCGGAATGGCCGCCCAGTGGGAGGCGAGCCCAGCAACAGCTGCGTGGGGGGATTTCTTGTGAAATTGGTTTCTCATCAGTGCCACGACGCGTTGCCCCTGTCAGTCAACCAGCCCACAACAACGTCATCAGCATCAAGAGCAATTATGATTCAGTAAATCGTTTCCCACTCCCCCCCCCAAAAGCCAGTCGCGGGCAATCACCGTGTCATCATCCATCACATGGTGGACCGAGGCAGTGTCCAGGACATTTTTATAAACACCACCGAAATGAACTGTTGACGTCGCAGGACATGCCATGCATATGCTGGCTGATGCCTCACTGCTGTCTCATGATCAGTTTCAATAAATTATTTGGCCAACTGAAGGAGGGCTACGGCCACGGCGACGACGACGACGACTTCACCGATGACGCCACTGCATGGAGGATGCGGAGGACATGCGGACGGAACGTGAACGGACGACGAGACAAAGTGTGCACTAAATTCTCGTGTCCTCAGATTAATTTGAAGCCGAGTGTTGTATGGCATCATCATTGTCATCGTGTCCAGCGGCCAACAGAATGAATGTGTGACACCGAAAATAGTGGACAATCGTTTTGAACGTAAGCACCGGATGAAGGGTACACAAAAACCGGCACGACGCGGACACAAAGAATGCAAATGTCACAATCAAAGTGGACAGGGAATGGGAAGAAACGAGCTCCGAGCCCCGAGCTCCGAGAGATTGATGGGCATTCGAGGGAATTCTGGGATGTTTTTTTTTTTCTTCTTCTTCGGCGGCAACTCCGAGTCCGTTGATGGTCGGTTTGGTGATGAGAATGGAATTTATTTGATGTTTACACATCCTAACCTGTTGGTCGGGCGAGCACTGTGAGGGATTTGACGAGTGACACAAACGATGCTGGTGATGTCGCCATAACTTGGTCGATTTTGGCGAACAATCATGTGGTCTGCTCTTATGGCGAGTGACTGTCCAGTGGGAAGTGACTTGTTGAGGGTGAGTTCTTTGATGTTTAGGGTGAAGGAGGTGACGCTGTGATGAGGCAGACTCGGAAGAGAAGGATGGGCTTAGACAAAATGCACTTAGACGCAATCTTTACGGATTTAGACAACCTGTGACTGACTTGAGGATACACAGTGGATTATTTGTACGCATATATATGCGCTTCTTTAGAGTCCCCAAAACACGCCGCCAGGACCAGTAGGTCAGAAGTTGTTAGAAAAAAAGTTCGAAAAAAAGGTGACCTGCGGTAGTTTTCTTTCGCAAATCGGCCATATCTCGAAAACGGTTCCTCTGTTTTGGGTGCGGTTTGTTGCAATAGATGCAGCATGCAAAAACGCTTATTTTGTGTCCTCCATCATGCAGCTGCGGCCTGTAGAAAGTAGGGGAAAATGTCGAAGAAAGTGACCTGAAATGCTTGACTTTACAAAATCGGTAATGTCTCGAAATCGGTGCGTTTTTCGGCGATCTTGTTTATCTCTTCCTCGATTTGGCATATTTTGACATATTTGCTCATTGAAACGCTTCTTTAGAGTCGCCAATCATGCCGCTACGACCAAAGTTGTTAAAAAACAATTTCGGAAAAAAACCAACCTGCAGTGGTTTATTTTGGCGAATCTGCCATATCTCGGTTCGTTTGTTTTGGATGCGCTTTGTTGCATTTGATTCAGCACGCTTTTTTTGTGCCAAATCTCGAAGTCGTAGGTACGTCTAGTTGGGCCGCAATGGCAGTTGGATAATGATGAACTATGAAACGGCTTTACCCGCCCCACTAGATGTACTGTGTACGACGCGTAGTCCAGCCTTGACCGTCCCGTTCGAAGTGTCGGCGGCGAAAAAACGACGTTCCCCACGTATTCAATCAACTCAAAGGAAATCGACGGTGGCGAATTATGAAAGTACGCCAAGATATCGAAATTTATTACTTCCATTCTGCAGCGCTGTTGGTTCGCCCCGCACATAGCTGCTGACAAATGCCTCCGTGTCACGCGAAAACCACGAAACACACCACACAGCGAGGAGAGTGACAAACGCCACTGGCCGACCATGGGGAGGCTACAACAACAACGACAACAACAACAAAAAAAGAAAATCAATGAAAGTCCTCGCACAGAAATTAAAAATCACATTTGCATGCTGTCAAATAAATCACGGAAAACAAAGCACAACATCGAAGGATATTAACAAGGAACTATCAAATTATCTGTCACGTCACACACACACACACACACACACACACACAGAGAGACAGACGACCGCAACCGTAATCGGCTTCCAGGCGAAAAGAAGGCAAAATCCTTCACGAGAGAATGTCAAATCGACTTCCACTTCGCCACAGTGTCACACGGGACGGAAGAGGACGAAGGAGCTGGCCAAACAGGCTTCGAATTAGCATAGCCCAGAACCACTGGCCTCGTGACTGTGTGTGTGGTGCATGTCCTCCGATTGGAAAAGTTGAAGATGCCCATTGACAGGCGAAGCAATAAAATTCAAATGCGATTGCTTCCCTCCCGAAGACACAAAGACGACACATAAAGCCGTCGCCCCCACTCCACCAGCCGGAGGAAAAAAACACTAAGCACTTTTTTGTTTCTGTTTTAAAGACGCTCATCCACTCACTCGGTGTCGGTCGTGTGTGCATGGGCGTGCGCGTCACTCGGGCAGAGAAGACCCTAGTCCTTTGGCCAAAAATGTCGTCCTTCATTCACTCTCGCAGGAAGGATAACAAATAACAAAAGCATGCATGGACATGAACATGAGGCATACGTTGATTTTCGGGGTCAACTGGGGCGAGGGGCAGAGGCAGCAGAAGCAAGAGCAACTCAACTCAAAAGGACACTTCATGTGTCTACGGTTTAATTTTCTGTACAGCAGAAGAGTCTCGCTTCGAACAACGATAAATCTAAATCAGTTCCTTCTTCTCCACACACACACACACACACGCACACATGTCATATGTGTGTACAGATGCTAAGACAGCCGAGTAATGTCAAAGGATACGGAATACCAGATACAATTCAAAGTCAAAGAACTGAAACAGAGTCAAGACGGCGTGTGTGTCGTCTGAATGTGGGATAAAATACTGGAGATGTCCTTTCGCAGAACGAACCGACAACTACCATGCGTGTGTGTGTGTAATGGGGGGGGGTCTCTGGTAGTTCGTCACAGAAGATGAAAATTCTTAGTGTCCATTAAGTCCTTTATCCTCTTCTTGGCAGGAGCACTAGGCAACAGCAGCAGAAGAAGAAGGACAAGTCGTCCTTCGGCGATGGGATGAGGGGGGGTGGGGGGGGGGTGGAAACTGGAAAGGCAAACAACGAGGTTGGAGATCATCGTAAGGCACATGGAAGTCCACTTATCTGGGGCCAGAATCTTGTTTGACTGAGAATTTATGCAGATTTTATTGCTCGAGAGTGCATGGAGATGAATGAAGTGAAGGATGGAACATGTGCAACGCCGTGGGTGTGTGGAGGTTGGAAAGGAGTCTAATGAGTCGGATGGGTCGTATTTATGGAGTGCTTTGACGATTCCAAGAGGTCTCCGGACGTGTGACTGCCAAAAGACGTGTGTTCGGGTGTCGGTGCCTGTGTGACCGGTGGACGTACGTCTTCTGCCGCTTCTTAGTTGGATCTTGACGAGGTATTTGAGACTGATTAGGGATTTTAGAAAGTCCCAGGGGACAGGAGAGTGCGTTGTCCAGCAACGCGTGGAGCCTGAACTAAATTTTGCATTCCATCCCAGCTCCTCAGAGGAACATGTGGCTCCTGCCGATTGGCTTATTTCACGAGTTCTTTGCCTCGTAGGACCAGTTTGCTACACTGGACCAGACCCACCTTCAGTGGGAATCTCCAAGTTTTGAAATGAGCTTATGGCTACCCTGGCGAAGTGGTGAAGCCGATATAAAGCCTGTACTGCTCTGTAGTTCGTAGCATCCGAGTTTTGCAACTCCACACAGATCATGACGGATATATCGGACATGCAGGTAAAGTCTCCTCTCTCCTCTTTGGCTATTAAGCCACATCCACCACAGCTGGGGGGCCAACCTCAAGCAATGAGGCTCAAATCTATGCCAGTCTCAGGGGCTTTCCTGATCTCCCACGCTATAGCCTCTGTCCAAGCTACCACTAGTATGCCATAAAATCACAGGACTGGACGCCTGGACGTGTTATAAAGTCATATCGTTTAGTTGGCACCAATCTATGATTGAGGTAAGGCACTGTCCACCTATCCCTCTGCTGGCGCGCTTATAACCGTAATTTTAACGAGCATTGGAGTAGGGGCGACGCACTAAAACCCGTCGCACCTAGGCCAGGATTTTAGTCGCCTCTTATGACAGGCATGCATTAACTCGGGTAAATTCGTACCCCTACCCCATGTGGGATCCTCTCACTCGCTAAACGCCGTTGTTAGAGCCTGCTTCTGTTGGAAGTGGAGGGGCCATTACACCAATACATCACGATCCGTCAGCCGGATTTTTAATTTGGTAAGGAAACCACTGTTGCGTCGAACAAGACGAAATTGGTTTGCTCAGTGCGATGGTCAACAAAACGCTTAGTAGCCTGGGACTGCGTTGACGGCTGTGGCAACTCCTCTCCACTGCACAGTAAGTTCGGGATTGTTAGGGGGATTTTGTTGCGTTTCAGAAGGACATTCGCCCGATCAAGTTGCTAAGCAAATAAAGTCTGACCGACGGTCGCATTAGAAGCGAAAATTGTCCCAATTAGGTAGCAAAGCACCTACCGCTCTACCTTCTGAGTCTTCTACTTGTGCACACTTATCGAAGCGCAGGAAGATAGAGCTTCCACAGAGTCTTCTTGTAACACCACATTTGTCTTGAGAAAAAGCTGCAGTCTTGCATATTGGACTAGACTCGGAAAGTAGAGAGGTAGGTCATTTCGTGCCCTGCCGTCCTTATGACTGTGCTTCACTTAGACAAACGTGTTAGGTCCACAGAGCCCTTATCCTCTTACTACCGTGAGATCAACTTCAGTCCGAAAAACAAGCAGATCCACAAATGAATCTTCGAGGATTTATCCGTTCAACAACGCTTAAGTTCTCCAGCTCTACGAAGGAATAGGAACTGCCGCCTTTTCTTTGCTAAAGGCAGAATAATCGCAGAGCAGATGTTGGATAGATTATATTGCTTCCTCATCTCTGCAGCTTCTGCAAAAGTCGTTACGCGGTATGTTCAGTCGCATTGCGTGTGTACCCATGGCACAGGGCACGGTAAGGACTCCTGTTAGCATCCGTCAGACAACGTACGAGTACATCCTTGCGACTAAATCCGATCAATGATGTGATCCCCTCTTGCCTAGCGTCGGCCATAGAGCACTTGCGTTTGCTACAAGTCACACAGTCCGAGCCATCGACTTCTGGCTCTGTCCAGGGCTTGGTCTTCCATACGGAACTGGAGCGGCGTATACTCATACGGAATTGCTAGAGATTCTCCGAGCTGCGCTCCCTTTTTCGCGTGACAGTCCGACTTTTCATTTCCTTGGATTTCAGTATGCCCCGGTATCCAGTAGAGGGTCACCCAATGCTCAGTCTGCACAGCCTAACCAGCTGATGGATTTAGGGCAAAATTTGCGTAAGAGATGATTTGCATCACCGGAAAACGCATAGTTTTCGAGATATTCGCGTTTTTTCCATTTTGATCGATCTTCTCGGCTACTTTTCTCAGCTCCTGGTGGGGGTTACAAAAAAAAGTTGCCTTTTCAACCTCTGTCGATGGGCCAGACATCTCCGACCCCGGACGGACCGTTTTCGAGATATGCCCGGTTCTCTAAAATAAGTGATTTTCCAACCTCCTGCTGGGGCAAGCAAAAATAAGTTAGCATGGGCAGATAGGTCTTTTCAACCCCCCCTCGATGGGCCGGAGATCTCCGACCCCGGGCGTATCGTTCTCAAGATATGCCCGATTTTCTAAAATACGTGCTTTTGCTTAGGAGCTTTTTTATTGTCAGAATATCTGACGCTATGGCCTTTATTGCCGCTTGGCTATCAGAAAAATGGTGATCTCGTGATTTGCCGTTTACGTTGTGGTCTCTTAACGCGAGGGCCGCCTCGTGTATTGCAGCCACTTCGACTTGAAAGTCGCTGCAATCGTCCCTTACTGCCAGAAAAGAAGTCACAGAAGACCCGTGCGCCTATACCCGTGCTTGTCTTTGAGTCGACAGTTTTTATCTGTCCTTCTGCTTTACCATTCGTTCCTGTCACTGTTTCCGTTTCGGAAAGCGCTGATTGAAGCTCTTCTCCGGGACTAGGGAAGGTGATAAGAGTAGACTCGGAAACACGATGAAGGTCGGCACGAAGAAGCCGCCAGATGGAATCTAGTAAAGATCAGCCCGACTGAAGAGAAACCTGCACGAGGACCGTCAAATATCACAAAACTTGGTCAAATGAGCTGGCATACTCTGTTCCCCTAAGAAACACGTTCGAGAAACACTAACAAGTGAAAAAAATGCTTGGACCTAAAAGAATTCCTCATCATGTCAAGACGTTAACGATCATCGTCGGTTACTTAAAAAAATTGTAAAAAAAAACTGCAAATAAAGAAAGACAACCCATAAATAACTGACTTTTGAGTGAATAGATGGTTACTTTTCCTCTTCCTCTGGTTTTCAATTACTCCCCTATTCCCTTAGCAAGAGCAGCGATTCTAAAAGAAGAGTTTTTCAAATGACAAATGACGATCAAAAGGTGATGCCCCCGTCATCATACTTGAGCAGATTGTGCCTCAATGGCCACGATCTTGTGAGCAAAGGAAGTAGAACTGAGAGTATACACGGATGTACGCCAATGCATCCATAGATTGACTGTCTGGTGCGATTTATGGCATGG
The DNA here is from genome assembly GCA_907269125.1 of Eristalis pertinax. Classification (NCBI taxonomy): domain Eukaryota; kingdom Metazoa; phylum Arthropoda; class Insecta; order Diptera; family Syrphidae; genus Eristalis; species Eristalis pertinax. The sequence goes on from OU026148.1 coordinate 11,144,747, forward strand.
CGACATCATCGGACGTTGTTTCTTTCAAAATGAGGAAGGAGACCGTCCATGGTCACATGCTTAGAGCGATGTTGACCGACTTTCTGCGGTCAGAGCTTCACAAGATCGAAATATCTCAGCTTTGGTTCCAACAAGACGGCGCTATATGCCACACAAGCGACACAACGCTTGCAACGGCGAGTGGCCTCCGCAATCCACTCGATAATACTCGACAACATTGACAACACCTAAGTCTACGCCATGAGGCCAACCACTCAGGACAAGCCCAAGGCCGACGTTCAAGACGATATCGTCGGAATATTGCCGCACATATTGGACCGATTCACCAAACATTTAACCGAACATCTGAAGGAATGCCACTAAAGTCGAGGTGGCCATTTGAATGATGTGCTATTCCGCACATAATGGCTTCAAAATAAAGCCAGAATCAACTTTATATCTCACATCGTTGTTGTTACATTTCATACTCCTAACTCCTACCGTTTGCATCTGATCACCCTGTCCAAGGCCTTGATCAGTCAAGTTCAGCCTTTCGAATGACAAGACCGCCTGAGGATGAAGAAGCCCTTTTAGCTGCTCCCCAGAAGAGATGTGCGGCGATATTTTGCTCATGTTTGCATTGACAGAGACTGGAGAAGGAGAAGGTGCAAGCCATAATCTAAGTCTAGCCAGGCAACTATGAATCGAAGGCTGTGTCATGTGGAGCGGTTAGACAAAAGATGGATTTCGACCACCTTTCATGCGAAAATGGAGCCAGTAAGCTAAGGACACCGCCTGTCCGACCATGAAGAAGGAAGGAAGGACGGTAGGACGTTAGGATGGTAAGACGGTAAGACGGTAGGACGGTAGGACGGTAGGAAGGTAGGACGGCAGGACGGTAGGACGGCAGGACGGTAGGACGGTAGGACGGTAGGACGGTAGGACGGTAGGACGGTAGGACGGTAGGACGGTAGGACGGTAGGACGGTAGGACGGTAGGACGGTAGGACGGTAGGACGGTAGGACGGTAGGACGGTAGGACGGTAGGACGGTAGGACGCTAGGACGCTAGGACGGTAGGACGGTAGGACGGTAGGACGGTAGGACGGTAGGACGGTAGGACGCTAGGACGGTAGGACGGTAGGACGGTAGGACGGTAGGACGGTAGGACGGTAGGACGGTAGGACGTTAGGACGTTAGGACGTTAGGAAGATAGGACGGTAGACGTCGCAGATCTCAACCTGGCTCAGGAAAGTGAAGGAAGCTCACAAAAAGAAGTCCAAATTGCGGAAGCTCCTGGTATGGCCCCTGGCCTTCTACAAAATTTGATTCAAATCTCTAAAGCCCGAGTAAAAACCCTCCACAATCCCACCCTCAATCGATTTGCCAGCCCATTCGGAAAATCGCCGTGAAAATCAATACATTTCTCCGTTTCACGGCCAACAAGGGGTGGCATCAACCACACCGACAATCTCTCTGCCAAACACAGAGAGTGTGAGTGACTCAGTCAAACTTCGGACGTCCTCGTGTCGTCGTTCCCCCAAGTAAACATTGAAGAAAATTTGCCAACTGTCCCTTGTCGAACACCTGAATGGCACACCCTAGCCACCACCAGTTAACCCCATCAACCACTCACACAGGCACAGCCGCAGTCCCCTACCCAACATGCGAAACCGACCATCAGTCAACTTCAATCTAATTTACGACACCTTTCCATCAAGAACGTGTCCTCAATGAATCTCATCGCAAGCATGTGTGTGCGGCGGGAAATTGTCGTCCCGTCAGTTGTCGTTGAAATAAATTTCTATGACAATGCGGATGTGTATGATATATTGCAGTACACTCACTGTGACATGACGTCGGTAAATACAGGTGGGACCCCTTCATGCGCCACCATCAAACGTCATCCCCACAATTTCGCCTCCTCCTCCTCCTCCTCGTCATCATCATCATCATCGTCATCAGCAACAGCAGCAGCAGCACCAGCAGTACACTCGAATGCAAGTGCAGTGCGCTGCAGTCCTTCTACCGGCTCGGCTTAAGGGCGATGGCCAAAGTGGAACGCAATAACAATAATTTGTAACAAACAACCCTCGGTACAGGCCGGCCCCCCTCACCGCCCGCTGCAGAGACAAAAACATGAAAATAAAATATATAATAACGAAAATATCCATAAATCCATCGGGTGGTATATTTTATTCAACTACCGTTCGTCGTCATTTCGGTTGGAGCGAGGGGGGAGGGGGCGCACTGGCAGGCATAAGAGTGCTGGGGCCACCCCACCGAGGCTAGACAGAGCAGCGCGCCCTGCCAATGGGGGTAAAAAATTGTTTGGCCATAAATTAAGTTCTCATAACGTTATAAAATTTTACACTGACATTTCGCCATCAAACGTTGCATTCTGCAATGACTCACTGTTTGTACCCTTGTGCAAGTGTCTCTCCTCTCAGCCGCCTCCCTCCCGGCCTAACGACCGCCTCTCACTCACTGCCACCGACTGAGCTCTTGCCAATTGCACTTGTAAGTTGGCTTCCGATTTATGTGTACCTATGCGACAGTTACTCGCATGCTCCAAACCCCCCCTTTATCGGTGCAGTAAATTCAATTTAAGGGAGAAACTATTCGCATTGTGTTTAAGCAAAAAAAAAAAACTGAAAATAAGACGAAAACATGAAATGGCAACCCTGTTAGCCGAGTGACAGTCGTTGGCTTGGTGGTGATGAAGTTGGCTGCAATTTTGAATGGACGGCCGCCGGCACGAAGAATGCGAGAATCAAAATGCAGTTTCTGCTGTCGGCTGTGGGAGTGGGGGGGGGGGGAGGGGTTGGTGACTTGACGAAAATGAATATTTGGCGGTATGCCCATGGAATGCTGAGGACTTGAAGGACTGAAGAGGACTTTTGAGAGATGTGCTGCTTGATGGATGTTGTTTGAATGAAGAGGTGGCACGTCGTCCTTAAGGGCGCTACCGTCGTTTGATGACAACTTGGAGATTTTGAGTCCGTTCAAGTCTTGATTTTCTGCAACTCGTGTGCCTGCAGTCGTTTCTGAGGTTGTTGCTGAGGTTTGACCGTGTTCACCTTAAACGTGTGGCGAGAGGTGGCCCAAAACAAGTCTAGGTCGACGTTCGGAGATGGCCATCGGAGACTCCGAGGGCTTCTCAACGGCTTTCAACGAGAATCTGTGACTTATTGAGGATGAAGTGAATTCGACACACCACCGATTGATCCATCGAACAGACAACACCCTCAAGCCATCTAGGAAGCACCTAAAAACCTAGCTCCCCCCCATTGCACACACAAGCACATATGCTTTTACAATTATCTTCAATAATTTAAAACCTAACCAACACCCCACCCCACCCCGACATGCCATGATGACAACCGTCCTTAGCAGAAGGCATACGCACATCGATCCATTCTCGTTTTGCCCAAAATCCTCTTATCCAATTCACTGGTTAAGCCCACAAAAAATAATCCACCCAAAACACACACACGCACACACACAGTCATGCACTCGTCACATTGTCATGTTTGGCATCACAAATATCACTCCCGGCCAGCAGAGAACATCACACCACCGTCACCGGCATTCCCTTGTCGTCGTGGTGCCGCTCTAACCCTTGTGCTGGCAAATTATTGCGATTCCGAAACCGATTTACGCTTGCCGGTGATGGGATTATCCTTCCTACTGTGTGCTGCTGCTGTTGCTGTTGCTGCCTGTAGGCCTATGCGTACGACAATGTTCTCGACATTCCAACAAAAATGCCGCAGGACACGACCACGTTGGTTCGTTCGTTCGTTCGTTTGTCGTCGTCGTCGTCGTCCGTCGACTCGCACCGTCTCGTCCTTGGTATCTAAGCCACTCCTGACAGCAGTCATACACACATGGGTGCGCGCCTTTTTGTCAACATTAACCCTTCGTAACCAATCAACCCCGTTCCACACTCGTCACCATAGAACTCTGTGACAGATAAAAGTCCTGTCGCTGTATCCCCCCCTCCACCCTCCATCCTGCTCTGTGTCATCTTAATCCCCTGTCGTCTGGCGGTGACACTGACATCACTTTGATGGGCAACCAACAACAATCGAGATCGAAAAGAAGTCTGTTCGGGATTTGCACCGTCTTGTCGCTGTCATCTCGAGCGTCATTGTCATCGTAATCATTGTTGTCGTAGTCATCATCAACAGGAACCGGCAGCGTGTTCTGGAGATGTGTGACGAGCCGCCTGACGAGTGGTGTGCGTTTCCCAATGCATGCGTGTCTGATGGTGGTTATCCTTGGGTAAGTCATGACAAGCGATTAAGGGGTGATGACGTGTCACCACCTCAGACCTGCAGTTGAGCAGATGGAATCCAATTTAGCATGACCCACGCTTTGACGGATGAACTGGACCCGAAGGGTGATGGCCGGAGGTTCGGAGACAAAGACACCGTCTCTGGCCGCGTCTCATCAGTCAGCGGCGCTATTGCCAATCAGCTTTAATGCCGCCCCTTCGAGTGTCATCAGAGAAATTCCACAAAACCCGATCCGTCGGTTCCTCTCGAATGGGGCCCGACGTTGCCATAAATTTCGGCTCAAATTTGATAAACAACCCTGCAGATGGGCAAGTCAACTTGTAGCGCCCCGCTGTGACGGCGACCCATCCGCCTTTGTCGCCGATGAATCCTTTCAATTCCATCCCGGGGACATTATGTTATCCGTTAATTTATTCCGGTGTCCCCCCGACGGGCACATCTCATAACTCAGGTCCAGCGCGACTCATCCCGGCCGAAGTCGCGCAGATTTCGCATCGCCTCGTCGTGAAGCAGCTGGATTCAATGGACGGCGGAATGTCAAATGCAAATCGGCCAGAACTCGGCGGAAACATAATACTTTTCTGTCAGACGACTATTATTACCGTGATCGTCTCGTATCCATCAGCACCCCATTAAGATTTGACAAAACAAAGCCGCAGGCCCCGGGGCAGTCGGACGGGCCTCCCTCTGCCGTGGCGACGTTGCGCACAGCGCCCGGGGGTAATTGATTAATTAATTCACTCGTTGAATCATTAAATTTCATTTCCGCAGCGACCTTTGTGGGGACACAAGATGACAGAACCAAGCGGCGACCGTGTTTCGGCAGAAATTCGACAGCGAGACGAGAGAGAAACTGTGAATTAGTCGATTGGACGCCGCACAGCACACACATCAAACGGTCGTGACGGTGAAGGTGACTTGTCCCATTGGAGTTCATTAGTCAGTGGAGCTGCGAAATTTGATTTATGGACGTCTCTGTCGGGCGATGAAGCACTGTCAACAGGGGCGTGGAGACCTGCGAATGGCGATGAGAAGGGGCGAAAAGTGAAGAAATAAGAAATTCCTCGCTAATTGTCATCAAATTTATTTCATTCACTTCACACACCAGGCCACTCGAAGGCGGGTGTGGCAACAGTCGGCCTGAGTCAGGGGTTGGCGCGCTAATGACGGTCATTTTGTGCGAACAAGGAATCAAGCGTTGGGCGTTGTTGAGGAATTGGATGCAGCCAAAAGGGACAATTTCTTAACGCGGCTGACAGATGGCCAGGCGCGCTGAGAAATTGTGGCAGGTATACGGAAGAAACCGGAGACAGATGGATGCACCAGGAACCAGAATGGACGTGATAAATGTTAAGGGCTTTGAGGAAGACCAACGAACCTGGCAAAGAAGAGGGGAAGGCAGAATGTCGACTTCTGATTTACGACTGAGTCAAGATTGTTGAAATTAATGTCAAAAGCGAATCACGAGGTTTACTTAATTTAGGAATTCAATTAATCAATCGCTCTCGATGTTCGTGCACTTGGAAGGTCCAAGACCTTGTCACAATCAGAGTTCTGGTCCAAGTCATCTTCGAATTCCCAGACCAAGTCTTCATAAACGTCCTCATTCTCATTCAAGTCTTCGTCATAATACTTACTTCGTCAAAGACTTCGTCAAAGACTTCGTCCAAGGCTTCGTCCAAGCAGGCTCCGTCCAAGTCTTCGTCCAAGTCTCAGTCCAAGTCTCCATCCAAGTCCCCGTCCAAGTCCCCGTCCAAGTCTTCGTCCAAGTCTTCGCCCACGGCTCCGTCCAAGTCTTCGTCCAAGTCTCCGTCCAAGTCCCCGTCCAAGTCTTCGTCCAAGTCTTCGCCCACGGCTCCGTCAAAGCCTTCGTCCAAGTCTCCGTCCAAGTCTTCGTCCAACTCTTCGTCCAAGTTTTCGTCCAAGTATCCGTCCAAGTCTCCGTCGAAGTCTCTGTCCAAGGCTTCGTCCAAGGCTTCGTCCAAGGCTTCGTCAAAGACTTCGTCCAAGTCTTCGTCCAAGCAGTCTCCGTCCACCTCTTCGTCCAACTCTTCGTCCACTCCTTCGTCCAAGTTTTCGTCCAAGCCTTGGTCCAATTCTTCGTGAAAATCTTCGTCCAAGCCCTCGTCCAAGTCTTCGTCCAAGTCTCCGTCGAAGTCCCCGTCCATGTCTTCGTCCATGTCTCCATCCAAGTCTTCGTCCAAGTCCCCGTCCAAGCCTTCGTCCAAGTCTTCGTCCAACTCTTCGTCTAAGTCTCCGTCCAACTCGTTGTCCCAGTCTCCGTCCAAGTCTTCGTCCAAATCTCCGTCAAGTCTCCGTCCAACTCTTCGTCCAAGTCTTCCCCCAAGTCCCCGTCCAAGTCCTGCGTCCAAGCTAGGCCCAGAAACGGTCCGAAACTCAGTTCAGGACTGACTTCGACTTCCAATGAATCATCTAAAGTCCTACCAAAGTCTTTAATTTTGCCTGAAGCCACCCTGCGAACCACAGCCTTCACCCCGTCGCGCCTCTCACAAATAGTCCTGTCGCAAGGAAGACAGCCCGCGTGGTCGACGAATCAATTGATTTCCTGCGTTTCACCCAAACGCAGTGTTTGCTGGTGACACACGAAAGTCGACTTTCCCTCGACAAAGTGCGGTCGTCTGGGGCGTTAGCGCAGCTGAAGCGGAAATCCCCGACCGAAGCAAAGGGGGAACCAGTGCACGGTGTGGACCGACGCGACGTACGGAAAATCTATTGCCACCCGCAAGCCCTTTTCAGTCCGCACAAAGGAACAGAAAAATTCAAGAAGCTTGAAGATTTCCCAGCCCAGATTAGACACCAGCTAACTGCTACCAGGCGCGTCTGCATCGCGGAGGCGTCAATGGGCGCGAGTGGTACCTGCTGAGCTGATGGCAGCGGTGTCGGCGGCACGCAATGGGTGCGAACATGTTCGCGAATTTTCGCTTTCCACCATTTCCACCTGTTGTCGGCTGACTGAGGGGGTGGGAGGGGGGATATTCGAGTGCTACGTCGGTGGGGGGTGGAGGACGGGCCTCGGCTTCAGAAGGAAGATTTACTTGGCTGATAGTTTGATTGTAACCGACTTGAGGGGAGCACCTCGCATGTGTGGCGGAATCGTTTGGGAATCGCATTCGATGTGGAAGGTGGTCCAAGGGGGTAGACGAGTGGACCTGATGGGGATTCAGATTGTTGAGCAGAGAGAGGTGCCACAAGGTTCTGAACAGAGGCCATTGCTTTCTGGACTCTGCATTCCATCTCTCTCAAGCCACTGCTGCACCTCCTTCTGGACAGCCTCATCATTATCTTCAGTTCCTCATGAGCTCCTCCGAAGAGATCAACAGCCTGGGCGACCGAGCCCACACGCAGTTCAGCTCCACTTGCGGACATCACTTTGAATACAAACACGGAGCAGCTGCAGGCTGAGTTACGATGATATCCAGTCTGGCGTTTGATGATGATGAGGCTGCTCTCTTCCCGTCGTCAAGTGGCCAGCATAAAGGAAGCCGTAGTCAATAACTTATCGCCGAGCAGCCTTTGATCTGCTGGATCTGCGAGATTGTCACTGATTTCTAACGCATCGGGTCTTCATCACTTCCCGCATTGCGTGTCAATTAGCGGGTGAGGCACCCGATGCAGCACACTCCCTGCGCGTCGCCATAGAAGCCACCCACCCTCGAGGCGGGTGCCGAAACCGAATGTTTACAATTACTCGAGCGGAATTACGAGGCGGGCGCACTTAATTTTTATTAACTTGACACAGTTTGCCACTTGTCCGGTGTCTGTCCTGTCTGCGACACCGGCGCACCGGTCGATGGTGGTGGTGGCGCATCAAAATGATGTGTGCCCCGCGGTGGGCACTTGTGCCGTCGTCGGTCCGTCGGTAAATATTTTCGCGTTGGGAGCATTTATTTCGCATAAATTCACTCGTGAGTGCTCGCATTCGAAGCACCCCATCTATTGGCAGGATGCGAGAACTCGCCGCGTCTGGCCGCTCATTGGCACCAGATTTCCGCTTGTGTGCGCGCGCGATAGAGAGATTCATCGCGTTCGCGGCGCACCGGCTTGCGTCGACTGCGCGTTGTATACATCTGTCTGTCAGTCAATCTTGCCATCGTCGTCGTCGTAGTCGTGGCCGTGGTGGCGCACAGAGAAAGAGAGACAGAGAGAGAGAGAGCGCGCTCACAGTCAGTCGAGAAGGAGGCGATTCTGTTTTTGCGTGGATTCCCCCGTTTGGACCAGTTCCGACAGTTGCGTCGACAGACGATAGACATCGATTGTAATAATTTTCAAATCGCAATTGCATCGTGCATCGCGCCGTACCGGCCGAGGGAATGGGTGGGCGGCCGACGGCCGAGGGGGGCGGGATGGACGATGAATTTATATACACACTTAATAATTGAAAAGGAAACACCGATCTCCTTGGAATGTGCTCAATAAATTGCCGACTGGGTGCGTTGCAAACTTGCAACAACAGCAGCGCTCGTGAAGGAGCTGCGGATGTCAGTGCTGGCTAGGTGCGGTGGCACCCAGCTCACCCTCGCTTAGACGGTCGGACGCGTGTGTGTGTGTTTGTGTGTGGATGCTGGCGCTAGCACTGGCACTGGTTATGAGGTGAGAAAATCTATTGTGGAGTCTCAGGAGCCATGTCACTCGGTCGAAAGGATGTTTATGGATGCGAGTTGACAGTTGGGAATTTTTCTAGATTTTTCTCTTGACATGGCGTCGAGCTCGTTCTATTGGGAGTGTAAACGATGGCTGGGCGGTGTTTGTTGGCGGATGTGGGTGGAGTGTAGTTGCTCTTGTGGGGGGGGGGGGCTTCGATTGGGACGCACGAAGATCTGTCACCGTAGGCGATGGTTTCCGTGGCTCCTTACACAGAGAAGCATTGCGTTGCAGACCATTGGGTAGCCTCTACCGATGCAAAAGGCCGAACGGAAGGGGGTACAGACACAAGCTGTACTGTTCGAACTGCGGGTGGGGTCGACCCCCGACCCATCAAACTGGGATGTCTCAGACGAGCCGGAGTAACACCCATTTGTAGCCGAGTTACGAACCACATCTGTGAACCCATCAATGACCACCACTCACAGGGTAACCGTGGACACTTCCGAAAATCGATCCACTGCTTCCCCCCGCCCCCCCCCCCCCCCCCCCCCCCCCCCCAATCAACTCACACCCCGTCCAACAACAAAAAACACTCAACGTCTTGTTAGCCCGTCTGTCTGGCGCTGTAGCCCCTCGCGACAGGAGAGGCGACTGCAACAACCACAAAACACAACAAACACACACATACGAACGAACGACCTCATGCAACAGAACTGGCAACAGGCAATAGGCAACATTCCCGATTTATGGTAGCCACTAGGAATCTATGTACCGCTCAGACGGAATGAAGTTTAACACAGTTTCCTCCTTAGGCCACTTGTGTGTTGCATGCCAAGTCGGTTTGGTTCCCTCTCGGACGAGTTCAAATATTCTGCAAACACGGCCCCTCTTTAGGCCTCATGATCCAATGCTACACACACTTCATATGCACCCAGCCTCATGTCCAGCCTCAGCTCAGCCCATCCTCGCCCCTCGCACTCCCGTGTGAAATGAAGGCTTACACCTCGAGTTGTGCAACTGCCTCCGGGGGATGCGCGCGAAGCCGTAGCCGCACTGACGGAGGCGCATAACTTCGGGGTCGACGCTATTTGACACTTTTTCCGTTGCTAGTGTGTGTGTAATGAGCTAACTTCGCGGCTAGCGTGCGTCATCAGACCGTTGTCCGCTTAAAGTGATCTCGTTGTTGCACACACACACAGAGAGCCAGCGGACAGCGGACATCTTGATGGGTTGTGCTGCACAAGCGCAGTCGGAAGATGCCTAACGTCTTGTTTACCAGAACGCACGGACATAATGGTAATTGCTTTAATTTGATATCGTGGAGAAGATTACGACGGTATAACGGTTATGTCTAATCTGGCCGATGGTGCAGATGCCCCCGTCGCCATAGCGAACGCCAGTGCAACTTATGGGGGGGGGGAGCACCGCTGATTGGGAGAATAAATCTGTTGGCCGAAGGAACGGCGCAGACAAGGCGAACCACTGTGGGAGATACTTTGTTGCGGCCGTGGAGGTCGTCGCGGTTACGGTTGACGGTGTGTTGTGACCTTCGGTGGGACTTTGTAGGAGCTGGGCTTGCTCCATGATCTTGGGATGATGAGATCCTGGCGGAGTGGTGGGGGACTTGGGAAATGAACACAGATGGAAGGCATCGCTGGGTTGGAAGAGCCAAGGTTTCTTGGTGTCAGTGGCGGAACGCTGGGATCTGAATAGACCTCTGATTACGGCTTGAGACTGGCTTGTGGGAGGTGGGGTCAGAACATGGCCTTGGCCACGACTTGTGACGGTATTTGAAACTAGCTGGAGGGAGGTGGGCTCAGAACAGAGCCCTGCCTACGACTTGAGACAGGTTTAGAGGCTGGCTTGTGGCAGGTGGGCTCGGAGCTGGGAGGTGGGCTCAGAACAGGGCCCTGCCCACGACTTGGGACGGGGTTTGAGGCTGGCTTGGGGGAGGTGGGCTCAGAGCAGGGCCCTGCCTCCGACCTGAGACGGGATTTGAGACTGGCTTAGGAGAGGTTCGCTCAGAGCAGGGCCCTGCCCACGACTTGAGACACGATTTGAGGCTGACTTGGGGGAGGTGGGCTCAGAGCAGGGCCCTGCCCACGACTTGGGACGGGGTTTGAGGCTGGCTTGGGGGGCAGGGGGGGCTCAGAGCAGGACCACGATTGGGACGGAATTTGAAGCTGACTTGGGGAACGTGGGGTCAGAACAAGGCCCTGCCCTCGACTTGAGACACGATTTGAGACTGGATTGGGGGAGGTGGTCTTAGAACAGGGCCCTGTCCACGACTTGAGACGGGATTAGAGACTGCCTTGGGGGGCGGGGGGGGCTCAGAGCAGGACCACGATTGGGACGGAATTTGAAGCTGGCTTGGGGAACGTGGGGTCAGAACAAGGCCCTGCCCTCGACTTGCGACACGATTTGAGACTGGCTTGTGGTAGGTGGAGTCAGAACATGGCCTTGGCCACGACTTGTGACGGTATTTGAAACTAGCTGGAGGGAGATGGGCTCAGAACAGAGCCCTGCCGACGACTTGGGATGGGATTTGAGACTGGCTTCGGTGAGGTGGGATCAGAGCAGGGCCCTGCCTACAACTTGAGACGGGATTAGATGCTGGCTTGGGGGAGTGGCGTCAGAACTGGGCCCTGCCTCCGACTTGAGACAGGTTTAGAGGCTGGCTTGGAGGAGGTTGGGTTAGAACAGGGCCCTGCCTACGACTTGAGACGGGATTAGAGACGGGCTTGGGGGAGGTTGGGTTAGAAAAGGTCCCTGCCTACGACTTGGGACGCGAGACTCTCTTGCAAGAGCTTGGATCAGAAAAGGGTCCTAATCATGACCCCAGACATGACTCAACACTCGAAATGGCACCCGAAGTTGTTTCTAAACAGACTTGCCGTCATGCGACTTGATGGGAGGATGGGATAGAAATTGGTGAGCCTGTCACCCAGGAAAGAGTCTCAATTCGAAGATGCTACAGTTCTCACTGCCTTCGCCAACATACAGGACACCTTTTACCCTCACACAGCCACTCTCTGGTCCTTCAGATACGTCGCAACCAGCACCTTCCATCCCGGGCACCAAGAGAACCCAACAGATTGACGGCCAAGATGCCTAGTCCATGGGTCGCCTTCAATCAGTGACCACCGCTCCTTGGACATGCTGTCCATTTAAATTATGAAAGACCCACCAGCGTGGACATCGCAAACAACAAAAAAGCACATGAGACTCTTGTCACTTGGTTACTTTATTTTTCACTCCTGAAAGCATTAAAAAACCCCACCACCACCGCCGCCGGCACACCCCCGCTCCAACGGCAGCAAACTTTTCATCGCAAAAGAGAGAAAGTTTGTTTCGGGAAGAAAAACCGCAACCCACATGTCCACAGATTCCCGCCCACGCCGAGTCAGGAATGACCATCACTCCCACCTACTCACCGCGCCGGTAGATGATAGCACGAGGCGGAGAGAGAGAGAGAGACCGAGAGAGGGAGTGCCACCTCCAAACTCAACTCTTAGCACTGAACTTTCATAATAAAGATCGACAAGCTGTCCAAGCCGATGTCCACATCCTTGATATGAAAGGGAATATTATGTTGTGGCATGTCTCGGAGGATTACAACTGACCGCCGCCGCCGTTGCCGGGGCAGTCATTTTCTCTTACATCGAGAGAGCGTGTGTGTGTGTGTTGAGGGGGGGATCGGTGGGGGGAGAGCGAGCATTAAGCGTGTTCAGGTGAATGGTCCTCTAAATGTCCCGAAGAACCCTCCCCCCGCCCATGGCGATGGTTTAAAGTTGTCAAAAAATTTCAATCAGACCACGTAGACAGAGTCTCGATATGATGGACATGCACAGGCACACACCACTGGCCGCTGCGCTGGGGCGTGGCAGGACGGTCGAGGGATGTGCGGCTGGGCTGTGGAGTGTCCTTTTATGCCGATTGAGCTACTGGGTCTGGGTTGTTTTTTTTTTTGTTGTTGTTTCAGCGAGAGTGTTCACTCGTCAAATGAAGCGCTCTTTGCGAAGTGTCCATGGGACAAAAATGGAACAGCCGAAGGACGAAGGGGTAGCTGGAGCCGCTGGAATTTATTTTAAATATCCTCGCATCCTTGCGGCGGCGGCATGCATATCTCGCACAGAAATCATAAACAGTCAAAGGATTATTATAAAAAGTGTCTGTGAGTCTTTTGGCGGCACAGAGTGACACCACCGCCTATTCCATCGCGTCCAATCGTGTTCGTCCTTTTTTTTTCGTTTGTGTCATTTGTGGGGGTTGGGGGAGGGGGTGGATGGAGAAATGTGTGCAGATGTGTGTGTGTGTGTGTGTGGCGGTAAAGGCAACGAAACTTAAAATGAATGGTCGTTCGTCCTGCATTTCATGGGATGTCCTTTGAGAGTAAGTTGAACGTTCAAGAATTAAACTTAAAACTTTGCTCGTGGTCGTGGTCGTGGTCCCGAACGAATGAGTCGTCGTCATCGCTGTAATGCCTCCTCGGTGGTGTGGTACATGGTCGTCCATCCTGTCCGCCTGATGTGCACATATTTTATCATGCTTTTGCTTTCTTGTGTATTTGTTTGTCCTTTCGTCCTTTTTGATATATTTTTACACTGTTGTCCTTCTGAGTTGTCAAATATATCTTTTTTTCCCTCGTCGTGTGAGAAGAGCTTCAGCGTGCGCGCGAGAGGGAGAGTGTGTGTGTGTGTGTGGCTCGTCCTTTCGTCCCACTTATCATCCCTAGTGACACTTTATAATTTCTTCTACTTTTAGTGTCCTGTCACTATGATTCAAAAGGACAAACAAAAAAAAAAAAAACAGGAAAGGGCGAGAGAGAGAGAGAGGGTGAGTCCATCTCGAAGAGGAGAGTTTGAGGGACAGCATAGAGCATAGGGAAAAATTGAAAGTTGACGTCCTTGGTTTGGGCCCACGCCACGCCGCGCCGATTGCGGGGAGCGAATACTTTTGATAGAGTGAAGCGCTCCGCTTTGTGGACGAACCGCTACCCCACTAATGTCAGTTTATTGTTTCTTTCAGTTTATTTTATTTATATTTCACCCCTGGCGTGGGACAGGACATCATCTCTCTCCCTGCCAGTGTGTGTCCCTCTCAAAGAGGACCTCTCGCCCACGCCAGAGGGAAAGGAGTAGCAGTGTGTGCTGGCATGGCGTCGTGTGCACAGCACTCTCGTTAAATTGACACTGCCATTGGACTTGTCTGTCAAATTGAGGATGACAGCTGACAAATGGATAAGTTTAATTTTTCTTTTTAATTTTTTTCATCTCGTGATGATGAAAAGTTCACACACACCGGCTGCTGCTGGATGGTCGGGAGACAGACACAAAGTGTAATGAATGCCCAAAGGACGATTCCGAAATGAATGAAAGAATGGCGCGGTGGGCGCTGCAAAGCGAAGTCGAGGAAGTTGACTTTGCGATGAGATTCTTTTTCCTTCAAAAAGGTCTCATTTTTTTTTGTGTTTTTGTGTTGAGTCCTTTTCAGTTTGACAGCTTTTTTGCGGGAAATTGGATGTAAATTAGAGGGCGACTGGAAGATGTTTAAATGTCAGCTGGGGCTCCGACGATGCTGATGCGAGAGGGTGTCGGTTGAGGAGCGGACTTGATCTCGATTTGTCGTGTCCTTTCATCTCTGCACTGATTGAAGGGAGATGCGGACAATGAATGCAGCAGATTGTGAGGGTAAGTGAAAGTGAAGGTAAGTTTGTCGTGGCGTTTGTACTTGTGGATGCGGCAGAGGGGAGGTCGTCTGGTGATCAAACCGAGTTAATGACCATCGCTTTGAGGGAGATGCTTTGAATGGGGCGTTTTCACATGTGCGCATTGGTAAAAAATGCACTTTGAGGCTGTTCTACTCAAGGAGGCGCCTTCAATGTTTCGGTCGGTAGTGGACTTGAGACTAAGAAGTGACTGTAGTACGACGCCATTGGCACTTGATCACTCTGTGGAACATATTGTAGAAGCATCAGATCTAACGGAATGCAACAGAGGTTGTGACCAAGACTTGTGACTTGTCAACACCGAATCTGTGGGACAATGGAACAGAGATCGTCCGCGTCTAAGGTGGTGCACGCAAGAAGAGAAGGACCTCAACCAACTTGGTGTGGGTAATTGGAGGCAGCTACGCTAGCTGGAGGGTCTTGTTGGTTGATGCCCAAGTCCACCATGGATTACAGTGGCACGCAACCCTGGATGTGTTGTTGTGTACGTCCTGTGAGTCAAATGAGAACGTCTGGTCATTGGACTGCGTGCAAAATTGTCTTTCCACGAGAAAAGACACTTGATTGACTTCAATTTGGTTTAAAGACCCACAGTCCGAGGGGGACCTTGCCTCAGCTCAGAAGGCACTTCTTCTACAAGACAGTTCAACTGTTGGGTTACGCAGATGACACCACCATCGATGCGGGTTCCAAACGCGCCGTAGTGGAAGCTTTTGCGGCGATTGAAGACGAGGCGAATCGAGATGGTCTTAACGTCAGTGAGGACAAACCGAAATATATGCTGTCAACCAAGAAACATTCTGTCACACATTACCTGGGACAAACGTGAACCCAATAAAATGGCATCCTAGTGGAGATCCGACGTAGAATCGCACTGGCAACCGTTGCTACTTCGATTTGTCAAAACAACTGGGCTCGAAGGACCTAAAGCATGCTCAACAAAACACTCATTTGGCCAGTCTTGCTATAGGGAGCTGGACGAACAGCGGAACGGATCTGATTCTTGGTTCCTTCGAAAGGAAAATTCTACGTCGGCTATGTGGTCCGGTCTGCGAGGAAGGCAAATAGAGGAGAAGACACAACCGCTAACTCTACGAGCTTTACTAAGAAGTGGATTTAGTCCGGAGGTCAAAAATCCGTCGACTCTATTGGCCACATCGAGCGCATGGACCAACTAAGACGGTTTTCGAATCTAAACTTCCTGGTTGAGCAGACCAAGCCACCGGCATAAAGACCAAGTTATCGCGCACTCAAGACAGTTTGGTTTTGATGACTGGAAGCACCGCGCACAGGACCGCCAGCAATGGAAGGCAGCTATTGCTCAAGCTCAGACCCTTCAAGGGTCGTTGGTCTGATGAAGTACGTAAGCAAGGCCTGACAGGCTGAAGCATGACGTTCCGAGGTCGAGGGCCTTGGCTCAGCTTCTACCAATTTAGTTGTGCATTCTATTTTTCTATCACAAGTGGATGGAACCTAAAGTTTTATGCCGACTCTGACCGAGAAAGTTTGAGTAGCTTTTTCTTGACAACAATAAGCACTTTCAGTGATGGCGTGGAATATGAAAGTTGCTAAATTCGGGGATTGAACCTATAGGCGTAACATGTGGGAATCAACGCACCCTAGCCACGGCGCACATTGGCGAATACTGGCCAAAAACGGAAAAAATCTATATCTCGAGAATGATGAGTCATATCGATTCAGGGTGAAAAAATGCATCAGAATTAGAAATTTCTTTAAGATGTTAACCATATGAGATATGAAGGATAAATCTATCTATATATATATATTTATAAAAAATATTGATATAATATTGGGCCCCATTTGGAGCCAGGCCTGTATGGTAGCAGCATGCGAGCGTCTGGTGGCCGGCCTGTCCCGCTCGGCAGCCGGTCGGGCTCAGCCCGAAGGAATTACGAGCAACCCATCAGTGGCCTCGTGAGCCGCTATGGGGGTGGGGGGAGGGGAAGTCACGCCATGCACTAACCAGTGCGTGCGATTAACAAAAGGCAACGGACAACGGCATCGACTTAGGATAGGCACATGGAACGCCTCATCGCTCACAGGAAAGGATCTCGAGCTAGTTGAGGAAGCTGCCAGGTATCGTCTGGATATCGTGGGTATCTCTTCGACGAAGCAAAGGGGATCTAGAACTGTGGACCTTTTGGACGGGAGGAAACTCTTCCTGCCGGGCGTTGCACCTCAAATGTCTGCACAGGCGGGAGTGGGGATACTCACAAGTCCCAGGCTGGCAGGCAGGGTATTGGAGTGGATACCATTAGGAGGGAGAGTCGCGAACTTAAAGCTCAAGCTTGAAAGGTCAACTCTGGCTCTGGTGCAGGTGCATGCACCGAATTTTGAGTCAGAGTACGCGGCTTTCCTGGATGAAGTTGATGCTGCCCTTGATAGGATAGCGGAAATGGATTCCTATATCCTGATGGGTGTGGACGTAACGACCTGGGCGAGTGTGATTGGGAGGAACGGTGATCCTCATCAGAACGCGAACGGAGAGAAGTTGTTGGTGAACTTTTGCTGTGCAAATGGCATGTCCATAATGAACACCTTCTTTCCACACAAAGGCATCCATAAAGACACGTGGTACCGTCAGAGTCTTCAACAGAAATCGTTGATAGATCTCTTTGTGGTACCATCGTTTGTTCGTTCGTGGGATGAGAGGGGCTGAACTGTCAACTGATCCTCACCTGGTGTTGTGTACTCTGTACCTCACTGATAAAGTACCTTTTCTGCCAAAGCGGAAATCAACAGTGGTTACACGCATACGGTGGGAGAAACTACAGAACAGTGAGTTGCAGCTAAATTTTGCACGGCACATATCTGAGAGGTTTGGGCGACTTCCAACTCAGTCCATCGCATGTAGAGGAAGAATGGCGACTGTTTTCAACAGCAGTCATTGCCTCTGCACGGGATGTTTGTGGAGTGAAGCGGCTTGGAGTGGCGGCTGGTGGTGAGAAAAGAACTGCTAGGTTTAAAGCACCCGGAGTTCAAGAAGTCATCAGAGAGAAGAAGAAGGCCTACAGAGACTGGATTCTCTTGGGGGACTCTGCTTCTCCTGACCGGTAAACTGAGGCGCGAAGAACTTGCAAATTAGCTGTGCGAGCAGCTAAAGAGCAGTCTCGGAAGGAGTTCGGCGAGAAGCTGGAAAGCGATCATAGATCTGCGGAAAAGGTGTTCTGGCAAACCATTCGGCGACTCAGAGGAAGAAAATTCAACATCATCGAAGGAGTCAAATCCAAAGATGAGGTGTTGCTTTCCAATGAGGCGGACATCTTGGGCAGATGGAGCGAGCACTTTTCGGAGCTGCTCAATCCCGAACAGGGCACTGAGGATGACAGGCCCGTAGTCTTGAGTGGGGCGGAGAATAGTCCAACGGTGGAGGAAGTCATTTTGGCGATTGAATCGCTAAAAATTGCCAAATCCGCCGGTGTGGATGAATTCCGACCAGAAATGCTTAAGGCAATGGGTAAAGAGGGAGTTTTATGGCTCTCTCGTGTCATTAAAGTGGCCTGGGAACGCGGTGAGACACCTGGCGACTGGCAAACTGGGGTGATTGTCCCACTTTTCAAGAAGGGCTACAAAAGAGATTGCTCCAACTGCAGGGGCATATCTAGTTTAAGTATCCCCGGGAAAGTCTATGCTAAGGTGTTGCAAGCGCGTTCTAGAGGTATGGTCGGCTTTCTTCCCGGCAGAAGTACAACCGACCAGCTTTTCACTCTAAGCATGGTACTTGAGAAGGCTTGGGAGTATGCCAAACCCATCTACAGTTGTTTTGTAGATTTGAAAAACGCATATGACCGAGTCCCTCGAGGTAAACTCTGGAGTGTCCTGCAGGAGTATGGGATTGATGGTCCTCTTCTAAGGGCCATTCAGTCTCTATACACAAACTGTAGCAGCTGTGTTCGGGTAAACGGTGCTAAATCAATACCTTTCACCGTGGGCGTTGGACTTCGCCAAGGGTGTGTCTTGTCACCTCTCATTTTCATTGTATATATGGACTGGATGTTGCAGCGCAGCCGGGGTGAGGAATGTTTCACATTGGGAGAGTTGAGGGTAAGTCATCGTCTTTTTGCAGATGACTTGGTTATCCTCACATCCTCCCAGACGGAACTCCAGCGCGCACTCGATAGTTTTGTGGCCGTATGTGCTGATGCTGGAATGAGGGTTAACGTGGACAAATCGGAGGTTATGGTCATTTCTAGAACGCCTGTTCAATGCACTCTGCACGTTAGTGGAGTCCCATTGAAGCAGGTGGAGAAGTTTAAGTATTTCGGGGTCTTTTTCACGAGTGATGGAAGAAGTAATGCTGAGCTTTCCTGTGGGATTAGTCAAGCTGGGTCAGTTTTGACACAGCTTGGTAGTTCTGTAATCAGAAAGGCCGAGCCAAGCTAGCGGTTTTCAACTCAATATTTGCTCCAACTTTCACCTATGGTCATGAAATTTGGTTAATGACCGAACGAATAAGATCGCGAGTGCAAGCTGCTGAGATGAGATATCTTCGTGCTGTTGTGGGAATTACTCGCCGGGATAGGGTGAGAAACACGGCAGTGCGCGAGGGACTCAACATTGAACAGCTGCTTCTTCGAACGGTACGGGCTATGCTTCGGTGGTTTGGTTACGTGGCACGAATGTCCCCGTCATCACGACTTCTGAGGCGGGCGTTGAATGCGATTCCATCAGGTAGACGACCGCTTGGCAGACCCAGGACGAGGTGGTTGGACCAAGTCCAAAAACTCGCCGGGTTACGCTTGGGCGTAGCTCCTGATGAGTTAGAGTCGATGGCTGAGGATCGAGTTGCCTGGAGATTTCTCGTGCGTGGTTTACCCCCGCGACCCCTTTAGTGTATCATGCGGGTCAGAAGATGATGATGATGATGATTAATATAATATTCTGTGTGTAATAAGTGATCTCGAAAACGGTTCATTCGTTCTGCGAAATTCCTTTAGTGATTGACAGTAGACGTCAATACGATGGTTTGTAGCTATATAACATTTTTATGTGTACTCGTCTTTGTTTTGGACCGCGCCGAGGAGAAAAAACATGAAAATCGCTATAACAAATAGTGATTTCCACATATGTGTATGACACGCTATAACCGCTATAACCGATATACAAACAAAAATATATGAACAAATGCTCCAGGAGGAACAGGTAAAACTTTGTTTAATAATAACAGTGCTTTTAGCAACAATTCGTACTCAAAACATGTCGATGTCGTCGGATCCACTCCAGTCTTTGGATTTCGTTAATACACATCTAAACACATAACCACAGGGGTACACAGGTCGTAGATACGCCTAGTTCGGCCGCTGTGGCGGTTGGAAGATGAGCCATGAAAGGGCTCAGATATCCTTACTGTACACTGTCAATTTTTTTAGGTGAAAAATTCGATGTCGTCGGATCCACTCCAGTCTTTGGATTTCGATAATACCCATCTAGACACATAACCACAGGTGTACACAGGTCGTAGGTACGCCTAGTTCGGCCGCTGTGGCAGTTGGAAAATGAGCCATGGAAAGGCTCCAGAATCCTTACTATACATGTGCACTAGCGCTGGCATCTTCTGGTATTACAGCAACATTTTTAGAAGGTGAACAGCTTATTTTAAACCATGTCGCTGCGACCAATGGGATCTGAGAAAAGGGAATTGGAATGGCCAACATTTTGTGGCGTTCTACTCTTATTGTGTGTGCTGAGGCCACCATGGCCATGGCCACCACCCCAATAGCGTCTCCAAATTGTTCATCTGTATTACAAAATACCAGTGTTCTGCCATAAATGTTTTTCGTGCGATTCGAGGAACTTACGGTGTGCATAATCGACCTACTGAAACCACTATTGCCAATACCATTCGGAAATTTGACTCCCAGTTGACACTAGTGGATGATACTCGACCGGTTAGACCACACCCTACACGTCTAAAGTACGCGAAGACGATTCGATTCGTCGTCGTTCTCACCACATTGGTGTATGTGCTTACCGAAATCCAAGCAGATGGTCTCGATGAGCTCTGCTTTCAACAAGACGGTGCTACGAGCTATACAGCGCATGGAACAATGAACTTGTTGAAAAATCATCACCATTTTGGTGAGCAATTCATTTCACGTTTTGCTACGGTACCTTTGGCCTATTTTCTCTGGGGATATGTAAAGCCTCAGGTCTTCAAGAATAAGCCAGCCACGATTGACGCTTTGGAAGCCAACATTAGTTGTGTTATCCTCGAGATACCAGTGGACCTCGAAATTGGACCTTCCGTGGCCGACATTTGCATGATATCTTTTTCAAAAAGTAAATGCCATGAATTGTTCATTTAAGCGATAATAAAAATTGTAAGTTCACTTTCAAATTGATGTGTTTTATTTTACATTATAAATCAAACCTCACAATGAATCACCCTTTATTATAAGCTATAGTTTATCCTCCTCTCTCTCTCTCTCTATAATACTTCTCTACGGCCACATTTTACAAATATTTGTGGATGTTTTATTTTTGCCCTTTTCCTTAATATTTGAAGTGAAAACCTGGGAAGTTTCATTGTTCTATGTTCATTCGAACGAACATTAAATAAAAAAAATCGAAGCAGAACTGTTTTCGTCAACAAATTGTTAAAAAAGCAAACACAAAATAAGAAAAAAATGTTTTTGAGTTCTTTTCCGGTTTTGCCCCACTGTGCGGCATCCAGAATCGTAATAGATAGTTTAATGAATGTTTTAAGGCATTTCATTGATTCTACTAATCTAGAAGTTCAGACTCTACCGATCGCCTTCCATATTTGAAGATCGGGGACCCGCAGTTTTCAGTCATTTTGACCAAGCTGTGTGATCACTTGCTGTTATACCGAATGTTCTTACACTTTCCTTATTGAACCACCGGTTTAGTATACGAAGACTCTCTTATCTGTAGCAACTTTGTTCAAGCGCTCGAATCGCCTGCGCTACGACAGCTGTTCGATTAGTAATTAAGGAGACTGAAGACAGATGTAAAAAAAATAAGAAGTCCACAATGGATTCTGAACGGCCACGACGTCCAAATGTCTTCAAAACGGAAGAAATGGTTAACAAAATCCACGAAATTGAGGTGAACTACATCCGGTCACGGTTCGTTAAATAGATAAGATTGTAGCAACATCCTTCATAGCCATTTGGACATAAGAACAAATGACCAGCAAGATGAATGCCACCAAAAAGTGCCGAATTTTGAACTCTTCCACAGCAATCCGAGTGAATTTCTACCGCGTTTCGTAACCGATTGAGACCTGTTCGTCCTAGGCGATGGATCGACTCCTGTCCGACAGCCCTGATCTTGCCTTGCCTTTGCCAGCTTGTTCGCCCTGTTCTTCAATCGCCATGAAAGCTGCAACAACTAGCCGCGATTTATGTTTAAAAAGGCGCCCCTATGAGAGGGACGCCGTACTTGAACGACCATCCTTCAGAACACCCATCAGTCGAAGACGCACATCAGAAAAGCTGTCACAACCCACTCAAGTCCATTCCTTGCCAAAGCGAAAGTCACAGCTTTCCCCACCTTTGGGCACCGCTCTGAGTTAAATCAATTCACCATCGCGAAAGCCATTACGCTTCGACTGCGAGTTGCGTAAATGAATCACCGACCGTCCTCTGTTCCAATTTTGTGTTATTTTATTTAGTTTCAGTTGAAATTAATTTTACGACCTTTTCGGGGATAGCGCGCCACCGCGCCACCGCATCCAGTCGCTCGGATGTGAAATCAGATGGAAACATGTTTCAGTTTCAATATAAAATTGAAAATTTTACGACAACTGATACGGTAATTTATTTTCATTCAATTGATGTCGAAGGATACGAATATGACTGCGCGACTGAACAAAACGAGCGACGGCGGCGACACCGATTGCAGGCAACACCGCGCAAACAGACAGTCAGACAGACAGACAGAGTGTGCGACAAGCAGCCACCACTGTGCTCTCGATCTGGATGCCATCGATGGCAGTGCCAACGACGACGACATCGTCGGATGATGATGATGGTGTCAGTGTCGTTGTCGGTGTCGGATATACAGTAGATGACGACAAAGACGACGAAGTCACCGGCCCACAAGCGCGATAGTGGGGCAGCCATTACCAGAAATTATTGCGATTCCAATTCATCGACGACGGCAGCCCCACCAGTCTCAGCCCCAGCCACAGTCACAGCAACGGCAAACGGCGCGACTGCCTGGAACCCGATGATGCCGCAGGCGGCGGTGGTGGACCAGCAGTGGTGTAGGTCATAAACGATAACTTACGTTGATTTTATGTTAATGCAGGTGTCACTTTCGAGAGTATTTTGCGGTCAGTTTTGTCTTAATTTTTGAACAAATCGAGAAATAATAAAGTTTTATTGCTCGCACCACTCCATCTGTGTCCAAGTCGAGGTGGTGACTTTCAATGGTCGTCGCATTTGGTGCCCCACCCAATCACCGGAAAAGGATTAGTTTTTGAGCGGGAAAATTATGAACAAACAGCATGACCATGAAGCAGGAAATGGGCACAACTTCGCTTTTTGGAAAATCCCAGCTACACCTTCACATCTAATTTATGTCGCATTCACCGCACGCCATTAATCACCATAAGCCACAAAAGCCACTCACTCTCCCTCGAGCACACACACACACTCACACGGTCGCGTGGATACGTAACCCTTCCGCTTCTGATCCTGAGCACTGATAACACTTTGACGCACCTCACTCAATCTTCAAATTCCACACCCCTCCCCCCTCGTGTACACCCACTCATTCACTCACATGCCAAGCGAAACCAAAAATGGAACAACAGAAAAGTAAAGAAACGAACTATCGGGTTAGAGGGTGCACACACCCAACACACCCCACACACCCCGCACCCCCACATCCCCATCAAACGGCCAGCGTCATCATCCCTTATATCACAGCAATAAATTCCGTTCAGTCGAACTGATAAAACGACATCATTAAGTCCTGTCACGTAACTTATGACAAATGTCAATCAATTTCTGTTCCGTTCGACGGGGCCAGGGTGATCCAGGGGGACACCGGCGCGGTGGCGAGCGGCTGCGGCGGCTAGGCGACTGTTGGGGGCGGGGTGCTGATATCGTCGTCAGACCTGTCAGATACTTTTGACGAATTCTATTTCTAGGGTTAGAATATGTGAAGCTCACACACACACACACACCGTCGTCACTGGCACTGGCAGAGGCACGAAAAAACAGAACACAACACAACACTGCACACAGAGGCGGGGAAGGAAACAGAAATCCTATAATGGAAAATGTCATGATGAGTAGTTGTGGGTGGGAATGGGGGGGGAGCTTCAGCGCGGCTCGGGTGATGGTCGGGGGGGGGGCGACGTGGACTGAGCCAGAGCGAGTAGTTTCGATGGACCTTGATGACGTGCGAGAGGGTGCAGCGAACAGCAGCGGAGTGTGTTAGTTGATTTATTTCTTGTCAACATGAAATATAATAATAAATAAGGAGCAAGGCTTCGGCGGGAGTTGTTGCCCAGAAGCCTTGCTTCTGTTGACACGGGAAACATATTGGAGAAATCCATCTAATGGATTTTGCCTCAGAGTTCGCGATGCGAAATTGCACGATGGCGATGGCGGTGGACGCGTGTGTGGCAGCCATAAGGTTTATCCGTTGGGTCAACTTTGACGTCGCCAAGTTGCTCTCGGGCGGCGCGGAGTGTTTGGTCGTCGGTCTTGGAATTGTCGTATATCATGGGAGGGGGGTTTTGTTTTATTAATCTCCAAGGATTTTGTGGGGGCGGTCATCATCATATCTGACGAGAGAGTGAGCGCCGCCAGATGGTGGATGGGTGGGTGGGCAGTGATGATGGTGCAAAGTTTGCGAGGGATTCGGTGAACTTTTACTGCAACTCGTCAGGTCATGATCAAGGACGAGGATCAGATGGTGGTTGACATGGTTGACATGAGTGGACATGCCATCTGAGGTGGACCTGGGCCTAGCTCCTGCAGAAATCACTCTTGTTGTGCGGGTTATTGCTCTGACATGAGTGGAGGGGACCTAAAATGATGTCTCGACTGCGAGCGGCGAGGTTCGAGAAGCCTTTTGTTGACAAGAATGATTCTCGTCGAAGAAGTTGAAAAGTTGTCAGTCTAGTTTGGAAGGAGAAACGATATAGAAGCCATTGAGGCGACATATCTTCGAGCACTAGGGGCCAACGAGCAAGTAAGGAGACGACGCCCGCGTTTTATGTGACACGCTTCAATGGAGAAGGCCCTTAACCGTTGTGATGCAACCATAGCCTTCGACTCCGACCATGTCAATGCAATAGAGGACGCTCAGAATTATTGCGACGCAAAGAAGTGAAGACTCACCTCAATCAATTTGGTGAAGTTAGAGAGAGGATAACACTCCGACTCCTGGCCAGCAGGACAATGCAACAGAGGACGAACGAGTAGAAGGTGACGCGCACATGGAAAGAGGCCTTAACCAGCTTGTAGGGCGAAACTGCAAGGCACGTAGAAATGGATTATACAACGGCTGACTGCCGGCGTATTGTGCCACGCCGCCCTATCCAGTCGCTCCACAAACCCGTTTTGGAAAGCGATGAAGAGGCATCGTCTGTCGAAGCTGGGGCTATTCAACATCTTCACGGCAGATCAACCGCCTCCAACCAACACAGTGAGCTGTTGTCTATTCGCAGATCACTCACTGACTTATGCCAGCTCGAAGTCGCCACTGATTGCCAGGCGAAGGGTCGAAATCGAGACAGCGAACAAAATTTGACTACCACACCAAATGGGGTATATTCGCATCAATGATGGAAAATCGATGCTTATGTGATTAAGGAGACCATCCTGAGCTGGATGCAGATCAACAGCTAAATGTCGGAGCTCCCTAACGGTACGGAAATAACAACAGACAAGCATCTTGGCGACAACTTCACAGAAAGACTGAAGTTCAACAGCCACTCGCAACTGACCCTTAGGAAGGCCAACTTAGGCTTCCATAGCATCTATCATTTGATGAGTAAACAGAATGGATTAAGCCAAAGGACAAAGCTGCTACTCTACAATCAGCTAATACGACCGATCTTAACGTACGGCTTCCCAGTATGGGACACCATCTCTAAGACCACCCTGGAGAAGAAAACTGCGATTATGTAGAGGTCTCACATTCGGCAGGTAAGGACGAAAGCACCACAACGAGCACAGCACGCATCATCCCCTAGCCGCAGTACATGGTGACACTGTTCTGAAAGCAGCTTCTAAACATCAACAGCCATCCTAACGAGGCAATCATGAATTTGAGAAACACCATCCCCGGATAACGCTACCTAAATCTGCGCGCTAAATCTGCTAAGCGAGCAGAACTTCCGAATGACTTCTAACAGACAAGCGATAGCAGTCATCATCGTGGTTAAATCGGCTACCACACCACCACCCCATCCCAAAAGGACCAACATGGACAGAAGGATTTGAACAACCCGATCATTGTAGGATAACACTAAACCGAAATTGTAATACCAAACGTTGAATTAAACAATGTATATCAGTTGCGCCCCTATTGTTGAGCCAACACCCTAACCCTTAGTATTAAGCATAGTCTTGTTCACGATAAGTGTTTAAATCGTTGAAGACTGCTTTCACTTCGTTCGGCCAGGATATTGTAAAAGCACAGAGCACTGCACGAGTAAAGCACCTCCTCTGTGTGGTATTGTTAAAGCGGTAAAGATGCTTGCTTTAGCTGTTATCGAGGGTGGCTTTGAATTGTATTTTTCTTCGACTAGAGAGTGTGCTAGAGGAGAAGACGACATGAGACTAGCCGGACGTCTATGGATCCAACGCCTACGGTGTCTGGGTCTCTGTGTGGTCTCTGCCTCCCCTTCATCCATGCAGCTTCTGCAGATATCCTCGTACGAGACAGTAGTTCTGTGGGCTTGTGTGTCAATTGGACTGTTATGCCGCCGATGACAGTCCTGAATGCATGTCTGCCTAGTCTGAGCAGACAGAATGTCCGTTTAAGATGGTGTGTTGGCCCTATTTACCATGTTGTAAGGCACGTGATGCTTTGTAGTCATATGTGGCTGTTTGTTTTAATTGCATGATCCTTTAGAGGATTGAAGGTTATAGCAAGAGTCTACAGGGTGGATGTCATCCTAGTGTGTGAGGAGAGGTTGTACCATACCGAGCGAGTTCATCGACTTTGCCCGGTATGTCACAATAACTCGGCGGCCGGCATCCACGTGAGGGGTATATTGAATTGCTTCGTCATCTCTTATAGACCGATTTCACTGCTTCCGATAATGTCTAAAGTGTTCGAACGAATATTACTCAGACGTTTAAGCCCGGTTGTGGAAGAAAGACGACTTATTCCTAATCACTAGTTCGGTTTTAGAAGTAAGCATTCAACAATCGACCAAGTACATCGAATAACTGATGTTATAGAAAAATCATTTGAACAAAAGCAAGTCTGCTCAGCTGTATTTCTCGATGTCTCGCAAGCCATTGACAAGGTTTGGCACGAAGGTTTGAAACACAAGCTTCGACAGTTCGTCTCGAGAAGACTTTACACAATTTTATCGAATTATCTAAATGTGAAAAAAAACTGGGAAAGAATACTCCCTATTTAAGCCTATACAAGCTGGAGTACCTCAAGGAAGTGTCATTGGTCCCCTCCTTTACTTACTGTATAGCAGCGATATACCGCAGGTCGTAGGCACATTTGCTGACGACACCGCCATTTTAGTAACTGCCAAAACTGTCGAAGAATCAACCAGAAAATTACAATGTGCTCTAGACCGGATACACGAATGGACGAACACTCAGCGAATTGAGCTTAACGAAGCTAAATCCGTTCATATAAATTTTACGTATAAGAACGTGAATAACTTGCCCGTTTTTATAAATAATGTAAGCCGAAATACCTCGGAATGACTCTCGATGTAAAGCTTAAATGGAAGGAGCATGTCAAAAAGAAACGTGAAGAGCTCCAATTAAGATACAAAGACATGTACTGGCTTATTGGAAAATATTCCAAGCCGTCAAGAAAGTAATGGAAACATACTACAAACATTTCCAAATAAAGTGCTAAGGGCCATCGTCAACGCACCCTGGTATATACGAAACAGCGACATCCACAGAGATCTTGGAAATCCATCAGTCCATGATGAAATTACGAATTTTGCTCGTAAGCATAAGCACATAAACTCTGCTGTCCTTTCAATTCTCGACGAAAGCAACGCTTTCCGCCGTCCGCAAAGGACCAAACCCCTTGACCTAGCACGGTGAATTCAAACCGCGCTTAGCTGCGGTGATAGCAAGAACTCTCAATGGAGAATTTCTTGCCAAATGCGCCTAAGCCAAGAAAGTAAAACTGCTGGATAAGTGTAAGACTTAGTTGTAGTGGAAATATATTTTATTTGAAGAGAGGTGTTTTTACTGGATAAAAATCCCTTTCGCTATATGGGAATGGTCCCCATAGTGTCATTTGAAGATTTTCACCTACTCCCGCAAAAAAAAAAAAAAACTCTTTGGGAGACAGCCGACAGTTGAGGGGTGTCTTTGAATGGAAAAGAACATTGTGTAGGGACAGGCTGAAAGCCCGTCTGTCCGAACAGATAATGCTGCCCCCTCCTGAGCCCCACAGTGCCTCTTTTATCGCAATGGTTTCTGACTGGAAAACGCTCCTGTGGTCAGTTAGCTTCACGGAGAGTGCAATTTTGAAGTCTTTGGAATATACACCAACATCCACGCCTTAAATTCGCAGAGTATCGTCCAGCGTCTGATTGTCAGACTTCCAATCCGCTTTGGAGAGCATGCTGGTAGAGACAATTTTCTCGAAGATGGCTAAGGACAGACATAACAGCGAACTCTACGAGCTGTACCAGGATGTGGATGTAGTCCGGAAGGCAAAACTCCGTCGACTGCACTGGCTCGACCATATCGAGGCGCATGGACAACAAGGCACAAGCTAAGAGGGTCCTCAAGTCCGAACCTCCTGGTTCGAGAAGGAGAGGAAGACCGAATCTCCGGTATAAAGGCCAAGTAATCGTAGATGCAAGAGGAGCGCTTGGAGCGAAGCTAGCCCTGATCCTCTACGGACTGTAGCGCTACCCATATTATTATTATTTAAACAGCTTGGTCTTGATGGAAGCAGCGATTGCTCAGACTCGGATCCTCCATGGGTAGCAAGGAGTAGCAAGGATAGTAGGCAATCTGTGTCGTTGAGAAAGGAAAGTCGAATTCGTTGAGTGGCCGGTACTGAGTTGGGATCACTTTTGAAGTGTCCTGAGTCATAACGCTGTTTTGGCTGCTACCTGACTGCCTAATGGGTTCAGCGGAGGGAGGTTGAGCAGCATGTGAAATGCAGGAGGTGAAGTTCTTCTCCGCTAACATGCATGCAAGTCGTTGCTCTCGGTTGGGTGCGTTACAGTTAACATCTTTATTTAGAGCTGTCCACCAAACTGAGACTCCGTGCACTAGCATCAGTCTAACTATGAAAATGTAAATGAGTTATCTAAAGTGTGATTTTTTAGCTATTATCTTTTTGGCAACACTGGTTTAAACAGCTGACGCACGTTTCGTGCTTTGTTTCACTGTCAAACATCTTCAGTTTAGTCTATAATTTAACAGCAGTTCAGTTTGGTCTTACAAACGAACAACGCTTGCAAATTGTTGAATTTTTGGTTGGTGAATGGGCTCTTGGAAAGTTGGGCGAAGATCCACTTTTTTACCGAAAAATTGTGTTCAGCGACGAAGCTCATTTTTGGCTCAATGCGTACGTAAATAAGCAGTATTGTCGATTTTGGAGTGAATATCAGCCAGAAGTATTGCAAGAGCTACCAATGCATCCAGAAAAAGTCACAGTTTGGTGCGGTTTATGGGCTGGTGGCATCATTGGACCGTACTTCTTCAAAGATGATGCGAATCGTAACGTAACTGTGGATGGTGAGCGCTACCGTGAGATGATATCCAACTTTCTTTTGCCCAAAATGCAAGAGCTTGACTTGCATGACATGTGGTTTCAACAAGACGGTGCCACATGCCACACAGCACGCGCAACAATGGACTTATTGAGGGGCGAGTTCGGTAAACATTTTATTTCACGTTCGAGACCGGTCAATTGGCCGCCTAGATCGTACGATTTAACGCCTTTAGACTATTTTTTGTGGGGTAATGTTAAAGCTTATGTCTATACAGACAAGTCCGCTTCGATTGACGCATTGGAAGACAACATTGAAGCATTTATTCGTGAGATACCGGCCGAAATGTTGGAAAGAGTATGCCAAAATTGGACTAAGCGGATGGACCATTTGAGGCGCAGTCATGGTCAACATTTGCATGAAATAATCTTCAAACATTAAATTATATGGACCGTTCAAATAAAGACTTCATGCATTTCTGAATTTTAGGTGTTCTTTTTTCAAAAACTTTCCTATAGGTTTTAAAAAATCACCCTTTACAAGAAAAGGAGGCCTTCCTGACACTTTCCTCGATGTTGGGTTTAAAGCTCGGCTTAGCTTAGGTTAGATATGTGGGTAGACGGGCCTGAGCCATGTCTCCAGTTGGACCCATTCTAATGCTCATCGGGGGTTGTAACCTCTTAGCTCCTTACTTTGTTGTTGTATTATGCAGCCATCCTGATCCTGTCCTGTGGCGTTGTGAATATGTGCGTCGACCCCTACGCACTTGAACCTCGGTGTCTGGCTTCGATTCTCAATACGACCAAAAATAATTTTCATTGCCCCACCTCTTTCGAGGCAGTGACAATGCTCAGAGTAACTGTCTAGAAAAAGCTTCTCAAAACTTCGCCGTTTAGACTTTGGAGTGGGCATAAAACTGTAGGTCCCTTCCACTCGTGACTGAACAAATAGCACGGCCTCCACGAGTGGTTACTGAGAAGCTAGGCATTGACCCTCTACGCGGTGTAATGTCGCCCATTTATAATTATTCTGATCCTGTCCTTATAAATCTGAATTGGGATTTTATTGGTTTATCTATTAGATCCTGGACGGCTTGGAAGAAGTGTTCTCCTAGTCATCCTAGGATCATCCTCGTTTTCTTCTTCGTCGCAGCAGCATGTGCATATAAGATCGTTGGCTAGACTCATTTCCATTCCATGGTGCTTCAGATGATTATGGCCAGTTAGTGCTCCAACAAACATACCGGGCAACTTTTTGTGACATTGAAAGAGTCCATCGGTTTTTGGACTGCTAAACTTGGACCGAAGCATCTGAGTGGTCTCAGGGGTGGTTAGAGAGTTCTACATTTTATGAGCTTTCTCTTTGATCTCCTGACATCCACAAGAGGTGGTTTGATCCATAGGATTGCCTGGAATGGGTCGGTTTGAGCCCCTTTCTTGGCAAGTTCCTCCGATGCCTCATTGCAGCCTATGTCCCTCTGAACTGGCACCCAGCAATCGAGTGCTTCGTGCTAAGAACCTTAAGCTCTTTGCGGCAGCATGCGACCAGCTTGGACTTGATTTCTTTTGCCAAAATTGGTTGAATGGCCGCTTGGCTGTCAATAAGATTGGTACCATTTGCCGGTGGTATTCCCAACATTGATATCAATCTTGCTGCTTCTTTGACTACCAGGAACTCAGCTTGACTGCCAGGACCTCAGCTGATGGCACAGTGCATGTTGAAGAACTGCGAGACAATGCCTGAGTCTGTGTCATTTGTCATCTTCGATCCATCTGTGTATACATCATGAGAGGATGATCCAGCTTGGCTTGCTGTCGATGACGAGACCCAGAAGTTATGTGCGAAAGAGCACCTTACAAGCCGGTAAGGATGATCAAGGGAACACCTTAGTAGGGTCACAGTCGATGCTGAGGATATGGAGAAACCATCTCTGCAGACTGTATAACGGCGACGAAGACCCCAATGAAAGGGACGATGAAGATCAACAATTCCGTCCACCCGACCCAGATGAAGTGAGGATTGCCATATCTAAACTGAAATCCAACACGGCTGGGGGAGCTGACGGCCTACCCGCCGAGCTTTTTAAAGCCGCAGGCGATGGTTTGGTAAGGAGCATGCACCAACTCATCTGTAAATTATGGTCGGAGGAAAACGTGCTGGATGAATGGAACCTTAGCATTGTTTGCCCGATCCATAAAAAAGGAGACCCTTTGAACTGCGCCAACTACAGAGGTAAGTATCGCATACAAAATCTTATCTGCCGTACTGTTTGAACGCCTAAAGCCATTCGTCAACAACCTGGTCGGTCCATACCAGTGTGGCTTTAGGCCAGGAAAATCCACCATCGACCAAGTATTCACACTGCGGCAGATTTTGGAGAAAACCCAGGAGCAACAAATCGATACCCACCACATTTTCTTCGATTTTAAGGTCGCGTATGATAGCATCTATAGAGACGAGCTATACAGAGCAATGTCTAGTTTTGGCATCCCTACCAAACTCGTGCGTTTGTGTAGGATGACGATGGAGAATGCACGCTGCTCCATCAAGGTCGGTAAAGACCTAACTGAGGCCTTTGATGTCAAAAAAGGATTCAGACAAGGCGACGCGCTGTCATGCGACTTTTTCAACATCGTTCTTGAGAGAACTGTTCAAAACTCGAACGCCAGCACCAGAGGAACAATATTTCAGAAGACCCTCCAACTACTCGCATATACCGACGACATTGACATTATCGGACGAACGCAGCGTGATGTCAATGGCGCTTTTGTGGGTATTGCAACGGAGGCCGCGAAGATGGGTTTAGCGGTAAACGAGGGTAAGACCAAGTATATGCTGCCAACGAGAAAGGACACCCAACTCCGGCGTCTCGGTCAGAACGTCACAGAAGACAAAAACTTTGTCTACCTAGGCACCGCTATCAATTCAGAGAATGACAACAGCGCTGAAATCAAACGAAGAATAACTATTGCCAATCGCTGCTTCTTTGGGCTAAGAAAGCAATTGGTAAACAAAGCCCTCTCTCGAACAACCAAGGTAACGCTTTACAAGACCTTAATCGTCCCAGTCCTGCTATATGGCGCGGAGGCATGGACTTTGTCAAAAGCGGATGAAGCTGCTCTTGGTTGCTTCGTGAGGTTTTCGGTCCCGTCTGCATAGATGGCGAGTGGAGGAGGAGATATAATGACGAACTATACGGGCTGTTTACCGACATCGACTTAGCCAGAAGAGTGAAGATCCAACGATTGAGATGGCTAGGTCATGTAGAGCGGAAGGAAACCAATGCTCCGGCTGGAAAAGTCTTCGAATCCACCCCCGAGGGACGGCGCAGTAGAGGAAGACCGCGACTCAGGTGGCGCACGCAAGTGGAAAGGCACCTCAACCAACTATGCGTGCGAAACTGGAGACAGCTAGCTAAAGATCGAGCTGGCTGGAGACGCTTGTTGGTTGAGGCCCAGCTCCACCTCGGACTGTAGCGCCACCTTAAGTAAGTTAGTAAGAAAGAGCACTTGTCTTTTGTAGCGAGTTCGTCAGCCTCGCAGTTTTCTGGAATATCCTGAGTCTACCAAGCTGTCGCTTACATGATGGAACAAGGAAGTCCGTGGAAGCAGCTGCTCTACATTGAATTCCTGCACCTACGCAAGATGGGCACACAAATGCTAGGCCATCTCGTTAAGAGATGCGCAGCAGTTCAAGGAAGTAGTTCGCAATAAGAATAAATTACAACATCACGTTGTTTTGTACACAAGACAAAGCTGCCTTGATCGCCTAAAAGACGCAGCAATGGCTGGTCAATCGGAATGGTAGCTGGATAGTTCGTTCCTTAGAGTAGACACAACCGCACCCAGACCTTCGGCCATCGGATGTACGGCTGCAGAGCCTTCTTGATTGATGTCCAAGTTCATCTCTCTACGGCAGAGTTCCACGAAACACGTTGGATTTCGGAGACACACACAAAACTCCCCAGCTATCCGACACATAAGACTCTTCTTCAAAAACTTTGAGTAGCTCCGCTCATCGTCTTGACCCAGTTTCCAACCGAACACCCTCGACCGCCCCAGGGGAAGGTGTATAAAGAACAAATATTTAGACACCTGTCATGGGGTTCACTGATTAAAACTTAAAGCCACCCCAGCAGAATACCCAATAACCCGCTGAGATACTCCACTCGATCCACTCGCAACCCCTCGGCGTACCACGTTCGCGAGCCACTCGCCCTCCGCGCGTCATTGTTCTGCGGACAATTTTTGGCAATCATCCCAATCGCCGGATGCCACAACAAGCCAGCTCCACCTGTCATCTGTGGATTATGTTGTTGTTGTTTTTTTTTTCTCCCTCGACAACCAGGTCATAGTGACGACATTTCAGGAACAAATGGATGTTCCCCTGCCACCCGCTACGCAAAAAGACAAAAGCACAGAACACAGTCTACTTTGTGTGTGTGTGTGTGTGTGTGTGTGTATCGAAAGAAATGAAAAGCTAATGACAATGGCATCGCGACTTATATCCCGCCGCAGACAGTATGGAGTGGCTTCATTTGTGTGTCCTTATCGCCTAAGATTACCCGGACCAGGACCAAACAATGGACGGACCCAGCACTCCCGCCCCCCCTTCCCCCCTTCCCCATCGGTCTCGTGATGGACACAAATGTTCCACATTTTAACCAAATAAGAATGCACAACCATCGGGCAGGGTGGCGTCCTTTTTGTTGGTTTGATGAGAAAAACTTCACACAAAACGGTGTTTCACAAAGTTTATCGTCTCTGCAGCAGAGTTCTTCCCTCCCCCCCTCGCCGGTCCCCCCGTTGGTACCGCACATGAGACAAGGGGGGGGGGTGGCCACAACAAACAGTGAACGACGGAAGAAAATTGTATTATGAAGTCGAGATGATTCAATCACCCTCAAGGAGTGCGCGCATCCTTTCATCTGCAGCGACTGCAGTTGACTTTTATTCCCTTGCTCTCACTGGTTCACCCCATCACCGCCGCGCCGTCCACCCCATTTCACATTACTTTACCGGACGGCGCAATGGCTGGGCAGAAATGGAGTTAGAGATTTATGCGCGCTCCTTTGTTCGGGGAGGGGTAGGAACTTGGCCGTTTTTCCTTCTGCCTCGTCAGTGTCCTATCACCGGAGATGGAGGTGGACATGCGGATGCATCGCAGGACAAAGTTTAATGCAGTTAAATTGCACGACGTGTCCTTGTTTGCTATGTCCTGAGTGGCATCTCGTAAACTGTTGCTATTAGTGCAAGTCCTTCGCTTCGGTTCAACGTTGTCGTCGTCGTCATCGGACAAATGCTTAGAGAGATGGTAAGTGCTGGACATGCTTGGACAGCAGATGTGAGAGTGCACGGGACGAACGAGGAGATTTACTGATGAAATTTTCGGACTAAATGTGAGACAATCAGCTTGAACTTGAGAGAATGAATTTTGTTTGCTCATAGAACAGCAGCAGCAGCAGTTTAACTGTAACGAGTGATGACTTGAAGTGGGGGGGGGGGGGGGTGGGCTTATTATTTTTATTTTTTTTTTGTGACTCAAAGGCAGGGAGGATGTCTTATCAAAGTTCATTAGAGGCAGGCACACAATGACAGATACAAAAACTTTGCATGATGTCCAACAATGAGCGCTTAATTGGTGAGCTTTGGTTAAGTGATGCCATCGCCGCTTGTCGTGTGGACAGTGGACACTCTGTGAACGGGACGGTAATGTAGGTCATTAGGCGGAGGAAAGAGGTTGACGGCTGAAATGAGGGACTCTCTGTACGAATTTCGGGACTACGACTTCTGCATTCGACGAAACGATATGGTGCCTCCTTATTCAAGGCTGGCCAGCTAGAGACGTGCCCAGTGCTCGTAGCTGGCCATGGTGTAGGCCTTCGGCCACATGTCCACCAACTTCAACCTGAGCCCCCAAAGAAAGCAAAATCAATAGATTCTCAAAAGATGCCAGGCCCCGTGGACACAACGAAGCCGCCTTAGCCTTCGCCGTCATAAATCCGTCTGCAGCAGGGCCCAACCCCATGGACTTTGGCGCAAAAATGTATGAAATCCAGGTGTGCACACCGTATGACCCTCGAACGGGGAAAGCAAACATTTCATCGGCCGTAACTTAGAGGCGAACAAGAGCGAAATACCGACGAACCTGCGGCAAGTATTTGCAGCCCTCCGGCACAGTGAGGCACAATAAAATGTAATAGGCCGTCAAATAAATAATTTTTACGACACAATTTCACTTGTATTCCATCAGGGTGCACAGGCGAGCGAGTTGAAAGGACTTCAAGGACTCCGCACCGGAGCCCACTCACCTCGGAACGGACTGACGCGACCGGGGAGGCGAATTTTTTTTCTGAAAAATATTCTGCAACGATCGTCAAATGTAGTGGCCATTAAGGTAAGAGTGACTTGAGGCCGATTCGGTCATCAAAATGTGAAGACTGAAGCCTGACATCGTTAGTATCTGCTTCGAGGACAATCATATCAACGAATTGCTTCTTAATCGCTTGTCCATTTTGAATACGCAATGAGGCCATGCGAGACGCAATATAATGCGACATTAGCGATGCGTATTGCGAAACCCTGTCAAAGTCAGCTGCGCGCTCGTTTGTGCGTGTGTGTGTGTTTCTTTATCCATCAAATGGATGGCAATTCAGTTTTATTGAAGAGATAAATACACGATGGGTGGGGGCTGGAGTATGGTAAAAGGACACCCATTCGATTGCAATTTGATTCGGCTTTCAGGTCTAGAGTTGACCATTGTCACGCTACATGCGTTCATGCGTGCGCGAATCGTCGAGTGGAATGGTTGCCTTAATTCGTTTGCGTGCGTGCACAGATGTTGTGATGGGTGGTTGGGCGGAGCTGCGTAGAGGTATGATATGATTTTTTTTTGTGTGTGTGTGTGGTTTTTTTTTTTTTGATGTCACTGTTGACCCTTATGGTCGTTAACATGGTCAATGAAAATCAATGATTTGGAGATGAAAGGGTCGATGGATGTTTAAGTGATTGCCACCAAGTATGATTGGATCCTTTCACGAGTGGAATGGCACCAAGTTGGGTGGGGTTTGCTTCTTGAAGTGACATGTCAAGCTTCACGTCCATTTGAGGGTCTGTAGACCTCGTCTTCATCGGACAGTCTCTCGCAAACCTCCTCCTTGTCCACTCAAAGCCGTCCATTTTGATTGGTCCCCCTCCCAAGCACGCCACCACTCGCCCACCATTCGAAGAAAAAGATGAAGAATGACACACACACCATGTCTGCGTCGACTCAAAGTTATTGCGAGTATTAAACACTGCCCACGACCACTTTGAGGATCCTGTTAAGGGTGCTCTCTTAACGGGGGGAGCAGAGAGGAATGCATACAAGCCTCATCAGAAGCCCCGAAAAGATTTATTCCGCTCATTTCCTTGCAGTCTTACCATTCAGCCACGAA
This sequence comes from Eristalis pertinax, assembly GCA_907269125.1. NCBI lineage: Eukaryota > Metazoa > Arthropoda > Insecta > Diptera > Syrphidae > Eristalis > Eristalis pertinax. The sequence continues at coordinate 11,181,683 of OU026148.1, forward strand.
TCCATCCGTCCACTGCTTTGTGTGCGTGTGCAGCGCAAGCAAACACATCCGCGTACATACATACGTACGTACCCACTTTGTGGCGAATTGAACACGTTAATCGTCGTCCATCACTCATGCGAATCTTGCGGTGCAACAATGAGCCTGGTGTTGCACAACCATCCGCGCTCTGGACGAATGCAATTTCCTTCACCCATCCCCGGAGAGCCGAACCTCATCAGCAACTGCAACGGCAGCAGCAACAGCAACAGCATCAGCATCGCCGGGCATCATCTTGACCCGATCTTCAGGTATCCAGTATCTGAGTGCATAATTCCATCATTTTCACGAATGGTGCGCGCTTGTTGCGCTGTCCGTCTGTCCGTTTGGCCGTTTGGCCGTTTGTCCGTTTGTCCGTTTGTCCGTCTGCTCCATCTCGCTCCGTTGGCCGTTGTGCACCTCTGCGGCTGCAGCGGCGCGCTGAATAAGTTATGGACAAGCATTTCCTCTTGGATTTTAGCGCGCCAATGCAGAAGAGAAAACCGATTTCGAGCGATCCATCTGCTGTCCGTCCGCCCAGCACTGGCCAAGGGTATCCATTGCAATGGCACTGGCACTCTGGCGCGTCCGCGTCTCAGCGTCGATCAGTATGGTGGCAATTTTTCACTCAATTCAAAAAAAAAAAAAGAGAAAAAAAAATGATGGCGTTTTTCCCGAACGTGCCCCCCCCCCACAGCCTGCCGGGCCACCGTTTCTCTTTTGACAGCTGGCGCGGACGAGTGGTGGAAGTCTTGCCACGCCACTGTATACTCGCTCGTTGGCCAATCGTCTGTCCATCTGTCTCTGTGTAGCTCTGCGCTTATGCCCGTCCGTCCAACCGTCCGTCCGATCGGGCGTCTCTGGGCATTCGGTGCGGCCGGTTGGCGGTTTAGCGGTTGGCGTGCACTTGTGGTCTCTCCGATTCGCATTTCGAGGCCATGTTCCAAATGGAGCTACTCCTCTCACTGATCGACTCTCTCGGTCGCTCTCACTGATTGATTAATTGATATCCAAAGTTAATTGCCTTTCAGATTATTTATGAGTTATTTATGGCGGCCGGATCGGCTCGGCTCTGATGGTGTGTACTGCTCGCAGACTTGATCGTGCGGCGCGCACTTGAATCGACAGCGACGGCTGTGTTGATGGCGATGGTTGCGGCGGTGGGACGGTGGGGCGGACAAACATCGGAGGAGTTCGCGTAAGTGTCGATCAATTTGACAGTTAATTTGGATCGTTTTCGGATTTCATTTTGGCCTTTTTCGTTCGCGTCGGTTGCGCGGTGCGCGCCGGCCAATTTGTCGATGTAATCGAGGAATAATTTTCGATACAATTTTCGATATAATTTTCGCTGACCTCGTAATTCCGCGCCGTTTGCGTGCCCGCTGCTGGGCCGAATATGAGAAATTTTCCACCGAATATAGCCGCACTGGAAACGGGTTTTGCGCGCAGCAGTCACGGATAACATGGCTAAGTGGCGTGTAAGTCATCGGCTTAAGACACTTCATGTCGAGCATGGATGAGTCATGAGTGGCAACCGCGTTGGGTTAGCAAGTGTAATGCAATCGTGCTGACTCAGGGTAGCTTCTGGTTGCACTGGGTGGTGAATGGGAGGCTTTCCGCAGAGAATTTCAAACGAACGAGCGTCCAACGTCCTGCGTCATGCTAAATCTCAGCTCGACCCGAAATCAGATCCGAAGCCAAAGTTGGCCCACAAATCACGGGCAAATTATCTGCCGCCACTTGCAATAGTTGGCACTACTTCCGCCGACTGGCCTCGACCCACTCTCCAACCCCAGTTTGATGAAACATTCCACGAGAGAGGAACGCAACGGCAAAAGAAAAAAAAAATTGCTCCTGACATCTCACTAATGACTGATTTGATTTGTGTCCATTATTTTGCCATTAAAATCGCCGCCGATAAGTTTTGTCCATAATTCACGTGGGGCACAGTACCACAGTACCGCAGGTCTCAACGCTCAACGGCCATGTGCATTGGGGTAATTGCTTCCATAATTTTGCCTTTCTTGTCCCGCACTGCGCGCCGTGCCTCACGATATCATGGTTGGCTTCACATTAATGGCATTTCATCATTTGTACCGCTCCGGCTGGCGCTGGCCCATTGACGGGCCATTCTTTCGACCGGCCGGCTGGCCGACTGGACCGACTGGACGACCCCCTCCCTCCACCCCGATTTCTATCATTTATTTATTAATATTCGAAAAATTAATTAAACATTCGCCGGCCAGTGACACTCGTGTGGCTGCATTTGAATTATGTCAGCTTTTGCTTCATTACCTACCCAGCCGGAGCCTGGCGGAAGCGGTGGCGTCAGCGGCGTGGATTGGGGGACGGGGCCAGGAGCAGAAGAAGCAGCAATAGAAATGCGGGTCGTTGCTGCGCACGAAAGACGTCCGAGGAGGCGGACTACGGTCTGATGGGTGGAAAGAATTTCGAAATTGAATCCTTAACCAGACGAGTTGTGTGTGGTCAGAAAGTTCAATCGAACACGACATGACATGCTCTGGCATCCCAAGGAACATCAAAAAGATGGATGCAACCCTCTCGTTTGACTGGCAGAGACAAGACAAATATCGAATCGGCACCGAGATGCAGGAGCAGTACAAAACAGAAGGACCATTGACTGGACGGATATGTCGAAGTGTAAGCAGTGAGTATGCATTACAAACCGTTTCACGATTGATGAGGAGATTCCTTGTCCAGACCAGACACACAAGTGAACAAGGGAGCCCCCATCGGGCTGTGCGTCGGCCGGGGTGAAAGACGGATGAACTCAGAGCCTGACTACAGCCCCCCTCCCCTGCCCACACACAGGCTGCCAGTCGATGATGCCGAAGGCTCGGTCTCAGTTCAAATGACGAAGAAATGAAGTCAACTTTTCTGATACTCCTGCTGCTGCTGCTGCTGCTGTTGCAGTAGCCTCCCAGCGTCCCGGCGTTACGTGGGATGACGATGGAGATGTCGGTGATGGCCGAGATGTCCGAGATGTCCGACGAGAACGATGGAAACAATTCTTGGCATCACAGTTTGTCGGACTGATGAACATGGACAATCTACTGGAAAACTTATTACTTGCAATTGGTAGTGAGGGACTCACACCCACACAGGCGCACACATGTGTGGCCTCGGTCTGGGGGCAGATAACAAGATTTGCTGTGCTTTTAAACTAAAGCCGATTAGGACGAGGTTGCCAAGTTGATGAGATGGCTTGCAACAGAAATTTTGAAATGAGTGCGTCTGACGAAAGGCGGAAGTGCTTACACTAGCACAAGAACTTTGAAACTTTTCGATTTTGAAAAATTGGCCATATCTCGAAAACGGTGGTTTTGACGTTGGTTTCGCTTCTTTCGAAGTTTTTCAAAGTTAATCGAAGGAGGATCTAGATTTGTGATGTTAGATCTAATAACCTGAAAGCAAAACATCGTGATTTTGTCAAAAAAAAAAAAACACTTGATTTTGAAAAATCGAACATATATCGAAAACGCTAGGTCCACCGTCGATTTCGCAGCTTTTGCTGTCGTCGATGGCGAAGGTTTAAATCTCAACAGAGACTCTATTCAAGCAACAGGCAAGAATTCGAGTCAGCAGAGCACATCAATTTGCCGAAATCACTTAGTTTTCAAAAACCGGTAACATCTCGAAAACGATGGTTTTGACGTCGGTTTCGCTTCTCTCGACGTCTGTTGAAGTCTGTCGAGGGAGTATTTAAATTTGTGACGCTAGGTCTACGTCCCTGGAAGGAGAAGATGGTGATTTTGTCGAAAAATCAATTGATTTGGAAAATCGAGCATATTTTGAAAACCATAGGTCCATCGCTGCAGTTGCTTTCATCGATGGAAGGAAGGTTCAGAGCCCAAAAGTGTGATGTCGCGGGTATATTGTTCAGAGTTCGAATCAGCAGAGCTCAGCAGTTTGCCCAAATCACTTAATTTTGAAAAAAACCGGTCATATCTCGAAAACGGTGCATGGTGTGTTGATTACAAGTCTTTCGTTGCTCCAGGGGACGAAGGCGAATGTTTTGAGCCCAATGATGTGGCGCTATAAGCTTGAGACCATTAGCCCTAAATTTGTTGAAAAAAACTGAGATTTTGAAAAAATCGGCCATATCTCGAAAACTTTTTGTATAGCGTCCACTTCGCTGCTGTTGTTGGCAGGGATGAGGAGGTCTTCGAACCTTTGTGCCTCCTTTATGTCTCGTCTGAGTTTGGTCACGCCTCAAGTATGAAGTCGGGCAAGGCGCTTAGGGAAATTTCTTCAAATCAATTGGTTTTGAAAAATTGGCCATATCTCGAAAACGGTGGTTTTGACGTCGATTCACTCTACCCAAAGTTTACTGAACTCTATCACAGGAGGATCTCAGTTTGTAAAGCTAGATCTAAATGCCTGGAAGCAAAATATCGTGATTTTGTGGAAAAAACAATTGATTTTGAAGAAATCGATCATATTTTGAAAACTGTGGTCGACCGTCGATTTTGGTGCTGTTGCTCTCGTCGATGAGGAAGGAGCTGCGATATGTGTGTTTTCATGCATCAGCTAAGAATTCGAGTCAGCAGAGCACGGCAGTTTGCCCAAATCACTAAATTTTGAAGAAAACTGTCCGTTTGGTGTTGATTCGATTTGCATCGTTGCTCAAGGGGACAAAGGCGAATGTTTTGGGTCCAATAATGTTGCGCTAGCATTGAATTGGTTAAAAAAAACAAGTTTTTGAAAAAAAATCGACAGTATCTCGAAAACTGTGTTCCTTGCGTCGATTTCAGCACTGTTTGCTGTCAGGAATGAGGATGTTTTCGAACCTTAATTTACGCTGTCTCATCTGTGTTAGATCACGCCTCAGTCATGAATCCGGGCAAGGCGTTTAGGGGCATTTTTTCGAATCACTTGGTTTTGAAAATGTTGCCATATCTCGAAAACCGTGAGTTTGGTCGTCTTTCGTTCTTCTCCACAGCATGAAGTCGAATATTTTGAGCCAATAGACGTGCCGCTATATGCTTGGGAACATTATCCTTGAAAAACAACGAAAAACAAAACCAAGATTTTGTTAATTAGTCTCGAAAATAGCGCGTCTAGTTTTCATCACTGCTTGTCATAAAGTTTATAAAATTCATCGAAAAAGGACTAGTTTTCGAAAAAACTGTAGTGCGACTGACATCGTTTTTGCTTCTGTCAAACCTATTGGCATTGTTGCAGGCGTCCAAGTCGAAAGTCTTGGGCTTCAATTTGTGTCCCTTGCTGGCACTAGCAAAGTTCAAAACGTCGACAAGGGAAATCCGAAAATGAGTCTATAATCGACAGCAGAGTTGTATCCCCACTCAGCCTGGCAACTCTTTTTTTTTTTTGGAAAAGCAACCAGACACCAAACCATCAAGAAGACTTGCCCTCTCGCCATCGGCATCATTCTCAACTTTTCTCGTCTCTAATCCACTTTGAATGAAAACTCCGAAACCTAACCCTGAAGGCAGCTCTACAACCCCCCTCCCTCCCCCTTGACCAACCGTCCTTCGTCCACAACGTTTCTTTGATTTTCTTCGAATCACTTAGCAACCCATGGGCAAGGACATGCATGGCAATAATTTCGAAAGGCATAACCATGCACCATGGAGGTAGCTTAAGAGTGTCACGTCACTAATCATCTCTCCCCCCCCCCCCCCACCCCACCGCCCGGTCTCATATGTAGATGCATTTCTGGTGATCTGAACCGAGGCGATATTAGAAAGCTTGCTGTTCATTGTGACACACCCCCCTCCCGCACCGAAAACCCAGTTAAGAAAGTCATTGCTGAAGAATGCAAAGAACAAGCACAAGGCGAGATGGCGGCGATGCAGAAGACGAAGTGCAGCAGGATGGCCTGACATACGCACACCTAAACATCTTGTGTCTCTCAAAAACTTTTAGTGTCTCCTAAGTGACACGACAAAAGACAGATGGACAGTGAACCTAGACAGAGTGACAGTTAGACATGAACGACTAGCAGAGTGTACGGGCGGCGACGCCGAAGATGGACAGCCGGACCAGCAGCACAAAATGCAGGTCTAAGGACATAAGAACCACAGCGAATCACTCTCTCTTCATCGTCCCTGCATGTGGGTGTGCGAGTGTATGTGGATGGCCGAGGATTTATTGGATTCATAGGGTTTTTGTGAACAGAAAATGCTTCTAACCTCAGCTACGACGACCTTCACATGCGAATACGTCCGGCAAACACACACACGAATCGGATGTGAAGATATCAGGCGGAGGGGGCCGACGACGTGGGCTGTGTGAATGCGGCGAGCAAGGGGTGGAGTAATGCATTTCACTTTATATTGCAGTCTTGTCAAGAAAACCAAAGAGATGAAGCCCGTCGGCAGGCACGGAGCAGAGGGCAGTCGACACTGGCGGGGAACGGGAACGAGAGCGGGCCAAGCGTTTCATGGTCTGGCCCATAAGTAAGAAGAAAATGACGAAGAAGCAATGAATCTTCTTCTCGGGCGATAAGATGGATGGATGCGGTTAGCTGGAGTCCATCAAATCCATAGTTACATGTCAATCAACTTCGTCCGGAGGTGGTTTCGGTTTCCACACAGAGAACGAGAGAGAAAGAGAGTGGGGCGGCAGAGCTCTGCTGGTCTCGATTGAAATGGAAGTGTGTGATGGAATTCATTTTAAAAATGCAATTGGGCGATGGGTTGGCCTGCATCCGAAATGTGTGGGAAACGACGGAGACGGAGGCAAGTGAGCTCCTTGATTGAGTTGAGGAATTGCAAGTCGATTAGGGAGAGATCCATCGTTGAGCAGGTAAATTGTTTCTTTTTCATGGACATCTGCTGTGAAGCTCCGGATGAAGCGGATGCTAGATTGGGGAGCAGTCGTCTGTGGAATGGCGCGGGATGCACATCAATTGGTTCAGCGTTCATTGTCTTTCTTAGCGTGGACGTGGGGGTAGTGTGAGTGGTGAATGGGGTGGATCAGAGATAGAAGCGAGAGTCAGGAAAAATCTCGAAAAAAAAGGTTTAAGATGCACGCCGACTACGAATAGATTGGACTCTACCCTCTCCTCGAGCACGCTCTTTTATAATCACTCCATGTGATCTTCAAGTGGGTGGGGGGTGGCGATTGATTTACACCTCACGACGAATGCGAACACTAAGCTATACCCGACTTAAGTGCGCCCTTACATAGGCGCAGCCACTCCATTCGGGAGACACACAAGCCAGGAGCTGGAAGGGAAGCGGGATGGCGATGAACGAGTGGATGGGAGAGTATTGAAAGCGAGGGACATCGCAAAATCGGATAAATAATGTCCCCGATGTACAACCGCGACGACACATGAACAGACTAAAGCTTACTTCCCTTTCATTGTGCACTCATAGGCTCGCCGACGGTGCCACTTATGTGAGTTGGTCACCATGCCAAGTAGGTGAGGTCCCTCTCACTTTAAAAAAAAAGCCGAAAAAACTCTTCCCCGATGCATACCCTACAACGACCAAGCTCTATCCCTCTTAGAGCAGGCGCTTATAAAGGGTTTTCCTAATGGGACTTGACAACTTTGAACTTTCACTGTAATCGCACCCTTAAACAATTAACAAAAAACGTTAATAATTCCAATTCGTTTTCAACATTCCGAGTCGATGAAGGGAACTTTAAGAGCGTAAATGTCAATTCTTGTGGCGGCCGTGGCGTTGTGGGCTTGTGCGTCGACTCCTACGCACTTGAACGTTGTCCAGGTTCGAGTCACAGTACGACAAATATTAATTTCACGGCCCCACCTCTATCGAGTCACTGACAAGGCTTAAAAAAAAGTTTGGCCATTCGGAGTCGGCATAAAATTGTAGGTCCCTTCCACTCGCGAGAGAACAAAAGCACGCACAAAAAAACTGAGAAGCTAGGTCCCTTTACGGGTTGTAGCTCCACTCCATATTGTATTATATTACTGTATAACGTCAATTTTTGGTCGTAATTCTCGTCCCAGTGGACAAGCAATTCAAAGTCTGATGAACATTCCTGTGCCTGTCAGACAAGGTGTTGGCCACAGTGCCAAGAACATTGCTGCCGTTCAAGAGTCCATCGCAATCAAGCGAAAACACCAGACATTGCTTATACGCCAAATTTCGCGAAAGGATCTTAGCCAGCATCCTTCTAAAATGAAGTTAACCCAAGAACAAAAGCCACTCGGTCATTGGAAGCGACGTACGTTCTCCGATAGGGCGCCAGGAATGTTGGAAGATATGACCAATTTCATCGCAAAATCGTCTTCCATGACGAATCGCATTTTTGTCTAAAAGCCTGGGTCAACAAAAAGAATGTGCATATTATTGGTCAGCTGAAAACCCTCATGCGCATCAAGAAACACCACCTCGACCACAATAAATAACAGTCTGCGATGGTTTCCATGCCGGTGATGGCATTTTTTGTTGATCGAAATAACAATGAATGGAGGTCGCTGAAGAGGCATATTCCAACGTCATTTCTTTGGTCAATTGCATGAACTAGACACTAATGATGTATGTACTGCAGCTGGAGTATAATTATAAACCAGGCAACTTAACAGGTCACCTCGGGATACTCAACTCGATCCCCAATAGAGATATGTTTTGTACAATGCCGGATATAGCGGTCAGGCAACACTGTTTCGGTCGGCTTTTCGAAGTTGAAATATTGGACCGCGCAAGCTGGTCTAATGGTGCCCCGGCACAAGAACCTAGAAGTCTGGTACGGTACACAGACGGATCAAAGATGATATCTGGAGTGGGCACAGGAGTCTTTAGACCCAACAAAAGGATTTCCGTACCAAAGGGGTCGAGTCTTACAGTGTTTCAAGCGGAAATCCACGCCATCGAGATCTGCGCCAGACAAAACCTCCCCAAAGGTAATAAGGGCGCTAATATTCTTATATTCTCAGACAGTCAAGCAGCACTAAGCACACTCTCGTCTAATCTTTTAGACGCCAAAACAGTCAAATGTTGCTCTGACGCCCTACAATCCCTTGTCAGAAGCAACAAAGTGAAGCTGGGTCCTGGATACCAGGGGATTGCAGGCAACGAATTCGCAGATGAGCTCGCGAGGTCTGGCTCGGAATTTGCATTTATCGGTCTTGAACCGTCTATTGGACAGCACCCACAACTCTGATTAACGAATGGGAAAACAAACTTCCCCTAGACCAGTGGAAACATGGTCATAGTCTTAGGCAATCCAAACGATTAATCACGCCTTACTCATATAAGGACATACTCCATCTGAACAAAGATAACTTAAGATTGCTAACAAGCTTTCTTACCAGCCATTGTGACCTGAACTATCACCTTAACAAATTGAGCCTGTGTCAAGACAAGGTCTGTCGGCTCTACCTCGAACAAAATCAAACTTCTGAGCACATCTTGTGCGAATATCCGGCACAAATATGGTTTGGGAAACGTATCTTCCATAGGGAGATACTCACATCAGTTCCTACTATCTTTCATGATGGAAGTAGTATGTCTTCTGATTTAACTTCAAACCTCCGATACAATAGATCTATCCTGGTCGCGGTATCGTTGTCTTCACGGGTTGTACAAGAGGAAAAAAAGGATGTGTATGTAGTCCGGAAGGCAAAAATCAGTCGTCTGCCCACACTTAGCGCATAGACAACAAAGCTCCAGCAAAGGGGTTCTTCGAATCTGAGCCTACTAGTTCGGGAAGGGGAGGGAGGACGAATCTTCGGTATAAATACCAAGTCATCACGCACTCAAGACAGCTTGGTTTTGATGACTGGAAGCTGCGTGCCCATTACCGTCAACGATGGAAGGCAGCGGTAAGTATTTTGGAGGTTGAACATCTTATCATCGTCCTCCTCTTCAGTGACCTGCATGATCCACTATAGGTCGCGGGGCAAAGCATGCAGGAGAGATCTCCAGGGCACCCGATCCTCCGCCATCGAATCTAACTTATCAGGAGCTATGGCCAAGCGTAACCAGTCGATGTTTTAGACTTGGTCTAGCCACCTCGTTCTGGGTATGTCCAGTGGTCGCATACTTGATGGAATCGCATTCAAGGCATGCCTCGGAAATGGTGATAATGGGGACATTCGTGCCAAGTGACTAAAACATCGAATGATGGTCGCGTTTGAAGAAGCAGCTGCGCAACGTTCAGTTCCCCGCCAACTGCCGTGTTTCTCACCCTATCACGGCGTGTAACACCCACAACAGCACGAAGAATCACCCCATCACGGCAGCTTGTGCATGACTCCATTCTTTCGGTCTTACCCGAGTTTCATGGCCATAGGTTTGGGTTAAAATGAATACTGAGTTGACCGCTAACTTGGCCATGACACCCAACGCGGCATTTCCGATTACAGATCCTCCAAGCTGTTTCAAATGTGACTCACCTTGACAAATCATACAGGAAAGCTCACCAATCACTCCTCCTATTACTCGTTAAAAAGACCCTAAGATACAGCAACTTCTCCATAATTGATTTTTGGAAACAAAATTCGATGAACTTGGTGAGAGAGAGAGAAATGGTGCTATCGAATGGCCACCTAGATCGTGACTTATCACCGTCCTCCTCTTCAGTCATCGGCATGATCCACTACAGTTGGAGGGGCAAAAGGAGGTCTATACTCCAGACCACCAAGCCGACGTCGTTAAAGGAATATCAGAGCCAATATCGAACGAGAGATACCATCCGTTTCCATCAAAATGTCTGACCGAGATCCCGAAAACTGGGTCGAACGCATCGACCGCGGCTAACGTGCCAGTGGTGCCCATATGAACGATGTCGAATTCAATACACAAATGTTTGACTGTAGTTCAATCAATAATACAGTTTTTGAGAAATTCCAAATGGTACTCATTTTATTTGGAAAAAAAAAGTTGCGAAGTCCTTATTGGTAAACCCGACATACCTCCGCGGGATGGACACCTTGGCGTGTTGCGAGGGTTTATGTCGGCTCCCAATGCCTGCTGAAAGGGTGACTCTGCCAGACATAGCCCAGCTATAGCCTGAACAGAGATGCCGTGACCAGGAGGAATGAGAAGTCGACGAACTAAGTCCATCACCCCACCTAATCAACGGTGTTATGTGAACCGTGACCACTGGATATAGTTCGCAGCCAGGGGGTGATACTGTTCAGTGTTCTAACGGTGCCTCTTCTTTGCCGGGCGGCTTTCCGGAGAGTACAAATGGCCTTACCACGCTAATGCGAGGCTCTGGCGTGGCGGACTGTAATTCCCTTAGCTACTCGTGGGAATCAAAATTAAACCAAAAAAGCTACTGGCGGTAAAATCAGAAGTAGCAGCGAGCCGTGTTGAGCAGGGGCTCGACAGAAAAATTCGATGTCGTCGGATCCACTCCAGTCTTTGGATTTCGTTAATACACATCTCAACACATAACCACAGGTGCGCACAGGTCGTAGGTACGCCTAGTTGGGCCGCTGTGGCAGTTGGAAGATGAGCCATGGAAAGGCTCCAAAATCCTTACTATACACTGTACATTTTTTTAGGTGAAAAATTCGATGTCGTCGGATCCACTCCAGTCTTTGGATTTCGTTAATACACATCTCAACACATAACCACAGGTGCGCACAGGTCGTAGGTACGCCTAGTTGGGCCGCTGTGGCAGTTGGAAGATGAGCCATGGAAAGGCTCCAAAATCCTTACTATACACTGTACATTTTTTTAGGTGAAAAATTCGATGTCGTCGGATCCACTCCAGTCTTTGGATTTCGTTAATACACATCTCAACACATAACCACAGGTGCGCACAGGTCGTAGGTACGCCTAGTTGGGCCGCTGTGGCAGTTGGAAGATGAGCCATGGAAAGGCTCCAAAATCCTTACTATACACTGTACATTTTTTTAGGTGAAAAATTCGATGTCGTCGGATCCACTCCAGTCTTTGGATTTCGTTAATACACATCTCAACACATAACCACAGGTGCGCACAGGTCGTAGGTACGCCTAGTTGGGCCGCTGTGGCAGTTGGAAGATGAGCCACGGAAAGGCTCCAAAATCCTTACTATACACTGTACATTTTTTTAGCTGAAAAATTCGATGTCGTCGGATCCACTCCAGTCTTTGGATTTCGTTAATACACATCTCAACACATAACCACAGGTGCGCACAGGTCGCAGGTACGCCTAGTTGGGCCGCTGTGGCAGTTGGAAGATGAGCCATGGAAAGCCTCCAAAATCCTTACTATACACTGTACATTTTTTTAGGTGAAAAATTCGATGTCGTCGGATCCACTCCAGTCTTTGGATTTCGTTAATACACATCTCAACACATAACCACAGGTGCGCACAGGTCGTAGGTACGCCTAGTTGGGCCGCTGTGACAGTTGGAAGATGAGCCATGGAAAGGCTCCAAAATCCTTACTATACACTGTACATTTTTTTAGGTGAAAAATTCGATGTCGTCGGATCCACTCCAGTCTTTGGATTTCGTTAATACACATCTCAACACATAACCACAGGTGCGCACAGGTCGTAGGTACGCCTAGTTGGGCCGCTGTGACAGTTGGAAGATGAGCCATGGAAAGGCTCCAAAATCCTTACTATACACTGTACATTTTTTTAGGTGAAAAATTCGATGTCGTCGGATCCACTCCAGTCTTTGGATTTCGTCAATACACATCTCAACACATAACCACAGGTGCGCACAGGTCGTAGGTGCGCCTAGTTGGGCCGCTGTGGCAGTTGGAAGATGAGCCATGGAAAGGCTCCAAAATGTACATTTTTTTAGGTGAAAAATTCGATGTCCAAACCGGTAGGCAAGAGCTCGCCAACTGCCGACGGGGCAAGCGGGGGTAAAGCTCTAGCTTCCCTACCTCTAGCCGAGGTGCACCGGTATCTACGCCATAGACAGATGCGCTCAGATCAATCTTGACAGGGACTATACCAACTGTGGCAAAGCAATAATGTCGGACAGTCATGCCGCTATCGTGGCACTAGACACGTATATCATCAAATCCAGGCTCGTGTGTGAATGTCTGCAGAAGCTTAAGAAGCTGAGTAGGAGTAACAGAGTAAAACTCTGTTGGATACCTGGCCATAGAGGGATATGCAATGAGATGACCGCAATGAAATGGCAGACTCTTTGGCTAGAAAAGGAGCATCGGCCTCCTTCCTATATGCTTTCTTGAGAGTGTTCCCATATAAAGGGTGGTTAAATTTGAGGGCCGATGTTGAATGTGAACCACACCTAAACGTCAAGTTTCTTTCTGCATTTCATTCGACATTTCTCAATTTCAGACTAACTCAATTTGAACCATGGAAAGATACATAATCGAGCAACGCGTTAAAGTTATTCAGGCTTACTATGAAAATGTGCGTTCAAATCAAAATGCATATCGTGTACTTCGTGATTTTTTCGGTCAATTTAATCGTCCAAATGTGCGTACAATCGGATAAATCTTGAAAAAATTTTAGCACACCGGGTCTGTAGGATATGTGAAAACACCAGTGCATGCTCGTACAGCTCGTACTGCAGAAAATATTGCTGCTGTTAGCGGCATAGTGTGGCTGAAAAGCCGACCACCTCAACTCGTCGTCGTGCCCAACAATTGCACCTCTCACGCTCGTCGTTGATGAACATTATGCATAAAGACTTGCATTTACACGCTTACAAGGTGCAATTGACTCAAGAACTAAAGCCTCTTGACCATTTCAAGCGTCGTCAATGGTCAGAGCGGTGGCAAGAAATGGCAGCAGTGGATGATCAATTTTCGAAGAATTTTCGAATCTTCAGTGATGAGGCACATTTTCACCTCAGTGGATTGGTCAATAAGCAGAATTGCCGCATTTGGGCGAATGATAATCCAAGAGTGATTGTCGAAAAACCAATGCACCCACAAAGAGTGACTGTGTGGTGCGATTTATGGGCTGGCGGCATCATCGGGCCGTATTTTTTTCCTAAATGAGGCCGGTCAGGCAGTTGCTGTGAATGATAGTGAACTTTTTATAGCCCGAATTGGAAGATATGAATGTGGAGGATATGTGGTTTCAACAGGACGGTGCCACTTGCCACACAGCTAACGTGTCAATGGCCGTGTTATCTCACGTGGTGGCGATGTCAATTGGCCGCCAAGATCATGTGATTTGAAACCGTTGGATTTCTTTCTTTGGGGTTATTTGAAAGAAAAGATGTACGTCGATAAGCCAGCAACAATTCAAGAGCTAAAGGATGAGATAATTCGGCACATTAACGGCATAGAACCTCAATTATGCTTCAGCGTCATCGAAAATTGGGACCATCGGATGGAGGGCTGCCGCCGAGGTCGCGGCGGCCGATATTTTTTTGCACACATAATTGAACCATACCAATATTATCATAATAAACAGAAATGACAATAATTTCCTAAATAATTTGTGTTTTATTCAAAATCAACATCGGCCCTTTAAATTTAACCACCCTTTATTATCGGCTCGGTCACCCCCTCAAGATGACACACAAATTTTCAAGATTTCAGACATTTTTTGAAATTTCCTCTCATACCTCTGGTTTTTTTCTTTTTTCTAAATTTAGGTATCGACGATTGTCAGCGACGAGGCTGAAGGAATTCTTTGCAGTCCCTCCAATTCAAACCCAGCTTAAGTCGTTCTGCGGAGGATTGACTGACTTGTCGAGATTCAGCAGGCTCCCATAAGCAGAACCAGAACTAAATCGAGGGAGAGAGACCGCCTTCGCCGATGTTGTGAATGCATTCAAAGGAGGAACGAAAGTTCAGCAAGAAAACTAAATTGTTTGTGACAAAAACAGCACTTCGTACGAGAAGTCGCCGATTTACTAGCAATTTCCTCGAATTCAAAAGCAAACATTTTCTAAATCTTCCGAAATACGTGCATATTCCTCGGCTCACTTACCATTCTCACTTGTTGCATTGCCCGTCCTCCGGTAGGATGGTCTCGGCTGCTGCTTGGACCGCATAGTCGCCACTTCGTGTCGTGTCCTCCTTATTCCAAGTGCTGAGTAGTCTCTCCGACCAATATCATCTGCTCAATAGTCCATTCTATTATCGGCACATTTAGGCAAAGCACACACCGCGCGACACACACGGACGACGCGACGCGACGCGTCTATCACAATAAAACACTTCACTGACAGCGGCTTTATTAGACTAACGAGGTCGCCAAATCTGAAAATAGAATTCAAAAATTCAAACAAATCAAACAAACGAGATACAGATACATGTGTACATAGTGCTAAGCGCAGAAAACACGAGAAAACAAAGATGATCAAATCTTGAAGATTTTTATAAAAACCGCATGCAGAACAATTAATTACGAATATAATTTCGTGACGAGCACATCAGTCATCTGGCGTGTTGCGTTCTAGATTTTCACAATTTTCATCCCGTGATCGGGACGTTAAGCGGCGTCTAGGCGCTGTGCCGGTTCAGTTCGTGGATTTTATCAATTTTTTGACAGACCACCGGTTCGTGATCGTGTGTGCTCAACTTTGTGACAGACAGATTAACGGCACCGGCAATTGTTGCCACACACAAACACGCACACACACAGATGCACTCGCGCGGCAGCAATCCATCCATCCGAAGTGTGAAGAAAAACTAAAGGGGTACAGTGGGGGCGAAATGTTGGAGGGCACATGGTAATCCATTTTTTTGTCACGAATGGGGGAATGGCGCCACGAATCTAGGGATACCGTATTGAGACGCTGTGGCACTTTAAGTAACCGAGAGCTCTTTGCTCCGAGAAGTACCCCAGTCCCCAGGAAGCTTGACATTAGTGAGGAGTTGGACAGCAACCGAGTGATGGAACCGCCGGTAAAACATGAACTAGCGTTAGTACGGCGTCTCTGGGCCCTTCGGCAAATGGACCTCGTAGTAGGGACCTACTTGACAGGGAATCACGTAAATCCAAGCACTCACTTGCTGTTCTTGACAGAAGTCTGGTCAAGTCAATGATGTCAAGCAAGAGATCATTATCATGGATATCTGGGGCACAACATATCCACCATCACGAGGCTAACGAGAATTCGTCTTTTGCTGATATAATGTGATTTTTTTAAAATTAACAACAGAAATTTTTTGAGCCCAAGTGTCTGAAAACTTTTGCGCTATGTTACCAAAAAATGTTTACCAACAACGAGGATGATGAGGTGTTGAACAAAAACAAATAAGCTAATGTTTGGTCCCCACAAGTGAGTGAAAACTTTTATACACTACTGTTACCCGCAAACAACAGACATTTGGCACTAATAACAAGGACGACGATGATGAGGTGTTGAAGAAAAACAAAGAAGCTAATGTTTGGTCCCCACAAGTAAATGAAAACTGTTGCACACTACTGTTTCTCACAAGGAACGTAAATTTGGCAACTAATGACAAGGACGACGATGATGCGGTGTTGAAAAAAAACAAAGAAGCTAATGTTTGGTCCCCACAACTGAGTGAAAACTGTTGCACACTACTGTTTCTCACAAGGAACGTAAATTTGGCAACTAATGATAAGGACGACGATGAGGCTTAAAAAATATATTTACGGGCTAAATGCCTGCCTATTCCAAGTGTCTGAAAACTTCTGCACCCGCCTGTTTGCCCACAAACAACTCAACTGTGTCAGCTAATGACGAGGATGATGATTATGATGATGATGTGCTCCCAAGGTATGCCCACTTTCATCGGACGCACACCGAACTCAAGCGAATATTTTCATTCGATTCCAACCCATAAACATGTCCCGTAAGTGCCCACCGAAACGCGCTGACGGAGGCCATTCAAAGGATTTTCTCGCGACACGACTTGTTTTTCTCCCTCTCACCGAACAGATGTATCCAATAAATAATTTCGTTTCGTTTTTTTCGTTGTTTTCTTCGGTTTGCTTGTCAAGAAGCTCAACTGAGACGGCTGGGGGATAGGTAGCTAGGAGCCACGTCTGATTGTGTGTGACGTGTGAATGTGGTCGCAAATGAATCCCGCGACACATGAGATACATAAATCACACCCAAGCAGACGATTTGACGAGTGAAAGCTATTCGGGGACTCGTACATCCCCCGTGCGTCGCGGCGTCGATCGCAATGCCTAGACGATTAGGCGAACGTCTTAATAGCTGGACTCCGCAAACAGCCACCACCCATCGGTGCACCTCCCGTGATAAATACAAATTTGAAAAATTCACTCCCCTTGCCCCCCCTAGGGGGAAAGTCATTCGGGGAATTTAATCATCAATTCATGTAATTGGAATTTCTGCGCACATTACTAATCTCTAACTGTGATCATAAATTGACGGTTATTTGCTAATTTCAATTAAAAACGCTCACAGGCCGGCGCAACGCGAGAGCTGCAAGAGTATCTAAAGCGAACATCGAGCATTGCATGTCGCCTGCTGAACAACGCGGTCATCAGCAGATAATTTCATCGCACAAATGCGTTCTCCAGGAGGCTCCGGCTCCGGCTCCAGCTTCAGCTCCAGTCGGCCGACCAGCTCCGTCCAGCTGCAACTGATCGTAGCTGATCTTGACTGCTGGCTGTTGTGTGTGATGCGGCCGATGCAGTAGATGTGGCTAGAAAACACTGAAAAGCCAGCCTGTGCGAGGAGCGATAGCGTCCGACTCTCGACACGGGGAGACAGTTTTCCTTGACCAATCTCTCATAGGCCGGCCGACATGCTAGCACCGTGCACCGTGCATCGACGACCGCCGGGTGCCGAGGATGAGAGGTGCGACCAGAGCGAGCAGAGACACACTCTGTGTGTGTGTACACCAGAGTCTGGCATCAATTTCAAGTTTGACACGAATGCGCCATGTTCAGACATCCCATAGGCTTCATAAATTTGTCATCCGCCAGAAACCGAATAAATGATTAAAAAGCGCTCTCCACCTCTGGCGTTGTATGGCAGCGCCGCGCCGTGGCGTAGCGCGCTGAGATAAATTTATGTCCATGTCAGCTATCAAATATTTTTCGCTGCTGCTAGACAATTTTGTTTGATTCCATGCAAAACATATTCGCATTGCGAATCAATGGTTGTATCTGATAATTTTGCTACCAGTTTTTTTTTCTGTTTTTTCCTCTCTGTCACAGAGTCCCGAAGATACGCGGCGATACGAGGCGAGGCAATGCACAGGCTACAGCTGGACTTTGCATCCACATTTGCGAGCGTATTAGCGGTGCGAAGTGACCGTCCGTGATGTGACACCTGTGATGGAGTGGAACCTAATTTCGAGCCATCTCAGCGATGGACTGAAGTGGCGATGTGGATGTTCCTGGAAACTGGCTCTGATGTTGAGGCTCTTAGTGGAAGGAACCCTTATTTTCGGCAGGGAAAGTGTAAAAAGGACTTTTCTCCAGCTCTAGGGCTGCAGACTACGTTTCGCAGAATCCGTGATGGCTTTTACGAGGGGCGTTCAATATATTCTCGGTATCGGGGTGAAGCTGTGGTTGTATATATAAATTGACTTATTTATCAAGTAATACTATTATACATTTATGTAAAATGTCATATAAACGTGATTCTTAATTCGCGTTATTTGAACGCCCCTCGTACCATGCGTTTGGCTTAATGAAAGTTGAAACCGTGAAATGTGCACCCTTAGTCGATTCTGGAGACATCCGAAAGGAGCAAGACCATCAGTATAGCTTGCTACATGTGGAAACTTTATGTGCATTACCTTCACCGGGAAGGTTTACTTTCTCCATTTCCCCTTATTCTGATGGCGTTACAGTCTGGGATGGACCTTGACCGATCAGCTGCCACGATCTTTAACTTTGGAACAGTCAATGCGCTCTACATGGCCCGGCACTTTGGGTTTTCGCCTGACTAGACTCATTTAGCTATGCCTGTCCTTCGTTAGATCTTCTTCTCCAAATGCCATCAACGTAAACAGGCCACAGGTTGATAGATAGATTTTCATTGGAGAGGAGAATATATATAAGCGATCAAGAACCTTTTTTTTTTGCACACTACACTGGGTGGACTCCCTGGTGTGGACCAGTGGACCACTTTTAGAGTCTGAGTGTGACTCTAAAAGTGGTCCACTGGTCCACACCAGGCAACGACCTACATTTACTGAAATTCCTTTCGCAGGAATACCAGCAAACCCCAGATTAACTACAGACGTTTGAAAGCATGAGCTTGGTTTGTAAATATCCTGGATAGTCTTGTCACCACCGGTTGTGCTCTCGCGAAGGCACATCATCGATGGGAGCCCTAATCAAGGATGCGGCTAGTCCCAACGCAGGCTCTGGTTCTGAGAGAACCCCCTCTGATCCGTGTCTAGCAAATTCATCGGCGTTCTCATTTCCATTGCTCCCGTGGTGGCCTGCCGATAAAATTCAGAGAAGACTTGCATTCCTGGACTCTCCAGGAAGTGGTTAGAGGCTTGGCTGTCGCTACAGACACAAATACTTCGCCCCTTCCACCTGTTGTTCACAAAATAGTTCGTAGCCATTGGGATCGCATAGGTTTCTGCTTGGAAAACCGACGCAAATTCACCCTACGAGGTGTGCATGTCGCCAAGAATCAAGTTATCACTGAAAACACGATGTCTTCAGATTGGGCACCAGTTAGCTTTCGACTTGCAGTTGAAGGGATTTGAAAAGTCACAGAGTTTCTATTCGAATTCAAGTCCGATAATCTTCATTTTCAAAAAATTCCTTCCGCGATAACGTCACGGTCGTGATAGCAACCTCGGGCTGAAGTCAAACAAGGCCCCTTTTGCTGCAAACTTGTCTGCTAAGGAAGGTCTCTAAAACAGCTGTCGTCTATCGAATGAGATCAGAGATGAGCTTGCCCGATAGAAACCTCTTTGAGGGTGTCACTCATCGGGGAATCAGTCTCCTTAACGTGGTCGACTTGGCGTATTGGTTGACTGCTTCGACATCTATATCCTCAATCTCATCTGAAACCTCATAATCATCATTTTCTGACCCGATCGATGGTACAGGTGGCAAATCATAGGTCCTTCCCGATCACAGATCTCTTTCAAAATGTACCCAAATTGGCCAATCCTACAGCAAAGCCCAGTATTATTTTCCCATCACTAGTGAGAAAGACCCCGAGGTACTTAAACCTCTGCATCTGCATTAATGGGACTCCAGTAGCGTGTAGAGTGCATTGGACAGGTGTTGAAAGTTGCCATAAGTCTGAGAAGTCCTTATCAGTGGGATGGAGAAGCCGGAGGACCCTGTCAACAAAAGACAAAGATTCCCCGATAAGCATGAACAAGCATTTGTTGACTTCAAGGCGACGAGCTATACACAGACGTCATGTTGAATGCTGTGCATATCCTTCGAGCTCCTCAGGTGGTGCAAGACGGCGAAGCTTACTGCTTCATCAAGATCGTTACGAAATCACTGAGATCGTCGTGCCTTTTTATAGGAGACGACGCGGTGTCGTGTAACAGGGGCTGGTTCTTCCAAGAGAACATTTGTAGAAGATGGAGTTAACATTGAAGAGACTTGAATTGAAGATAATGGGGAGTGACTATAGTAATCACATGCACTGCGACCATAATCGAACAAAATTAGACTCACGGACCAGAGGAAGACGTCAATAAGACGAGATTGGTCTCTTTTTACAGGACCACCTCGAGATGGAACATCTATTCGAACATGCCGCAAACGTGGATGAAGAAGAAACACACTTGACATTAAATTTGAGCGAATGCCGAGTGCAGGTAAGGTTCTTAGACTCGTTGCGCAATGTGGCGTTACCATGAACCTAAAGGGTGATTTTTTAGCTATTATCTTTTTGGCAACACTGGTTTAAACAGCTGACGCACGTTTCGTGTTTTGTTTCACTGTCAAACATCTTCAGTTTGGTCTATAATTTAACCATGAATCGTCTTACAAACGAACAACGCTTTCGAAGTTGGGCGAAGATCCACTTTTTTACCGAAAAATTGTGTTCAGCGACGAAGCTCATTTTTGGCTCAATGGGTACGTAAATAAGCAGAATTGTCGATTTTGGAGTGAATATCAGCCAGAAGCATTGCAAGAGCTACCAATGCATCCAGAAAAAGTCACAGTTTGGTGCGGTTTATGGGCTGGTGGCATCATTGGACCGTACTTCTTCAAAGATGATGCGAATCGTAACGTAACTGTGATGAATGCTGAGATATCCAACTTTTTTTTGCCCAAAATGCAAGGGCTTGACTTGCATGACATGTGGTTTCAACAAGATGGTGCCACATGCCACACAGCACGCGCAACAATGGACTTATTGAGGGGCGAACATTTTACTTCACGTTCGGGACCGGTCAATTGACCGCCTAGATCGGGCGATTTAACGCCTTTAGACTATTTTTTGTGGGCCTATGTTGAAGCTCATGTCTATACAGACAAGCTCGCTTCAACTGACGCATTGGAAGACAACATTGAAGCATTTATTCGTGAGATACCGGCCGATATGTTGGAAAGAGTATGCCAAAATTGGACTAAGCGGATGGACCATTTGAGGCGCAGTCAAGGTCAACATTCGCATGAAATAATCTTCAAACATTAAATTATATGTACCGTACTATCGATTCAAATAAAGATTTCATGCATTTTTCTGAATTTTATGTGTTTTTTTTTTTTGAAAAACTTGCCTATAGCTTTTAAAAAATCACCCTATATTTACATGAACAGCAGTAGTCCATCAACTGGGGCATTGGGTAGTAGTGCAACGTTGAGAACACCAACTGCAACCAGTCCCACAACCGACAGCAGTAGGTGGATAGGTAGTGGCATTAATGCACTTTGGCCAAAGAAGGCCCATTGTAAAGAGGGTTCATGACAGCCAGTTGGTTTTCTTAGCAAATTTGACCAGCGCTTTGACTGGTATTTTGCTGAGGTCGTTTAGACGACAGCGGTAACACCACCCGGAAGCGTCGACAGTTGCAGCACCTATCAGCCACTGTATGCATTGAGGCCTCAATTCAATCTTCTACCGACGACGGATTATAAGGCTAGGTTGTCATCGATTCAAAAGTGACTAAAATTGTTAACAGGCTCGACGACTGACAGACGGCTTGGCACATGGTACCTGACGAACTCCCTGGAAAGGCCACTAGATCAATGCTCTTGCCGAGATCTGCCATACATGCCACTACAAACTATGACCTACTCCCAATTCGAGACGATCACACAGATCAGAAGGTGTCGACTGATTGTAATCGCCGCCATCACTGGCCACTGCTCCATTGGCACTCACGCCTCTCAAGATTGAATCTGCCTAACATCGACTTCTGCAGAAGTTCCAGGGACGAGGAAACTATTCTGCACCTCCTCTGGAATTGCAGTGCCCACCAATCTTTGTGTCAGCCATCTTCATTGCTACCTCAAAAGCACCAACTGATTGGATTGACTGGTTTGACTAGACTCGTGTGGTAACACAACAGGCCTACGCTGGTCTAAATGTGACTGGTTGCCACTCCAACCTACCTACGTCCAGCTTGATAGATTTATCTTAGTCCTTGACTGAGCAAACGCGTCAGACGCCTTGATGAGAAGGTCGCAATGGGCAGCTCTGCCTTCGAGGTGATCAAGGACGCGGCGCCGAAGACGCAGTAATGATATCAACACGAAGATCAGACACAGAAGATATCTTGAAAAACATCGTTTTTCTTTGACTCAAGAGTTATTGAGTACCTTCTGGGAGGAACAACTTGACTTTAGTGGCCTGCTCATGGCAGAAGTGCATCGAAATTGGATGAAGAAGCCCGTGACATTGTGGACAGAAAAGTTCTACGTGCCATCCTTGGTCCAGCCTTCTTTGGTGGCGATTAGACGACAAGATTGAAGCAAGCACTGTACCACGAAATGAGTCTAGGCAGGTGTACATTTATGAATCCAACCTCTATGGTGGCTAGGCTATGTGAGGGGAATGGACAACTTGGCGCCGAACCGATGTTGAAGACTGTCGCAGAGCTTGTAGGACATGGCAAAAAAAAGGAAGTTCGAGGTAATCCACACAAGTGCAAGGAACGTCAACCAAGATGGTGTGAGGAACGAGAGCAGTGGTCCAGATCGGTCTGCACTGCCAGGCCTGTTCCTGTGTAGATCAACAAATGTGTCCTTATCTTTAAAAGCGAAGTGAGGGTCTAAGTTCCACGTCTCTGATGGCTTCCTAGACTTATCTTAGTCCTTGAGTAAGAAAAGACATCATCATAGGCTTGCCACCCATGGAATCCTTGCCTTGAGTCTGGCATGGAAGGCTTCAAACCGACCAGAAAAACAGATTTCAAAAGAAGATAGAAATGTTGTGTGTTGTTGGAAGTGTTTTTAACAATCACTCGTATTTAGGCCAAGCTAATGAAGGAGATTACGTCAGATCCCGCAAGTGTTCGACAAAAGAAGACAATCCGAAGCTAAACGACGATCAGACCATCGCCTGTAACAGGAACGCGCAAATGGTGATTGCTCGTTAACGAGTTGACAAGCTTTGAAGTTCCCCCGCCCGGACACTTGCATTCAGCCTGCTCCACCGAGGGAGGAGGACGCAGGTGCACGCCGACGCTATTTTTACACCACCCTCAGCCAGTCGTCAATTGATCGGAGATCAAAAGAGGACCCATTTAAAGGCCATTCGCTTTTAAGAGGATTGCAGTCAGAGCAGTCCCACCCCACGGACGCATTGGTCGACATATTCACCAGCGTAGCCCCTGGCAGTTTGGGAAATCCACTCAGAGCAAACTATCAAGCATAACGCATTCCAATTCAATTAACATCCAACTGATTAACAGAGCCAGCCATTTGACAGTCGTTTATTGTATCCCATAGACAGACCGTCTGTCGAGATGATAATTCCGATTGATAATAATTACTCGCCCCTAGAGCGGCAGAGAACGCGGTCGCCGCGGATGCGACAGAGGGCCGCGTTCTTTTTTTTTTTTTTTTTTGGAAATAAAACATTTTATGACAAAAGTCCATTTGCTACATGACGGCCTGGCGGCGGGTAGTGGGGGGAGGGAGAGCTGGTGATTGGTGATGGGAGGATGCTTCCGCTCTGGAAGTGAGGCCATGTGACAATTATGCTTTCGTTGTTTTCTTTTTTTTTTTTTTGTTTTTAATTTAATTTTCTGTGCTGTCCTACTTGGAGAGCAGCACCCATACGTGAGGTTAGCACTCTCCGCTGTCATCTGTAGTCCGGGCTCACTTGACTACAAACGATTTCTGATTTCCCCATGGGGTGGCGGCCAGTGACTGAGTGCCGACATATTTATGCCCCACGAAGGACTAATACTTAAAACCGACAGACGCTAGGGACACACAATCGACCGAAAAAAATGTCTAGCTCGTGTAGTGTGAAGCTGAGTGCAGACGACGAGTGACGGAAGGAGGACGAGAGACAACGAAAAATTATGATAATAAGACACCAGCGCAGCGCCACCACCCCCATTTGGGGCCCCAGCGATTACTGAGTGCACAGTCATAAATTAGTGGGGCGGTTGGTGGCCGGATGTCTGATGGCCGACCAGTCTAGGGCGCGATGAAGACAACGCTGCCGGAGAGCGATGTGAACTAACTGACGAATAAAACGGGAGTGAAGAGAATACAAACAAAACAAAAAAAAAACGCTGTTTAATAGGGAGTAATTAAATTTTCTAACAAACATGACGAGATAATGGACTGAAGCCATTAGACTGACCTCCGTCGAGACAAAAAGGTCGACGCTGGTAGATGGGCGAAAACGCGACAGAGAGGGTGGACGGGTATAAGTGTCCGCGACAGGACTGAAGATGAATGCAATTCAATGCTTGCTCCGTGGTATTGTGATGTCAACAGCAAATGACTTCACTTGACTACCGGGCGACAGAGATGTTGGGTGGATGTCAGTGAGGGAAGCGTTTTGTGCTTGTGGCAGTCTGCACTTTGGGGGGAGTGGATCTGCGGATTAAGGATCTGCGGAGGGCCAGCCACCTTCAGTTTTTCATCAAATTTGTGCAGAATCTAGCCGGGAAATGGTCATTTTTTCGATTGGG
The DNA here is from genome assembly GCA_907269125.1 of Eristalis pertinax. Lineage (NCBI taxonomy): Eukaryota > Metazoa > Arthropoda > Insecta > Diptera > Syrphidae > Eristalis > Eristalis pertinax. The sequence continues at coordinate 11,206,591 of OU026148.1, forward strand.
CTTGGTCTCAGCTGTTCCGGGATCGACTCAGGCAGGACGTTGACAGGTGCTCTCGATGGATTCAGTGGCTTGATGGTGACTACAGATGGATCTCCTAAGGAGGAGACTCAGATTTCCAGATTCACAACATGAAGCGCTACTTTGTCAGAATTCGTCAGAAAAACAAACTTGGTCCATCCCACCCACGAAAGCACCCGTTCGCCCAGCCACACCTCGAAGGAGTGCCGTCAGGTGGACATTACACGCTCCTTCCCTGCCCCCTTTGAAGTCCCAAAAAGAGCAAACCCACCGGCGATCAGTCGATCAGTCGCCAGAATTATCCGCCTCCCGGGTTGGATTTTCCATTTCCACATGTGCACAGTCTCTCTCTCATCCCACTGAGTCATCGTTGCGATATAAAACTCAATCAAATCCAGCGTCGTCTCATGCACTCATGCCGCCCCGTGCGTCGCCGAGGTGAAGCCATTCATTGCATTTCCCAAATATAGCTGTGCACCACTGTGATTGATTGAACGACCCGAACGGCGGGTGGTCGACGGGGGGAGGGGCGGCCAGAGGATTGTGAAGCTAATAAAATCTTAGTCGTGGCTCTGTTGGCATCGTGCGTCGCAGTCGCAGTCGCAGTCGCAGTCATAGTCGTCGACGTCGACGTCGTTGTCGTTGCCGTTGTCGGCTCTGTTGAGTGTCGTCGTTGGCGATGATTATTTTTCACGAAATGTCATAAAGCTGCCACAACGCCAAAGCAATTCATCTCGCTGCGACCATGTCGCATGTGGGTGGGAGACGGCCAAAGGGGGGGAGGGAAGTTGTTTTTCGGGGACGAGAATTAAAACCGATTTTTTTTTCCGTTTTTTTCGTTCGTCTCCTTGAGTGGTGTTCTCCAAACCAACAACAAGCAGCGAATAAATAAAAACCACATGTCATAATCGAACGCCGTAAGGCGACAGTGGTGGTGGTGTTGGTGGTGGCACTGGTGATGGTGGCGTCAATGCTGTTCCCGACTCAGTGACGACCAGACGACCCAGGGCGGCGCGCAATAGGGGAGAGAGAGCGAGAGTGCGGTTTCGTTCGCCGTCAATAATCTTTCGAATGAAATTAATTACCCGCAGGTGAGTGCTGCTCGCTGTTGCACACAAAATTTACAACACACTGGCAAGGCGAAATGTCAACTTGACAGACGACGTATGGACATCGACATACCGCCGCCACCGCGGCCACCGCCGCCTGATCGCGCCAGAGAGAGCACGCTGAATGATTGAGTCATTTTTCTCATGAGGCAACGCTGTCAGTTCGCTGGGCGCACAGGGGGTGGCGTGCACTGCAGTGCGGCGGCGAATTGGCGGGCAGCCGCAAATTTGCTGCTCGCACTACACACTGCGCTAGCATGTACATATTGCGGCCTAGACAGATCGGTAGCTCATGAGCGTGCAGTGCAACACAGCAGCCTCTCGAGTGGAATCGCATGGAGGATGTGGAAGTTGACGTTGCAATCAATGCTGCAGTCTGCCGAGGAATTGTGTGATTGACGATGTCATCGGCGATGGCGCTCGGGCCCCGTGCAGAAGGTGAGGGGCTCGGGTATGGTATTCATTTAGATTATGATTTGCGAGCGATCAAAACGAAAATAGAACGCAGAATTCAAATGGGACTGGCTGGCTGACTGGCTGGCATGTGAGATCACTTGGCCTGGCCTGGCCAATGCCTGGCGATGACAGGCGATGTGAGCGATCCATAAATCGTCGCATTGTTGAGTGGTCTTGATCAATTTATTTTGCAGTTTGTGGGAGTGTTTCGATGGGAATTGATCTCTCGACAGATTGTTTTTGTAGTTCTGCAGCTGAATTTGCATTTAGCGGTGACAACAGCTCGGCGGCAGCCGCCAGCCGCGGTGCGACCAGATGCCGCATGCGAAGTGGGGGAGAGCTTACATCATGGGACCCTTGATATGGCGCTGATCGTGACTTTGTGATCGTGTGCGATGGGTCTCGGTTGACTGGAGAAAAATGGGAGAAACTGCAAGTGGGTCAGTGGGTGTAATGGAGGAGGGGAGGTGCAAATGAGAATGAAGGACGTGCGATTGCCTTGAACTGGTTTTCAAGGACGATCTTCAAAGAGATCGTGAATTTTGACCAGTGGACATATTTTTCAATTATTTTCAATCGAGACTCGAATCGATCATGAGATTTATTTGCCACAGCGATGATGACTAGATTTTCGTCCGTCTTCAAAGGTCTCCTCTCTTCGAAGTGGCCGTCACCCACTGCAGTTCGTAGACATTAGCAGTTAAGCATCGAGAATCGAGTCTATCAACATGAGGTTTTATTTGCCGCAACGACGACGACGGCTCCAACTTCGTCCACATTCAAAAGTCCCCCTTTATTCAAAGTGGCCCGTCAAACACTGCAGTTCGTGGCCATGAGTTTTCAAGCATCGAGACTCGAATCGATCAGACAACCGACGCTACATCCTGAGCCTTGTCCGCTTTCGAAGTTCAGTTTTTCTCCGACATTCCCCCTCAACCACTGTAGTTTAGCTCCAGCCGCCCATAGAAAAACATCGAGACTCGAATTGATCATCATGGGTTTTCATCGTTTCGACCTTCAAATATCCTCTTTCCTCAAAGTGGCCACCGCCACCACTGTTCGTGGGCATTAACATCTTACCAATCGAGACTCGAATCTATCAGACGACCGACGCTACGTATTGACCCTCGTCCGCCTTGGAAGTGGAGTTTTTCTCCAACACTTTGCAGTTTATCGCCAGCAGTCCATATAAAGCGCCGAGACTCGAATCCATTCCCATTATTAATTCCTGTCTCGTAGTCAACCACACGGCACCCGTGATCAGATTTTCTCGTCATGCATCAAACGCACACGAAAACCCCACCCTTGCACATTGACACAGTCACGAAACAAGACGAAGTCAAAGCACATCGTCTGCGCAAACATTGAACTCTCACAGCAATCCCATTCCACCCTCCCCCCAGACAACCCCGCCAGTCTATCAATCAGGATTCGTCTTAAATATTTCTCAATCCATCGCCGTCTGCTCTCAATTTGTCTGACGTCAGGCACATCGACCAGGAATCAAACTCTGGACACCACCACAATTCATTCCATTTCGCTCGTCTCGAGTGAAAGCAAAACTTCATCTTCTTCCCAAAGCCGGGCGCTCTGCCTCTGGGATTTATTCATCCCCTTTGTACTGTCTCCTGGCAAACATCAAAATTTATTGATGTGACCACATTCATCATCACCATGGATGCGCGCCAAGAAAGCCAGGCCACCTCCTGATAAATCCTTTCATCCGGCAGAAGATGAAGAAGAAGACGAAGCCCGAGGATGCGAACAAGACGAAGATGTGAATCCAAATAGATTACCCATCTCGCAAGTCAGGAGCAAACATCTTCTGTGTCCAGGATGCATCCGGGCTCAATCATCTTGACGTGGCAGCTTCTGTTGCAGAGAGACGAACAGACGGCGAGGCGCGGCGGCGCTCCTTCTGGTGCCAGGAGCGGGTAAAAACATATTTTTGAGTGATATCCAAGGAGACGTCTATTGCATGAGAGTTCCTCGATATTAGCCGAGGCAACATATCAATATTCCAGCTGCCCACGTACCCAACACACCATCGCCCCACATCGCCGTCATCGACGTCGTTCGACAGTCGACAGATTGAAAGGAGTGACTGAGGACTGAGGACTGCGGGTGGATGGCGACTCCGTCGCTGCGCCCAGGTCATAGGTGGTGAGTGGTAGTTTCGTCTCAGCACTTTTGTTTCATCTTGCAAAGGATATCCATCCATCCATCCACATCCATCCGAACGCCGGATATTTTCTATATGTATCCACGTTACGTGTGACGTCCACGACGGCACAAGAAACGTCCTCGCTGCTCCTGCTCTGCTGTTGGTCCTCTGATCCTAGCCGTTGCCGCTGCTGCTGCTGCTGGTGCTGGTGCAACACCGTCAATGAAGGATTTCATGTCTTTCCTCAGCGTCTGCTGTTGCGAGCTGCTACTGCCGTTGATGGGGGGAGGGGGTTGCGGCTGAGGGTGGCCCCGCCCGTTTTGCACCTTATTTATGGATTGTATTTATCATTTTTGAAATATTGATAGGATATAAATCGTAAAATATGTGCGAGTGTGTGGATGTGTGTGCGCCTGAATGGCTGGCTGACGAGGACGCTGCCAGAGTGTTCGGTCATCGTCGCCTCCCGCTATCATCCGTTCACCCCTCACCTCCCACCGCGTCCGGCATGTGTTCAAAGTGTTCAAAGAACCGAGAGGCCGACAGAAGACGGAATGCATGAGGGGCTAAGATGGATTGCGGAAGATGGTCGCTCTAGACTGGGGCCCTGTGGAGGGGAGTGGGTGGCCCGAACGGCTGATTTCGAAGGAGACTCCGAACGGGTTCAAAAGATGGCGCGGAAGAAGCAACACGGAAGCAACATAAGCTGCAGAGGCCGAGAAGGGGGGTGAGCTTGGCAGATGACGAATTGAAGAAATATGACAGCGGATGGGGTGGGGCGCGAGCCAGAAGGCCAGAAGGAGGACAGACTGCACATATTCTGTACAGTTTCCGGCCGGCAGGACGATTTAGGATATAAGTCGTATTTTTCCCCCCCTCCCCCATCCACCCATCTCGCTCGTTGGCCAATTTATTTCGATTGAGCGGCGTGGAGTGGAGACATATTTCGGGAAATATATCAAATTCTGATGCAGGCGGTGAAAGTGGGTCGGTGGGTAGGTCTTGCCGTCATATCTCGCACCCGGGCGCACTGGGAGATCGCATATGGACGTGTGCATGGAAGTGATTTATCACCTCGCCACCAGGAAGAGTGCAAGAAAAACGAATTTTTCAAATATATAAGTCAATTCATTGCCCCGCTGAATGGGTGTGGATGGTGGGGGGATGGGGGGTGCCTGTCGATTCAATTTGGTGAGTGACGGTGCAGTGAAAGGCAGTGAAATCCTTGAAAGAAAACTAAGCGCATTAGGGCGTGGGGAGGGGGGGGAGTGACCATTGGTGGCCCTGGACTTCTTGACAGACTCATAAGATCAAGGGACATCTAGGGAGAAGTTGGCGGCGAGTAATGAGCTTCCGATTAGGACTAGCTAGCCACAGTCGGGCTGGGACCCGTCTTGTTCAGCAAACCACTTGAGTTACAGATCTCTCGCGAGTGAAGGTTTGAAGATGTTTCTGAGCTGAAAGAACACTCGAGAACACTCTAAGCATCGTCAGGGACTCCAGAGAGACGATTGCAAAAAAATGGAAGTTGGTGTGTCCGGAGTCGAACCCAGACTTTCAGTGCGAGTGATGGCGCACGGACCAAACTATGTGAGGAATGGCTCGGAAAGTGCAATCAGATCACTACACTTAATGGGGTGTCATAAAAAAAGCGAACATTGAAATTTAAGTCCAGTCTTGTAATCATTTTAAGACGACTCCGAACCTCGAGTTTTCTGAAGCTTTTCTTGACAGCCGAACCTCCTGGGCATCGTCAGGGAACACAGAAAAGGATGCGGAATGAATTTGGAAGTTGGTGTTTCCGGAGTCGAACCTGGGTCATCAGTACAGATGTTGGCTTACGGACCCACTATGTGAGGTTTAGCTCGGCAAGTGGAATAGCATCACCGCATCAACGTCATTAAAAAATCCTAAAAATACAGACCACTTAACTTTAAGTCCTGTTTGCAATAAGTGTATGCCAACTCCGTACCTAGACGCTTCTGAACAATTTTCTGACAGCCAAGGACCCTAAATATCGTCAAGGAACCCAAAAAGGGCGGTAACATGAATTTCGAAGTTAGTGTGCCCGGAGTCGAACCTTAGACTTCAGTATAAATGTCGGGTTACGGACCCACTATGTGAGGTATAGCTCGGCAAGTGCAAGCGCATCACTACGTCATCAAAAATTCCTAAAAATAAAGAGCTCTGACCTTTAAGTCCAGACTTGTCACAATTTTAAGCAGGCTCCCTATCTAGACTTTTCAAACGCTTTTCTTGACAACTGAACACTCTAAGCATCGTTAGGGAACCCAGACAGAGCGGTGGCATGAATTTGAAAGTTGGTGTGGCTGGAGTCGAACCTCGATCCTCAGTGTGGGTGTCGGCGTATGGACTAAATAATCCACAAATGTCATCAAAATGTGAAAAAAAAACTCAAGAGGACTGAACTCGAAACCCCGTGATGCTGCTGTCCGCAGTCCAAAAGGACACAAAACCCCCCCAAAAACGAACAGATAAAATGTTTATCCAAAAAATCATTTCAATAGACGTCGCCTTCTCGAATAACATTCGAAAAAGGGATCATCGCCATTAACCCAATTCCACTAATCATCGTCACATCTCGTCTCGCACATTCTCACAATCCTTTAAATCATCATCACAATCATTAACACAACTGCCACTGCATACGATGACTATTAATCATCGGAGCATAACACAAGGAAATGTCCACTAGCTCGCCTCTGGCAATCATTCAAACTGACAGCCCGAGCCGGACTACATTTCATTCACAGAACTGAAACCAAATCAAATCCACACACACACACACACACGCACGCATGGTGGGCAATAGCAAAACGAATCCAAACCAATTGTCACATCCATTCACGACGACATCAATGCTTGATGTGTTCCACTGAAAAATGATGGATTATTGCCCACCCATCTCCGTCGCCACCACCTCAAGGATTCATAATCGAGAAATGTCCTCGTCATAATCGACCGTTCTTCAGTCGACCATCACCACAACCAAACCTTCGACCTCCAACTTCAACCTCAACCTCCCCCTCCCCTCCCCCCCTCTGAATCATCATCATCATCAACACCACCACCATGCCGACCGACATCAGCACCGCCGGCCGCCGCCTGCACCACCGAGTGACAGTCGTTCATTGTTCATCGGTGCGTGTCCATCTGTGAGAGTGGAGAGTGTGTATGCGGTTATCCTTATTGTCAGTCCGGTATTGTCGGGCGATGTGTGTCCTGGCGTGTAATATGCACTTATCGATCGGCCATTCTAAATGTCCGTCCCAACAATGATCTCCTGTCAATCATACCTCGGCCCGGGCAACTCACACGCACGCATACTCTTTCCCTCTGAATGCTAGTGCTGATGATGATGATGATGATGATGGTCATTGTTTGGGGCACACACAAAAAGGATTCGTATCTGTGCATCCCGCACACAGGCCCGGCCCGGGCCGGGCTTATGTCACATTGAGTAGTCCTTTTCTGTTGATGTCACAGCCGAGGAAATTATAATTATTCAAAAATATTATAAATGTTTACGAGGTCGTGCCTGTCTGTCTGTCGTATCTGGCGTGTCAGCCTGCGTCAGCGTGTGTGCGTATTTTTGGGGGGGCGAGTGGATACACATACAACTGCCAGGATATACGGGCATCGGAGCTTAGGCCGGCCAGTTCGGTGGCGGCGGCGGCGGCGGCGGTGAATGAATGTCACAAACGCTGTGTTGTCCATCAAAATGCGGGACAGGTGAACAACAGCAGCCAACAACGGCCGCCATGACCGAGACCATCACACTGGCATGACACGATGATAACGATGACACATATCGGATGCTCGCCATTAGACGCTTGGATGGATTTGTAATTTACGCTTGAATCGGGATGATGATAGATTCTCTCCGCCAACAGTGATAGTTAGCATTGGAGCTGTGCTGTCCGATGATTGAGGGGTGCCAGGGGCCGGCCGGTGGTTCGAAACATTGGAGGACGTGTGTGTGTGTGCGTGTGTGTTGGATTATGGATGGAATATGAAATGCAATATCATGCTGAAACGGATGACAAGGGGGGTTTGGCGACATCGAATTCTCCACAACTTTAAGTTCCTTAAACTCCCCCGCCCGCTGATTCCATTAAACAGAGCCCCATCACGAGCAATCGATGTCCAGACCAGCAGATATCCTTCAATAGCCTCTGTCTGGCTCTTCGGGCAACAATTAGCTTGCATAACCTTTGCATAACACACAAAACCGAATTGAAAATCCTTCACTCAACTCTTCTCAACCGCACACACTCACTGTCATTTCCCCCCCTCCCCTCACAGAGAAGGAAAATGCATACACGACCGTTACTTAAAAACAACTCAAACCCATCAGCGTTCTCAATTTTGTAACCACAGGATACCACCATCGCCACCATCGCCACCAGCGCCACCCCCAAAATGCAATATCCTTCGAACTGAACGCTTTCTCTTCCAACTGTCTTCGTGTCATCTGTCAGTTGAGTTTCACTGTCGCAGTCTGTCTGGCATGTCAGTCACTCATTCAATAGTTTTCCGACATTCCCAAGCAGGACTTGAGTGCGTTTGTGTGTGTGTGTTGCGAGGGGGGTGGGGAGGTTTTGTTTGTGCCAGAGTGCATTTGAAATTGTCAATGTCAACTGCACCGCTTTCTCTCTCCCCCTCTCTCACTCTCCCACCCACCATCCCTGCCTGACATTCTATAAGAAAAGCGCTCACGTACAAATTGGAAGCTTTTCTTGTTTTTCTGGTTTTTTTTTTTTTGCTCTCGCTCTCTCTCTGCCATCATCTGACAGACATACGTACCCTGTGACTGGCGTCAGTAGTAGTGGAGCTGAGCAACAGCAGCCGAACATAACTACTTCCTTCCAAGAATGTGTCACATGTCGACGTCCTGCAGCTGACAGTGAAGAGTGAGTAGTTTGTGTTCGTCTCCGGCTTTCTCTCTGCTGGCTGGTCTGCATCGGTTCCCTTGGGACGGACACGGGTGCGGGAACTTTTGAATTTTTATAAAGAAAATTCCTCTGACTCAGCCAAGCAGCAGCAGTAAACCAGTCAGTCACCGATGAGCAGAGCGATTTGTGATTGACATTGATGGGGCTATGCCTGTCAGTGGGAGTGCTTAAATCGTCGGTTTTATGATCTGCGAGCAGCTTTACGGAAGAGAGAGAGATATGAAATCTTGAAATCATTTCGGTTCTTCGTCTTGTTAGTTGTCCATAAACGTCATCTTGACGGGCAATGGGGGAGGGGAGCGCTACAGAGTGGTCGGAAAGTTGGTGCACTGTTGGGATGGCAAGGGAATTAGAGGCCCACTCGTCAATCAAGACAGCGAATTAATCATCAATTAAGTCGGTGATCAAGTGGCAATCCAGATCATCGGACGAATGGACGGACAAGTGGTCAATCATGTCGACGGACGCGTCATCAGTCAAGTTAGCAAATTAATCATCAATTAAGTCCTCAGCCAAGTCATCCACTAAGTCGTCAGCTATCTTGCCGATCAAGTCGTAAACTGACTCGTCAATCTAGTCGTCCGGCACCACGTCCAGTCATCAGTCAACCAAAGTTGTGCGTTCAGTCAATTCGGTTGTCAATCCAGTCGTCCGTCATATTCACAAGCACGTCCAGTCATCCGTCCAGAATGGAAAGACGCTTATTTGGTGCTCTTAACCATGCCGCGACGACCAGTAGAAAAATAGGAGAATGTCGGAGAAGGTGACCGGAAATGGTTGATTTCACAAAACGTATCTAGAAAACGCTGGGTTTTTCAGCGATTGAGTTTATCTTTTACGCGATTTTCCGCATATTTGCTCGTTAAAAAGACGATTCTTTAGATTCCCCAACCACGCCGCTACTACAGGAGGTCAGAAGTTGTTAGAAAAAAATTTCGGAAAAAGTGACCTGCGGTAGTTTATTTTGGCAAATCGGCCATATCTCGAAAAACGGTTCGTCTGTTTTGGATGCGGTTTATTGCGATAGATTTCACATGCAAAGACGCGACTTTTTTACCCTGAAACATGCCGCTATGGCAAGTAGAAAGTAGGAAAAAATGTCGGAGCTGGGGACCTGAAAAGCCTAATTTTACGAAATCGCCAATATTTCGAAAACAATATGTTTTTGCAGATTTTTTCTTCTCTACCGCCTAGGTTTAACGCAGAATGGAAAGACGCGTCCGTAGAGCTCTCAACCATGCCGCTACGACCTATAGGTCAGAAGTTGTTAGAAAAAATGTCGGGACCGGAAGTAGTTTTTTTTTTGGCAAATCGGCCATATCTGGAAATAGGTCGTCTGTTTCGAATCAGTGATCATCACGTAGTTTGCTCTACATTTCCAACCACGTTTTGAATCTTGCGTGCGATGCTTTTCGCAACCAGTGCTCGACTTGCAGCACACACTGTGCCCTCCAATTCCTTCTAATTTATTGCCTCCGACGAGGCACTGCCGAACGTAGACAAAGTGGAACCTCACGTCAAGTTAAGCAAATATTTTTGTTTCCGACCATTAAACGCGTGGTCTTATACCAGTTGCAGCCGCCGCCAGCGCCGCCAGCGCCCCACAACTCACCGTTCACCATTAACGAGCATTTAACGAAGTCCATCCCCGTCTCTGGCGGGGTCAGTTAAAGTCGCCATAAGACAGCCCCCACCATTGACATGTTTACGAGCGAAGGATTGGTGGTCGCACTCGCGCCGGCCGCCAAATCCAAACGAAGTCGTTCATAAATCTTTTGATTATTAACGTCTGGCCGGCGCGGCGGCCGTCAATCAAGCGCAAGAGGGAGTGTGTTAAAAGGTTTAACCGATGCGCATTCCAACAACTTTTGATGAAGTGACACATGATTGATGGTCAAGATATGAGGTCATTGTGCATCGCATCCACACTCCGCTCCCTCATCGTGTCGTCATCGTCATCTTTTGCGACGTCTTCCATGTCCCTTCGAAGGATATTCATCATCTTCCCAGGGATGTGCTCTAGTTTTCAATCAATCTACGTCGTTGTCGCATGCTTTCTTCGGGACACTGAGGACACTCAGCTCATCGGGGACACACTCGATGGGCGAATGGACAGAATGATGAAAACGAAGCTTGCACTTGACAGATAACAGTCGGTGCTTCGTTCTCTATTTTTGTCATCGCCGTTGCCGTTGCCGTTGCCGTTGTCGGCGTCGTCCTTCCGTTTGTCCTGCTCCCGATGACAAGATGATTTCCCAAGGATGAAATAAATGGGCAAAAAAAAAAAAAAAACGGCGACAAAAGGAAGAAGACACATGAAGAGGCGAAAGCTCCATTGAATGACAAAACTATGAGATGACTGGCAGCAGATGAAATATGAACGATCGATTGAGTCGCAATTGAATGGACTGTGTGTCCCCGTCTTGAGTGGGCGACTCGATGGGAGTGTCAATCATTTGTGTGTGTTGTTGTGGCCAGAGAAGATTTGCGGATGAATGATGACGGGATTAGTCTGCAGTCGCACACACACACACACGCGCGCGCATTTCACTTGTCACAAGCTCTCACCTCTCGCCTGAACCCGGAATACATTTCCTCTCACTCAATCACCTCGCAGATAAATTGAGGTCCCAGCCATCGACCGTTCCCAACGCGGCTGCGGCTGCTGTTGTGGCGACTGCTGCCATTATCGTCATCGTTCGACGTAACAAGTTCAGCACAGCGAGCCGTCTTGCTGGAACGCGCTGGCGAACAACAATTTGCGACGACATTCAAATCGTGACTAGGTGTGTTCATGATGGACAGCGTCATGGGCTGCAATGATTGCGAGTGCGCGCGCGCACCGCTCACCGCGGCCCGTTGCCGACATCGACACGGACTCCGACACAGAAATTGTCAATTTCGTTTTTGAGTACCGAATGCCGAATGGCGAATGCCGAAAGTTGGCTGGCGTATGCGCGGCTAGGACGCCGATAAATTTGCCGTCATCATCGCACGATCTCTTTGGCATACACAAAGTGAGTCGGTTGTGTGACTTCCCTCAAAGCACATCCACGACATCGGCGCTGACACAAATGTTAGCTCGGAATTGGGAACGCAAAAACAAATGCAACACGAGGCGTCTAACGAGGAATTGCTGCATTCGGGGCATGACTGGGTCGCCGGAGATTGGCAGCGGCTGCAAGATTAGCCTCATCGACAATCACTCATTGTTTGCGGTAAATGCACTGGCTGCGGGGGAGGATGCTTTGGATTGGTGGACTAAGTGGTGGTGGATGAGAAGTCAACACTGGATCTGGATGGCAGACGTGAAGAGGGTGGCCTCAATTTACTGCTTATTTGGCAACCAGGCTTAGCTTAAGCTCCACATGAGGCTTAGGTTACATTTTGTCATGGGATCAAGCCCGGTCCGAGGCATGGAGTAGGTTACGACTGCCACCCGAAGCTAGAAGAACCATGACTCTTGGCAGCACTTCAAGCTCAGCTCCAATTTTGAAGTCCCTTCGATGCTACTCGACTTTAAGAAGACATGAAGCTCACTGAGCTGGAAATCCAATTCAAACCTCACATCGGGCTGCGATTAAGTCGCTTTTCAAAGCCGGGCTTTCGCTGTATTTGACCGCATGTAGGCCTGACGATCGCATTTAGTCAACAAGCAGCCCTAAGGCTCTGAAATCAGTGCTGACTCTGTCCTGAATAAGGCCTCAATGTCAGTCCACGAAGTCGGGCATATACACTAAAGCAAGTTAAAGCCGCAGTTCTACTCCGTCTGGCTTGCGAACAGGAAGGCCTACAGATTTGATTTAGCGCAACAGCATCTCCTCAGCTTTGAAACCTCCGAAGTCGATCCACGAAGTCGGGCTTATACACTAAGGTGCTTTTAAGCCACAGTTTTGCAAGCTAGACGCATGTAGCTCCTCTGGGCCCCTAAATCAATGCAATCAGTCAGTAATCAGTGAGGATTCTGTCCTGAATATGGCCTCAATGTCGGGCTTATACAGACACCCGCGATTAAGCCGCAGTTCTGATCTGGGCTTTTGACTGAGCCGAACGCGTATCGGCCTGCGAATCAAATTTGGTGCCCAAGCAGGCCTTAAGTCTCGAAATCAGTGCTCATTCTGATCTAATTAAGGTCTCAATGTGCTCAAGTCGATCCATGAAGTCGAGCTTACACAGGAAAAATCAGCAGATTTTCCTCCGAACCTTCGCCTGACTTGAAGCTCAGGTCTCACCCCACGTCTTGCCCCAGCACTCGAACTGTGACTTAAACACCAGCTTAGCACCACGCTCACAAATGACCAACCAAAAGTGACAAGAACAATCAATCGCTACAAGCACGACGAGAAAATTTTTCATTCGCATCCACATCGCAGTTCAATCGGCAATCACTCTCATTCCTGGCGACATTTCACTTCTCGTCATTTGCCACCTCTTCAGCAGACAACCTTGATTGGCTTCCTTCCTTGGATCGCACCCAGGCACATCCCCCCGTCCGCCGGATGCCATGTATCCATCGCCATCCGTGCGCCTCCGATCTGATGTGCTGCGTTTTACAGATTCATCATCATTTTTTGAGCACTGATTGACAGTTTCAAAACGTTTAACAGTCGTTTCCGTCTGTCTGTCACAGTGGCCCCGCTTCATCGACGGCATTTGCTGGTTTTTCTCTGCTCTCTTTGGTCGCACCGTGACGAGCGACACTATGACGACGACGATGATGATGATGATGATGTCAATGGATGGGTTGTAGCTACGATAGTTTCCCGATGTCGGTCGGTCCTACAGGTAAGTCACACCACACCGCACGGGAGTGAGTGTGTGTTCGTTTTTTTTTTTCTTCTTTCCCGGAGCTCGCCTGAGTGACAGATTCTCCTTTATCGCCGACGCCGACGGTAGATGATGCCCGATGCCCCACAACGGCGCACAGCTGTACAAATTTGATGGATTAATTATCGATCAATTTCGCATAGCAGACGATAGATAGACAGATGGATAGCTGAAAGCATCGATGATGAATGATTGAGCTTTGCCGAGGTTTTTGGCGTTCCCCGACCGCGACGTCACAAGAACAACGACACGATGACTACGACCAGGGCCACGGCCACAGACACGCCGAGCTACATGCTTTATTTGTTCCGGGCAAAGCAAGGCACCACCACTCGACCGCCCCAAGCAGATGGGGTGTAAATGTGCGGTAGTCAATCAAAACTCAGAGATAAGCGAGTGCCGCCGCACGCTGGAAAAGCCCATGATGAAATTGTTAATTTTCTTGTTGCTCCGCCGAGGTGGATGGTGATTGAATCACCGTAGGGCAGGCGGCAGTCTTCGGTCTTTCGCTACTTTGGGCTCTGTTATCAAGATTTGTTGGCCTGTTCGGACTAAATGAATCAAATGATTTGTGAAATTTGCTATGAAATTGATTGATTCTCCTGTCATTTAGTTTAGCTTTGGTGTGTGGAGTGGTGGGGGGGGGGGGGGGGGGGGGGGGGATGGGGATAGCGTCACCGCAGGCAGGTGGGTCAGGGAATGATTTGTCATTTGGTGGCTTTTTTTTCCCTTCTTCAGTCGATATTGATTGAATGTATTTGCATATGAAGTGAATTGATTATCACCACAAGGAGGGTGGTTGATGAGGTGAGGCAGTCTGTGGGTGGACGTTAGGTCACGTAGCAGCTCGAGGGGCTTTTGTGGGGGGAAGGAAGGGGTGGAGAAAAAGTGATTCTCAGTGCTGAAGCCACATCGAGACGAATTGTGGGGAACTACGTGGCCTCGTCCAGTTCTAATAAATGAAGGCAGGCCTACATAGGCTCTCGTCAGAACTGAAGGCGACCACACTCTTGTTCTGCTAAGAGGCATTGAAGGCGCAGGTAATGAAGGAACTAAGCCACAGGAACAATGGTATAAGCAGGCCTACTGGCGTTAGAGTCATATGAGAGCCCTGCTCAAAACTGCGGACGGGAGCATAAGATGCACTGAGGGATGTACCTTCACGTCACACGGAATCCTGGATCAAAACTCGGGTTCAAGCGTATAAGTCCGAGTTCAAGCAGTGACTAGGATAGGTTAGGTTAGGTTTTGGTAGGGGAGTGTAATGATTGAACATTACTTTCACTCGGATTTGTGAGTCCCTTCATTTGTGGGGTACATTTTCTATTAACTAGTCCTGTCGCGTTGTGGCTTGAACCACCTCGTGTTTTTTTACGAATTTCAAGAGATCTGCTAAGTCGGCAGTCTCTGTGAAGAATCTGTGGCCCAGCGAGAGGCTAGGCGTCGATTCTGGAGAGCTGGGCAGTGGCACAGCAAATGTTGGATCGTCTCGGTCTCTTCTCCGTCGCTGGATTCCGCGCTCCATTTCCGGAGCATTGCTCCGATGCGGCAGTGCCCTGTGATCACTCCGACGAGAGCACGGATCGAGTTACGGTCTAAAGCCAGAAGCTTCTTTGTCTTGCCGTTGTTAAGCTCTGGCCACGTTGATCTTGTCGTGTGACTCATTTCTTGCCAGCCAGGACGAGTTGGCTTCTTTGTGTATTATGCCGCTTTTAGTCCGGTATAATGCACTGATCGGTGGTCGCAGTAATGTGTCCGTTTCGCTAATGTCCATTTCAGACCCTTGTCTGGGTAGTTCGACTGCTCTCTCGTTCCCTGCTAATGAGCTGTGGCCTGGCACCCAGTATAGGGTGACCTTATAGTGGCTGGTGGACCTTAGTGAGCAGTTCATAGCAGCCTTTGATCTCATTGTATAGGCTCCCATTGACTTCAGTGCAGCCTGGCTGGCAACAAAGATGGTGATGATATCGGGTGTTTGGCTGCTTTCTCTATTGCCAGAATCTCTGCTTGGAAGACACTACATGTATCAGGGAGTCGAAAAGATCCCTGTTTGTGTAAGGTGTCAGCGTAGAATCGAGCTCCTGTGTCCATTTTTGATCCGGCGCGGCGGTGAAAAAGGCAATCTCGTGGTCGTTGATAACGTCGTTTGAATGCCACTTGTCTCTGACGGGGAACAGACATTTTGAGGGAGACATAGTTATGGAGGGATATATAGTCCGTTACAACAGCGAGACTACTGCGACCATGTTTCTTGCCCAGGTCATCTATTATTTTGATTATGGCCGCATGTCCATAGTTGGCTTGTTTCCACAGAGAGGACGCCCTACGATACTTTGCTACTTTATTCGGGATCCCTTGATTATTTCAAGGGCTTAAAGGCATCACATCTTTTCTTTGAGCCCGCATCCAAGTCACACGGAATCCTGGATCGAAACTATGGTTCAAACGCGGTTTGTTTTTGAGCCCGACTTCAACAATCAGGAGGAAGTCAAACCAGATCGACAGACCTCATGCCAAGCAGAGGACAAATTGTGACTTAAGCCCCCGTTCAGGCCGTGTCTTGGATTGGTTCCTCGTTACTCTACTCAAGGGCTCCTTTAAGACAGCATCTCAATGTCAGCGAGCATTGAAGCGATTGAATGCTTGATCTGAGCCAGAACCAAAAGCCAACCCCAGGCGGCAGTTCAAGCTAGAGTCTAAGAAGGCATCCCAAGGAACATCGACAATCTTCAAGGAAGGTCTTCGGAAGGACAACTTGACCCACAAGATGAGGCAAATCCCACCCTTTTTTGGAGAATTTTCCATCACATCCCAACAAACCGACGACAAGAGCGCATAACGATGACTTAATCCACGGCCTTGACCAAGAAGCCACCAACATGGACATCTATTACCACATCGTGGTATTTATAGACACCAGGCGGCATTTGTGGCTATTCAACATATTCAAACATCCATTGACGTATTCTGATGTCTGTCGGCGTCTTTCAACGTCGTTTGTCGGCGGCTGTCAGCAGATGTCAAAGTCTGCGTCTTTAGCGGTCGCGGCACATGTCGACGTTCCGTCAGTCTGCGGACTTGACTGACGTCTGTCGTAAGAAGCGGCTGAATTTGTCATTGTTCAGATAGACCCCGACAATGCGTCGCCGTATTTCGCATTTGTCATGGTCTTCGGGGGGATGACGAGAAGACGACAACTGGACAGCCAAAAATCACAAGCACAGCTGTGGTCAGGGAGGATGTGAGTGCATTGCGTGGGTCATGGGGGAACGATCGATGTGAAGATGATGTCCAAGGAAGGACGCTCATGAGTTGAGCACTACGACCGCTGTTCACATTGTTCCGTCGGAAGATTTGGCACATCTTCAACGACAATCCTCCGGCATCCGCTCAAGTTCACAGTGGACACCTTGCCATACCCAAAGGCAGTAGCAGTAGGATGAATTTTCACTGTCAAGTGGCGTTGAAACAACTGCTTTCTGATTCATTGTCTAATTAGTTTGTCCCCCCAACTAATTTTGACCAACCACCACCACAAAGACGAACTTGAAGTGCCTCACAAATTGAAAAACAATCATGTTCCCATGCAGCTGTCCACCCAAAACCCCTCCAGAACTCAAAAAAAATAAAAAAAAACCCATCTGATTCGTTTCAAACTCGTTAATCGCCAGTGCTGTGCTGCCCCCCCCCCCCCCCCCCCCACCCCACCAAACAGAACATACTGTCATCGAGGATTGCCACAAACCACTTTGCAATCGCAATAAATCAAAGCCGGAAATTTCAACATTTCCCAAGCCCCCGCACAGTCAACCGCAAGCGGCCGCTTCATGTAGCCGAACCTAATCCAAAGTACACACTTGGCGCCATTTGAATACTTCCCTTATCGCCCATGCTGCTCTGTCTCTCGCGCTCACGCTCTCCTCCCCTCAGTTGTTGCTGTGACAAATGTCACCAGCACAGCGGACGCATTCTTCTAACCAATCAGTCTCATTCCAATCAATTAACGAAAACCCGATAAGGCCGCGATATCAGACACAGCTCCCCTCCCGACCCGCAGGCGGGGCCGATAGGGTTACCAGCGCATGTCTCCGAACCAGAAATATATGACATTCCGTCAATTTATCAGAACTCGAACGCGTCCAGGGCTGCGACAAGGCTTCGATGTCCGGCAAGATTTCCAGCGTTTGGAGAGGCCCCCCCTTATCGAGGCACACCTCTGACGGCAATCAATCAAAAAAGCTGTTGTCTCAGCAACCGATTGACAGTTTTGCGCGATGCCCGCGATAGGGGAGGTATTTTGTTTACCCTCGTCCCAGGGTGTGAATCACGCGCCCTGGGTCTACGTGAGGTTTCTTTGAATCGATTGTGTTCAGTTTTTGGATTTGGATTTGGATTTCGGTATTTTATTGACCCACAGCGGTGGAGCGAGACCCGTCACTCGGTCATCGTCGGCGCAGAGATTTATGACGTGCCAACTGGAGTGGCCTGCGTATGGGATTTTAAAATCAACGTTTGCCCTCGTATCGGGCCAGATTATAAGTCATTCGTCAACGTCGCCTTTTCAAGTGGATTGGTGTCGATCTGGATGAAGGGGTTGTTGTGATTGAGCAATGGGAAGTGAAGATGATTAACCAACTGTTGAGAATGGATTTGAAACGACTGCGATTGAAGTGACTTTGTGGGTAGATCTAGAAGAAGCTTGATTTGTGGGAACGTATGATTTGGATTGAGAGTTCGAGGAGGAATTCAGTTGAACGTCGGACGTGTCGTACATACAGTGGACTTCCCCTAAGTCGAACTCGAACTAATTGTGATCTCCCGTGAGAATTGGTTTTAGGAAGAGTCCATTGTATGTTCATCATATCGTGAGTCACACCACATTTTTCGTGTACAAGGCCGCTGTGGAGCAGTGCGTAGGTTCGTCCACACTTCACCGAGATTCAACAGAGATTCTGTTGAGTCACTGTCACAATGCTCAGAGAGTGTGCTTGTTATCTGAAATCAAGTATAGAGCCATCTGACTTCTGGTGTCATCCGTCTCCTCCGACGACGACGAATTTCGCGGATTTTTTGTCGCTTTTTTTTTCTTCGGGTGCCCAGTAAGCCTACAGCTGTATGTCCTCTCCACTCTTTGCAATGGCAGGCACAAAAAAAGAGATTCACATCATTAATCAGTTTCCATCGTTCACAGTGACGGGTAAGCATTTCCTATTTCTAGTGAACAATAACAAAATAAACTTCTTTCGCTTTACAGAGCATGGAGTGAACTGCAACAAGTCGCAAGGATGTACACATGCTAACAGGAGTCCTTAGCGGGCACTGTGCCTTAGGGGCACATACAATGCGTCTGAACATACCACATAACGACTTTAGCAGGAGCGGCAGAGATGAGGAAGAAACAGACCCTCTCCAACATCTGCTCTGCGAATGCGCAGTCCTAGCAAAAAAAGGCTGTTTTACCAACCAAACGAAAGACTGTACAATAGGCAAACTTCCGGGTTGGTTCCCAGCTAATTAGATCCAAGGAAGCTCTGGAATAACTAGGACTAATGCTCGACAGCCGATTTAACTTCAGAAAGCACGTCGAATACCGCAGCAGAAAAGCGTCAAAGACACAGGCATCTCTTTGCGGTATGCCTACCCAACATCGGAGGACCCGGATACCCAAGAAAGATGCTGCTTTCCAGAGTGGTAAGTTCAACTCACCGTCAAATCCATTACATCCACTCAAAGCCACTGTGTGATGCAGCGTTCATGCGGGAGGAGTATTTTTTTTTTCAGTACGCCATCGACAATACCTACACTTTTACTGGCGAACGCTACAAGCCCACGATAAACGACTCCTTACTGCCGGAATTGGATGAGCGGTGCTTGGTGAGCATGTGGTTTCAACAAGACGGTGCACCGCACACACAGCACGAGCCACAATGCATATTGCGAAGACAGTGTTTCCTGGTCGCGTAATCTCCCGTTTTGGTGATCGCCGATTTAACCATCCCCCACTTCTTTCTTTGGGGCTACTTGAAGTCATGGGGTTAAGCCAACAAGCCTCAGACAATCGCAGCTCTTAAGGAGAATATCCGTTCACCGGAAATCTCGCGGAAAGTCATGGAAAATGCGTTAAAACGGGCACAAATGTGTATCAAGCAGCCACTTGGCGGATATAATCGTTTCCTTTTAACAGAAAAACAGAAAAAAGTGTAAAGGTCCAAATAAAGATTTCCATCACTCAAAATCATTTGTTTTTTTAGTAAAAACAAAATTGAATGGTTAATTTTGCGGCACCTAGTTTCATGAAGCATTTTGTCGCCGACATGATCCTGTTTGTGGGATAGTGCATTTCCTATCACTGTTTAGCTTTTTTAAGACCGTCAAGTTAGAAAATTCACATCTGTCTCGACACACGACTCAGCAGAGGTGACTCCGGCTATGACCATGTCTCGTGTGGACGTTTTTCAAAGCTAAGTTGCATCCAGTCGAAGCTGAAGCCAAAGACGTTCACCATGTTAGACCTTTCGCCAATTGTACAGAGTAGGTTCGTACAATAGTAGAACGGGCCAATTGTGTGATTTTCGACGCTGGTCTGGATGGTTCAGTTTGGGCAGAGTTAATTAATGAATCGGTTTGTACATCGCTCGTTAATAGAACACCTAAAGAGGAGTCTAAGACTTTTGCGATTTCCCGTAAAGGTTCATATACCAAAGCAACGTCGTATTAAATGGAGTCCTAAGATATTTGTTGGTAACCACGACAAAAAGGGTTTTCGTTGCATTCACGAAACATCAACTTCATTGAGGACGAAGATTCTGAACACCGATCCAATTGAAGATTCGAATCAAGTGAATGAAGTGGTCAGTGATAGTGATTCGAATCAATCTGTGAAGGAAAATGGCGAAGAAGCTACACTGCCAACTATAGGAACAACTGACTACATGCTGCGATGATTACATCAGCGATTGGAGAATACGGTGAGGAGACATTTGATGAGGTCGATAACGTAAGAGATGATCCGGAGTTTATCGTGCGAGTTCAAGTCCCAACGACTGTTAGAAAAACGTCTCGTGAACCTAGGTAGGTAGGTAGGTAGTGGCATTAATGCACTTACACCGAAGTAGGCCCATTTTACCGCCACGTGGGTGTTCAGACAGAAAGACAGAAAGATAAAGGGGGATTAGGATAGCCAGTTGGTTTTCTCAGCAAATTTGACTAGTGCTTTGACTGGTATTTTAGACTGTCGAAGAAGAAGGAGCCTATGTTAGCTTTCCTGATTGAGGCAAGAGCAGGTCAATGCCAAAGGGGGTGGTGAGTGTTTTCCTCCTCTTCTTCGTCTAGGCAGCTTTTGCAGAAGTCGTTGGAAAATACACCTAGTCTTTTTGCGTGAACGCCTAGAAGGCAGTGTCTGGTAATTAAACCCACTTCAGTGCAAATTTTGGATCTCTTTACATAAATAAGATCGCTTGTTCTTTTAGGATCAAGATTGGGCCAGATTTAATTCGAGATTCAACATGTAATACCTGTCGACCATCTGGCGTTGACTTTCTAGAGATTATTGAGCTGTAACTTGAAGGTAGTAAGAGTCCTATGTCCCTATGTTACAAGAGATACCGTCCACTGGCAGTCTAGTGACGCGTTTTGCGAGTTCATCAGCTTTGCATTTTGCCGGGATGTCTCTATGGCCTGGCACCTAGCACATGCGAATGTTGAACTGTTCGGATATCTTGTTAAGAGATGAGAGTCAATCGATTACTTTAGAGTAGTTTGTAGACCGCTTCCTTCTCCATCATCCGTCTTGGATCCATCTGTGTAAAAGTGACTGGCTTTATCAAATGGAATAGTGCCGCCATACCACATGTTTCTGTCCGGAATCAGGGTTTCCAAGTTGTTTTCTGGGAAGTGTCGTGGTGAAGTGTAGTATTAGTGAATTGAAGTAAGGTTTTGTTCGTGTAGAATTTTGGCATGTCCAAAGGTGAGGTCGTACCATTGAGAATATGCATTTAGACGAACTGCGCAATTGGTTGCCGTTTGCAAGGTGGTAAGGTTCAGCAAAGTTTCCAGTGCATCGGTGGGAGTAGTTCTAAGTGCTCCACTGATGTAAATACAGGTTCGTCTCTGTACTTTCCTTAATTTGTTGAGGTGGGTACCGACGTTGGGTATGTGCCACCACACCAAGGCACCGTATAAGAGGATGGGTCTTATGACAGATGTGAAGACCCACTGTTTCATGTAAGGTTGGAGACTACAGTTGTGACCAATGGCTTTCTTGTAGCGGTGGCCTTCCATGGTCTTTCTTCTCGTGAACATCAACCAAGGAAGTTCGAAAGAATCGTAACTAATTCGAAATGTTTCCGAACCAATTACAGTTAAAGAAGGGCTTTCAAGAAAGGAGGGCAAATTATGACAACAAGCAGAGAAGAGAACATGGTCAGTGACGGATTTGCCAAATACACCATTTTTATTCGCACTTGCTGCAAAAAAATTGTCTTAAAAGTGATTAAATGGACGTTGTCACAGACTTCTTCCAAGGGGATCTAAGTGAGGACATTGACATACACATACCGATGCGAATTTCAAGGTTGGAAAATTAAATCGTGCTATGTGTGGCCTTAAACAAGCCGGACGCTAGTGGAATCGGAAGATAGTGCGAGTCTTAAAGTCGTTTGGGCTCTTACAGTCAGTGACCGAAGTAAATGTCTCCTCTTTTCTTGACAGTCTCTCAGAAGTTCACATTCGCGCTAACCGATATTTCAAAGAATCAACATGTGAAAGCAACACTCTGCACTATCATCCCTCTCCGATGGATAAGGAAGTGCATCAAAAAAAATTGCACAGCTTGAAGAAGACCTACTGCGCCCCTGTCTCCAATTATCAACCCGTAGCCCTCTCAAAGCAGGCCCTACGCACGATGCATTGTCAACCAAATGCCACCGCACACTGTCCTCGCCGCCATTCAAACTCGACAGCAGAGGTGCCCCTCCAGTCGGCTTGGCGTGGCAGTTCCTTTCAAATCTGTCATCAACAGGACCGAATAATGCGCCCCAATGACACTCGTTACAATCAATTGCCATCGCCATCCACAAAAAAGAAGGAGAACAAAAAAAAAAAAAAAAACTAACAAATATCAACTCTAACCTGACACATCCTAAATATCGGGACAAATCGAACGTGAGCGCTCTCAGAGCCAACAGGCGAACAGCGAACAGCCAGCAGTCAGCAGTCGTTCGACAGCAATTTGTTGGATAAATTTAAATGAAAAATAAATAAAATAGCCACAGTTGACATTTATTAATTAAAAATTGAAAATTTATTTAAATTTTAGTCAAATTGTCATCAAAGTTACCGCAGGGCGCGTACTCGTGTATTGAATTTTTGCTGATTGTTATGCATTTCAGCGGAAGTTGTAACTTGTTATTTTTTTCCCACCCCTCCGACCGAAGCGTCACACGGGTCAGTGTCATCGTTGTAGTTTGCTGTAACTTTTCGATTTTATTTTCGGTTTTAGTCGTCTATCTGGTCGAGTGAGTGTGTGCGTATTCCTTTTTTTTTTTGTATTCAGTTGATGGAGGTGCTACTGGGTTTGAGGTGACAGCGAGGATATATTCCAATTTCACTGCGTAATGCGGCCCCCGAAAACTGAGTGTGACAACAAAGCAAATTACATAAATTTTTGTTTTGTTGATTTATGAGCTTTAGATGCGGGAGGGGGAGCTGCTGCTGCTGCTGTGTATCGGTGCGTGTGCGTTTGATTATTTCCCTTTTTTTTTCTTTCTTCCATATTCGCCCAGCTATTGCCAATGATAACGGGAATATTTTCGTTAGAGTTTTTCAATGCGATCCGAACGAAGGATACACATATGCAAATTTCTGAGCTAATCCTGTAATCAAATAAAATTTGATGTTTTGTATGTATTTTAGCAGTGGGGACGCAACCGCGTTGCTGGGTATGGTAGGCGGCCGCTGTTAGGCTGGATTTAATGTCGGATATGCGAGCGGACAAATAAAATTGCAAATTTAATACTCAAATGTGTGCGTAATTAATTTTTAATCAAACGCCATATTACAACCGAAATTTAAATGATTTTTTTTTTCTCTCTCTCTGTTGCTGTTGCGTTTTTTTTTTGTTTGCATGGGACTTTGTTTTGTGCGAAATTAGCAGTGACAATGCTTTGGCAGGAATTTATGGCTGGATTATCCAAATTTCACATTGATACACGGTGCACCTTGAAGTGGTGGAGTGGTGGAGTTGTTTTACATCCGAAATTGAATGCTGCGGCGGTGGTGTGTGAAGGACACCAGTTTCGAGGTGGCTTTCCATTGAGAGAGTAGTCGAATTGACTGGGACCGGAAGGTTCACTCTGTTGCCAACTTACTGCTTTGGTAGAAAGTCCTGGAACCCATTTAGATTTCTGGACGAATTGGAAGATCTTCTTGGAGTACGTATCGGATATGTCCGTCAAATGCCATAAAATGTACACTCTCCCCAGAAGCACAGCTCTTTATCGTGGAGAGTATAATGCAGAGCAGCTCTATCGAGTAGGGAGTTCATTACCGGGCACTGTGTTCGAGGTATGTACAAGCAATTTTTCAAAATGAATCGACATCAAAGAATGCGAACTCTTCTGCGATAAAAGTCTAGCCAGGCTTTTGCAGCTCCAACTACTTAACAACCGGGATATGGACGAGATATATGCGATTTTTTGAAGTATTTCCGGTCACATTCTCCGACACTTTTTCCTACCTTGCCGTGGTCGCAGCGGTTTGGCTGAGGACTCAAAAGAAGGGTCTCTTCAATCAGCACATATGCGTAAGAAGCGTTAGTGATAAACTAGATCGCTGTTCGTAGAGGCATGGTTGAGGGCTCAAGCATCTTCCTTGATGGTAAGCTTGATGGTAAGCTAATGATGGTAAACATATATCTGCGGCATGTTTTCCCATAGAGCAATAGTGGCTATGAGGGTTCCTTATTCAGATACTCCTGTTTCCCCTTCATACTCTAAGCAGAGCATTTGCTGGGAGACGACCGGGGACATAGTGAATAGGGCTATCGACTCCTGCTCTGGGTGTCTATGTTAAATTCCCGACACGTCGCCTTCTTCTCGAGTCGCCTCCTTCTCGAGTCGCCCCCTCCTCGAGTCGCTGACAATTTCTAGACTGCAGCTCTGCCAAGGAAAGTGTTCTTAAACCTCGCCATTCAGAGTTGGCATAAGAATGCACGTCGCCTCCACTTGCGAAAATGCATTAGCATGCGCAACATGACTGATTGATATACATAGGAGGTAGCCCCCGGTCACTCTCGGACTGCAGGCTCACCCCCAATGTGAAGTTGAAAGTATTCAAAATCCAGCCAAGTTTTCTTGGCAAAACAAAAACAGATTGTCCATTAAGAAAGAACAAAACATTGCCTAAGCCGAAAGGCACAAGCAAATTAAGGTTAGAGGAGCTTAGAGTCATCATATAAGGTCAGTCGGTTAGATATAAGAACGATTGTTAAGGCAGTTAAGCTAGTTGTGGGATGGCGCCGTTGGCTGAGTGCCTGCCCCTGGTTAGAGGGGTCCTCGGTTCGTATCCCAGTGAAAGCAAATCTTGTCCAGTCACCATTTGCAGTTGGGATAAAATTAACGGAGTTGTCGATCAGTGGTAGTAGTCTGACTATTGGTACCGCAATGGACCAACCAACCAAGGTCTAAGTGTGCTAGCGATTTCGCTGGCAGCCCAACTACCTGACCTAACCTAAGCTCCTCTTTTCTTCTCTTGTGGTAGTATTATATCTGTGGCTAGGGAGAAGGGCATTGTGTGACAATCATCTCATTACAGAGCATTTTTTTGTTCAAAAATTGAGTTGATTGTCTTTTGAGTTCCTTTGAAAATATTCACATTTCTTTCAGGATCCTGTCAGCCTTCCTAAAATGTTGGTCTCATGGAATATGTCGAAATCCAGTTGACGTTGATTCCAACAAATCATTCGCAAGAAGTGCCCCATTTGTTGTGAGTAGCATGCCATGAATGATTCATGTAAAGACTGCTCCTCCATTCATAAATGGACTTTCTCTTCGAGTTCAAATTACAGTGACGTTAAATCGTCTTATCAGTAGTTCATTAACAGTCTTGCGCTATACCATTTGTTTCAGTTCACATAATGATGTATGTCGTCTCTGAATGGCAGAGAGCATATCGTCCAAGCGAATGGTGCCCAAGCATACAGATTCGATTGAAGGTGATGCAAAATTTGATTCAGGATTGAATTGGGCAACACACTTGTCTTCCTTTAAACGTACATATGTGTGTTATCGAAGTTGACTACAGTGTAAGGTCTACTTTACGCGAACAAAGTGTCTATACAGTTTTTTGTTCACATCTTGGTTCCTCGGATTACCATCAGCATTCGCCTAGTGTCTGTATGGTTCATCAATTGAATTTCTAAGTGCGAAGACTAAATGCGTACCGCAGTCTCTTCTTCCTAGAGGCATAGTCATCTAGTGTCACTCATGAGTGGGGCACTATTTCATTTCCTTAATCCTCGCTTCAAACTTAGAACTTCATTCTGAATGGTGAGATTCTACTACTTCTACCTTCCTTCGTGACCCGACCCACTGTGGATCAATTGCTGACCAGGTATTCAGGCACTAGATGAATCTTCTAGTTTCCATCACTTTCTCCTCTTCTCCAAAATCGTTTGCCTTTCCGTCCAAGGATTCTCGTCCTTAGAGACTTTAATGGTTGCAATTTTAAATGGCATGAGATGTGTAGACGCAGAAGTAGGAATAGATGCACGACACCCTATCCTACTCATAATCTTAAAACAAGGGATTGAGCTGTGCTGGAGGATCGTTTGGTTATTAGTGAAACCCAAACCAGTCATAGTTCATCAGGTGCCACCATCATTCGATACTTATATTAACTAGTAGTAAGTCGTCTGTCAGTTTACGGCATTTTCAGAGTCTTGCCAACTTGTGCTTGTCTTAACAATATTCTCACAGAAAGCCTTCAGCAATGTATATACCTCCAAAACCACTTTCACACGAAATGGAATTGTCGCATCCAATTGTACCGCCCAATGCCATGTCCAGCTTTGTGTATATCAGCACACCACAGCTATCGACCTGATCACCCATAGCGCAGCGATGCACCTCAACAAGTGATGATATGACAGTTCGCTATAGCGGATCCACTTGCGGTCAATATGACCAGACTACAGACAACCGTGGCATGAAGGCTAAAGAGTCACGCATGTCTTCTATTACCCCGTACACTCTGAAGTTAATTCAACGAGTCAGGTAAGTCATGCACAAGAAGTCATGGAGGACCGCACTGCTTGGTCAAAGAGCGTCGTGCCAAACCAGAAGGGAGCAGTTCAACTGGGCACCCGCAACTGAAGAACAACCCCACACATTATACGTATCCGCTGAGAAGAAAACTCACTGGCTTCAGACGTGTCTTTAAATGCTCGAGGTTCTTCTAGTGGCGCTACAGTCCGGGGTGGACCTGGGCTTCAGTCAACAAGCTTCTCCAGCTGGCACGATCTTTAGTCAGCTGCCTCCAACTTCGCGCGCCAATTTGATTGAGGTCCTTCTTCACTTGTGAGCGCCATCGTTTCCGTGGGCGTCCTCTATTGCGTTGGCCCACTGGTTCGGAGTCGAAGACTCTTCGGACTCGAAGACTCTTCGAACTCGAAGACTCTTCGGACTCGAGGTTATCAACAGCAAACAGAAGACCGATGCGTAGACAACAAACTGGCTTCAGTTGCGTGTAATTGAAGACAGACAGGCTCCAGCCACTAGAAACTTTAGATTCACGTACGAGTTACCGAGTTTCAACAAGAACACGGCAACCAGACCTGCACAGAACCCTCTTGTTCAAACAGCAATAATGATTCCTCCTCTCTGGCTGGCGCTAACTGGTGCAGTGGCCAAGTAATCGCTGTCAGTTGTCATCCAACTCTCCCTTAATAAATGACAGGAATGTCAAGGATAGGGGACAGCTTTAGCTCAGGCTCATGTTTAGGCTCAGACTCAGGCTCAGACCTCCATGAACTGAGACGGATGTAAATTCGATGAAGCTACTGATTGGCCAAGCTGCTGAAGCAACCCCTCGTTTTTAGGGTCCTGCTGTTCTTCTGCTCGAGTCTGTCACGAGTCGATGTGATCTCAGTTCTATGCCAAGCTGCTGAAGCAACCCCTCGTTTTTAGGGTCCTGCTGTTCTTCTGCTCGAGTCTGTCACGAGTCGATGTGATCACAGTTCTATGCAACAGTTTAACTCTCTCCGCACAGTCACTGATTGCCGAGGGGTGGCGCCGTGAGCCCAAGTAATGGTGTGTCTCGGAATCAATCTTCACTGCAGGACCCACACTTCAGTGTTGTGGCAGACACTCCGAAGCTTCCAAATCTCAACAAACACAAACATTCAAATCCAGTCTAAGAAACCGTAGCCCACCATGAAATCCCGACTCGTCGATGTGACGATAATCAATTTAAATATTCCCACAGGACTCACTTGTGCATTCCACGCATGACGTCGAGTCGACGTCGAGTGTTGACAGTAAATGAATTGACTCTCAACAACGGTTAGAATCAATTCCGGTCAAAACTTTCCCCCCCTCCCCCGTCATTTTCAATATTTTCACAATTTTATTTGATTCCGCGAGTTTTGTTCAATTTCCCCCCACCCCCCACGAAGTACTTAACGTCTGTTTGTTTGGCTTTTGATTTCGTTTACACTCTCGTGTGCATGGCCTGAGTCCTGTGTCAAGTCAAATTAGTTCCTGCGATTGTTTGCAAAGGCCTATGTGCCACACTCGCACGAAAAAAAAAAAGATCACCTCTCAATTAAAATAATTTCCATAATACGCTCCATCAGCCGTCGTCAATGTTGGCAACAACAGCGGCGATAGAAAAAAAAACGAATTTAAATATAAAACCTCACCCCTCGGTGCTGCCGCGCCCAACCACAGACATCGCCACCGGACTCAACTGACGCGTCATCATCATCATCATCATAATCATCGGCAGCCGTGGAAAAAAGTGCCAGTGTGAGGGGGGGGAGGGGGGGAGGATGGGGGATTGTTTGAATTCAAATAGCAAACTCGATCGAATGCACACGGCTGCTGCGGGACTGCTGAACTGAACGTGTCACACGCCGCCGCCGCCGCCGAGAGTGAGGGGCCGGCCGTGATTGCGGTTTCCAGACACAAATACTGTCAACCGGAAAACAAAGAATTGAATAGAAAATTTGCGCAATTTTCCGGGTATACTCATTTTTTTTTCCTGTTTGATGCTGCTACCTCACCCCACGCCGGAACATCAACACAACAACACAACAACAACGATGATGACGAGGAGGACATCGTTTGCAGTGCAGTGGACTAGTAGTGGCCCACCTATTATGCTGATTGTCAGAGGTTTAGAGAGCGCCGTTCGGTTTTTATGCGATGCCCATCAATTGACGTTATTTTTAATGGTTGAGTTGACAAGCGGGCAGACATTCCAATGTGAGGCCATTCGAGGCGACTGATAGCGGCTACACTTGTCGGATTAGTGAGTGTTTAGAATGGACACAGATGGGAAAAGAACTAATGTCGATGATTTCTTTGCCCAACGGGGGGGAGGGAGAGACTTGTTGGCTTATGAATGCCTTTTTGATGCGTTCACTGACTTCAGCAGCGTGTGCCAGGGAGAGCAGAAGATTGTCCTAAGTTTGATGTGGGAACTAATCGAGTGATGGGGAGACGAGGTTGTTTCTATTTGAGGCCACGCATATGGCCTAATGCCGTGTAGGGAATTGAAGGCGGTGGCCAATGAGTCCGAAAGGCAAGTGAATGTTTGGATTAACGTGATTAACTCACACACAGAGTCAGAAAAACCCCGACCAAGGCCTTGATCTTAAGGGTTACTCCCTCTCCTTTGGTAAGGGCGAGGCCTATCTAACTATGGGTCGCAGAACCAGGTTGTAATGCAACTCCACACTGAGTTGAGTCAAAATTCCATGCACGTCTAAGAGGCACAGGCACGATCACCACGAGTGATAGTCGTTGTTTTCTCTATTTATTCCCACTCTCCCTGCGAATTGGGTCTAAACCACAGCCACCGGGGCCAACCGCTCTTCTTCTTCTTTGTTTGGCGCTACAGTCCGGGGTGGACCTGGGCCTCATCCAACAAGCCTCTCCAGCCAGCACGATCGTTCGCCAGCTGCCTCCAATTGCGCACACTCTAGCTGGTTGAGGTCCTTCTCAACTTGCGTGAGCCATCTCGTTCGAGGACGTCCTCTGTTGTGTTGTCCCAATGGCTCGATGGAATCGAAGACTCTTCGGGCAGGAGCTGTGGTGTCCATCAGCTCTACATGGCCTAGCCATCTTAAGCGTTGGATCCGAAGACGCTTAACTAGGTACATGCCGCTGTACAGCCCGTACAGTTCCTCCTCCAGACACCATCAAAGCAAACAAGACGAAAGATCGCACGCAGAACTTGTCTCTCAAAACGACCAAGAGCTTCTTTATCCGCTTTCAATAGCGTCCACGTCTCTGCGCCATAGAGCAGGATGGGTGTTATATCAAGTCAGCTTGGTGCTTCGAGAGATGGCTCTGTTACTCAATTGCCTCTTGAGCCCAAAGAAACAGCGAAAGACCGAGTAATTCTGCGCTTAATCTCGGTACTGCTGTTATTGTCCCTGTTTACTGCACAGCCGAGGTAGACGAAGTCCTTGACTACCTCAAAGTGTCTCCCGTTCATTACGATGCTCTGTCCGAGGCGTCGATGTTGTGCGTCCTTCCGTGATGACGGCATGTACTTTGTTTTGCCTAGATTTACTTTCAGACCCATTTTAGCCGCTTCCACTTCAATGCCAGCAGATGCCTCATTGACGTCAATGGCCAACCACTCGGTCAGTTTGAAACTAGGTTTCAGGATCTCTTGACCTCCCGTGGTACCAGAATAGCTCTCGGTATGGCTTCGGAACCCATTGGTTGCTATAGATGCGCTCCTTAAGGCGCACGGGACTGCTTGCCTATAGTGTCTACCTATGACAAGATATCGCTATGCTGCCTATGGTTTCCTGTCCTATTCTGCCAAAAATAGTGTCACCTTGCTTTGGCGTAATTGTAACTGCCTTCTGCAGTCACTCCTACCTAACCCACCTATCCTAGACAAAACAGTCTTCTCTGACGTCTGGTGAAGATTTGTATATACGAGTCTGATGGTACACTCAAGGGACTTTAGGACCTGACTCACGCCGTACGCACCGTTGACAGCTCTGATGTTCATAGCTGTACGATCCCTGATATCCGAGTACAGTGGGCACACACTCAAGAGGTGTCCCCATCCTCCGTTCAGTCTCTGTACTGGAAAGGGATATCTTATAAAGGAAAGCGTTCAAGGACCCGTGTCCGGCCAGCAAAAAGCTGAGAAGCATGTTGAACGTGAGTCCGAAAGGCAGTTGCATGCCCACAAAATATGTCTTGTCACTGAGTCTGTGATCGAACTAGGTGTCAGATGAGACTAGAAGAGAGCAGCACGGTGGACAACCAAATTGCACCGTCGCGACGCGGAGAAGGCAGATGGTGTTTATCGCATAACTTGGACTACGAACGAGTGGATCGACGGAATAGAGGACACCCACGAAACCGACGGCGGATACCAGTAAAGACGGATCTCAAACTTGGCGTGTGCGATTGGAGACACGTGGCTTAGATGGAGGGGCTTGTTGGTTGAGGCCTTAGTCCAGCAGATGGAGAAGATGGTGTTTATTCTCATGATTCGACATCGATGCCAAAAGACTTCGAAGGAAGAGTAATGATCATGAAAATAAAGGGTGGCCAGAAGTGGCCAGAGATAGTCTTTCCAATTTTTTCTGTTTCAACAGCTGTCAAAGTTAACAGTGCCAAAGGCATTTATACTACCAATCGTGAGCTTCTAAATACGCAAAGTGAATGTTGGCCGTCATCAAGGCTTCATGACCAGAAGGCCGAATTTTGGTTAAAAAATTAGGTTTTAGGTTAAAAAAGCCTCGAACGAGGCCCATTTCTTTCTCAGTGACTATGTCAAAGTGCACAGTTGGCATTATTATCAGCGAACACAATTAACAAGCATCAATGGATGCACCAAATTGACTGTTTTGAGTGGTTTAAGGAACGGCTGCTTCTATCGAAACGAGGAAGGACACCCTTACCGTCAATAGCCTCAGGCATAGAGGCCTGTCATCGATATATGCGAGCCGCAGTTCAAACAAGACGGCGCTGCATGCCACTCAAGCGGCGCAACAGTCGAAGTTGTGAAGGGAGGCGACTGCTCATCTCACGACAAGCGTTCAGCAATTGGCCTTCCCGATCCTACAATTCAAGTCCTTAGTCTACGCTTAAAAGACGACCACTTTGGATGAGCTAGAGGACAGCATTCGAGACGCTATTGTCGGCATAAGCCCGCACTTGTTGGACCGAACCGACACTTATTGGATAGTCAAATTTGACCGATCGGTAGAAGCACAGCCAGCGAAGCCGAGGCGCCATTTGAATGATTTGTACGTTTGCACGTTATGGCATGAATGTAGCTTCAAAATAAAGCCAAAAATTATCTTTGTACATCAAACCGGTGGTAGTGTGTTTTAATTTCATTTCATATCGTTCTTATCTGGACACCTAGTAGTTCAAGACGAAATTGAAGGGGAACTGGACGGATGATCGGTTGCAAGTAGCCGCCGCCGAAAATCAGCTCAATAACTACTTTTTTGTTTGTTCACACATCACTCGTGTTCAGTTTCTCGTCAACGCGTTTTCTTGGCCCTCAACACTACGCTCAAATCGTCCAACTCGTGATCTGGCTCTCCATCAACTGCCTCTCCTCTTTCCCCAACCCACAATCCTGGACATCAGCTGATCCTCTCAGTCTCCACCTAGGCTACCGTTTACCTATTCCTGCGCGTTTTCCACGAAAGATTTCACAAAAAAACACAAGGGCTGACCCAAGTCGGAGTGGGAGACCGTCAGCTGCTGGAGTGGCCTACCGACACCCTAACATCGTGCCCAACCTATGAGTGGGAGGGGCTGTCCTAAGCCGGAACTGGATAGGCAGCATTTGGGAAAACCTTTCTGCAGTGAAACTGTAAAAACTATAACAAGGTGCAAGCTTTGATATCGATGCCCAGAACCTTTGCGGGAAAAAAAGTGACGCGAAGCAACCACAGAAAAGATTGTTGGCTGCTTACAATCAAGCCTCGAAGATTGGATTGACCACAGAGACAGGGAGTGCCTCCTGAGGACTAATGACTGACTACGTAGCTACGAGCAGTAAAACGATAGATTTTCGCCTGGACCCCTGAAGGCCGCCGAACGAAGGTGTAAATGATGCTCACACATTTGTTTGCAAGCAAACCCCAGCTCAGCAGTGTAAAGAGCAAACACACACACCTCGCACCCCCAGCAATTCATTTCATTTTATTCGCCATGGAAAAATCACCAGATAGATAGATAGAGGACAACGGTAGCAGAAGAGCAGCTGAGAGAAAAAAAAAGTAGCATATTTAACCACCTGTCACCAAATAGCGTTCGCTCTGCTGGCTGGCTGGCTGGCGGGCTGACGGGATGTGCGCCATCATCACCTCGCCGCCGCACGCAACCACTGAGCGCGCCTATCTCATTACCCACACACAACTCAATGTCTAAATTAATATCGTAATATCGTAAAATTGCTAATTTTTTTTTTCTTTTTGGTTTTCTATTCCAATTTATATTTATTTTTACGCTTTCTGGTCATTAAGCCGCGTCCCAGCCCAGGCCCAGAGCCAGACCAACTGGCATCATCATCATCGGCCCGTCGCCAATGCCACGGTGCGTCGCGTCGTCCGGCCACCGCTGCCCTGTCAATGGCGGTGGTCACTGATAAATTAACATTCACAAACGAAATAAACTACACAAAAACGTTCGGATAAAGACTCACCCCGCACCCACGCCCACCCGGAACGCCAACAAACACAGCGGGCACGGGGGCAAACGCAAACGCAAACAAAAAAAAAAACAGCACAGCAGAGATCTGCAAAAACCTGCGATTGAAAATAGTTTACATATTTAAATTTTAATTGCTATTTACAAATTCGTAATGCGAATTTGTTTTGTCAAGGGATGCGGGCTCCGTCGGCAGGCAGGGCAGCGTGCCCGCAAACTTTTTGTGTACTTTTATCTAGTATTTTGCTGGTTCTTTTTTTTTCATCATTTTTTCTGCACTCAATGTGGTGAGGGGGGGCAGCGTGGATTGGGGAAGAGTCCCCCGCTCGCACGAGTTCTCTGTTTGAACATTTAAATCCATTGTGAGATTAATTATTTTTAGCGTTACAAATTCCATAATTGACATATATCACAGCGGATTATAACGAAATTAAAGGCGAAAGGTGTGGGTGTCGTCACTTGGCACTGGGCGGGGGGCTCGGGTCGACACACAGAGAGAGAGAGCATTAAATTGAATATAGAAATTCCCTTTGTTTTGTCAAATGAGGTTAGCGTGAACGCTTTTGGACATGAGTGCTGGCATATAGTCAGCCAGCAGGCCGGTGTGTTGACAGTGCATGGATTAATTTGAAAAATTCATATAATTACACTGATATCAGATGGCGCTCGGATGAGCTCAGGTGTGGCTGGCCACTGGCCACTGGCACTGAGGAGTGGGAACCAGAAAAACAAAAAAACAAAATGAGGATTTTTAGCTTCCAATTGAGCGTGGCAGCGTCATTCGAATGTTTGCTACGACATGCGGAGAGAGGGCCTTTAATTTGCATCAGTTTCAGAGTCCTAGACAAAGCTGTCTTCGGAGAAGGACGCACGACATCGACAACCGGGCCAGGACGTCGGTCATAAAATGCAGCTTTGACGTAGTCAAGGACTTCTTTAACATTGACTTCGCGGTGAACAGCTCCAGCAACAGCAGAGAAAAGATGAAACTCTGAAGAACTCCACCTAATCCTTACTTCCTTGGGCTCAGAAAGAAATGAGTGCTTCTTCTCGGTGGACCAAGCTGTCCTACGGGCACTCTTTAATGGCAGTTGGAGCAGACGATTCAGATTTACGGCATAAAGTGCCTATGCCACCACTAGAGTCATCTAAGTCAGACAACTTGGCAGCGACTGTGGTCGAAGAATGACTCCGAACATGTGGGATAACAGAACAGAGGACGGCCGTGTTTAAGGTGGCACTTTTATCTAGTATTTTTTTGAGGTACGCATAGGAGAAGAAGGGAAGAAGAGAACAGGGGACGGCTGCGTTTAAAGTGACGCACACAAGTAGAGAATGAGGCGGCTTTCTCGAACGTCCGGTTTTGATGAAGCGCCCACAACTAGGCGAAGGTTCCAACATAGAGAAGGATTGTTCTGGGTGGAGAGCTTCAAGATTCAGACACAGGTCCACCCTGGACTGTTGCTGCAAATAATATAATATGGGTGGCGCTACAGCCCGTAGAGGGCCAGGGCCTAGCTTCTCAGCAACCACTCGTGTTGTGCGTGCTATTGTTCTATCACGAGTGGAAGGGATCTACATTTTTATGCCGACTTCGAACGGCCAAGTTTGAGAAGCTTTTTCTAGACAGTTATACTCTTTGAGCATTGTCAGTGACTCGAAAGAGGTGGGGCCGTGAAAAGTATTTCTTGTTGTACCAGGAATCGACGCACATACCCACAACACCACGGCCCACCACATGTTGCGGCAAAGCATGAAGGAATACAAGACGCGTGGCCTTCTGCTTACAGAAGCTTTCTTGGCATTTCTAACACTAGGTAGGTAGATTGTGATGGCTTTAAGAATACACTTAGTTTAAGTTTTAAGACTGAAACAAAGAACGACCTCTTCTGCGTAGTCCTCCTAGTGCATTAAGCTCAGCACACACGGATTAATCGTAGCTTGATCCAGTAACCAAACACAAGACAATACGGGCCTCGAATGCCTCGGAATAGACTATCGAGGGAGATTTTCTCATGAGTCTGATCAATGGTCGAAAAGGGGTAACTGCGTCTGAAGAATGCCAGGGCCGGGATGGTACACAGAACATGTGGACGGGATAACTAAATATTTCCTACTGACTTCTTCTTCTTCTAGTGGCACTACAGTCCGGGGTGGACCTTGGCCTCAGTCAACAAGCTTCTCCAGCTGTCACGATCTTTAGCCAGCTGTCTCCAATTACGCGCACCAATTTGGTTGAGGACCTTCTCCACTTGTTGGCGCCATCGGTTTCGTGGGCATCCTCTATTGTGTTGTCCCACTGGTTCGGAGTCGAAGACTCTTCGGGCTGGAGCAGTGTTGTCCATGCGCTCTACATGGCCTAGCCATCTTAAGCGCTCCAGAACCATCAACGCAAACAGGACCAAAGACGGAACGCAGAACTTTTCTCTCGAAAAGACTTCTTCATCTGCTCTTGATTTCCTACTGACACAGACAGCTTTTACAGGCCTGATGGAGTTGTTATAGATAGTGCCAGGTAGACAGGTAGGTGAAAGTGCTGGTTCCACGAGAACCCCAATTAGCAAAACCTAGATAAAGTCCTTTTGCGTACTCTGCAAGAATTTAATGGACCAACTTTTTTAACTAAAGGGTGATTCATCGTGAGGTTTGATTTCAATAGGCTTTTTTGGACAGATCATGCTATGAACTAAGGAGTCACCCAAAATTTGACCTTCCGAGTGGACCACCTCAAACGTAGTCATGGCCAGCATTTGCATGATACCATTTTCAAAAAGTAAATGCCATGAATTGTCCTTTTTAAACGATAATAAATATTTTAAGTTCACTTTCAAATTTATATGTTTTATTTTACATTATCAATCAAACCTGACGATGAATCACCCTTTACTTATAGACAACTACTTTTGGGATATTGGTCCAGCTTTGGGGCAGCTGACATCCCTGACATCCCCATAGCATAGCTCTAGATAGAAAAAGGAGACGCGACGTTGTTGAATGCCTACCTCCTAATGTAGGGTGACTTTTAAGTCGCAGGTCGATTTGATTTGGCCCGTTTTTGTGGTTTACACTTGTCAGTTGCCAATATGATACTCGTAGAGAATGATCAAAGACAATATTTTATGAAACAGTGGCAAAAATGTCATGATTATTAAAATAGTTTTCTAAAAATTGTTACTTAACCCTCAATGATTGCGCGACAGTCAGAGGTAGACCTGAGTCTAGGTACTAAAGCAGATACTTGTGCTGTGCTTGTTGTTGTTCCCGCACGAGTAGACGGGGACCTAGAGTTGTATGCCTACTCCGAACGGCGAAGCTTGGGAAATGTTGTTTCTGGAGCATTTTCAGTGACTCGAAAGAGGTGGATGGTACCGTGAATTATGAGAGCTACTAAATTCGGGGTTTGAACCTAGAATCCCCTAGTGTATAAGTCGACGGCCGACGACGGCCACCTTCAATCAGGGGACCAAAGTGTGTTTGGAATATAAAAGGATGCCCCCCAAGGAGCATCGAAACCCTCAATAAATACA
Organism: Eristalis pertinax; assembly: GCA_907269125.1. Classification (NCBI taxonomy): domain Eukaryota; kingdom Metazoa; phylum Arthropoda; class Insecta; order Diptera; family Syrphidae; genus Eristalis; species Eristalis pertinax. Next base: position 11,243,590 of record OU026148.1, read on the forward strand.
CGAAAAGCCACTGTTAACTGCTAGACCAACTAGTTGACATGAAATAAAAATGAGCAAACCAAAGGTAAGTTCTGGATGGATGGTGCCGTTGGTTGAGTGCCTGGTTCAGATCCCAGTGAAAGCAAAGTCGAAGCAAAGCTTTATTCCGTTTTCAAATATTGTCCAGTCACCATTTGCTGTTGCGATACATCTCCCTATCACTGGAGTTGTCGATCAGTGGAAGATCACAATGGAGCTACCTAACCTAAGGAGAAGTTTCAAAATATTCATTTTAGAAATCAATTTAGCATCACTTCGCCATGCCCAAATAATGATGAAAATAACACCAAATGCGTTGCCTTGCCAGTTACACTCGCAGGCGGCTGGCGCACAATTATTGGTGTACCCTAGTCGAAGCCATGAACGAACTCCCGAAGAATGTGAAGAACGCCAAATCAATCGGAAACACCAAGTGAGGCTACGCGGAGATTTCCACCTCACTTCGCATTTAAAACGGCACCTTTGAGAGATTTTCGAAACTCTGTCATATTTCACAGCAACAAACAGCTCCAGTTGGTGCGGCGGCAGTGTCACTTTAAAAGGCGAAAACGCAGCACCGATTTGACGTTTTCGAAACATGATCGATTGTGAAGTGGTGAAGATGAAAAAGTGATCACTAGTACCCGAGGTCAAGATGCAGCAGGGGTCGAAGGTATAAAGGCAGAAAAGGAGATGAGGTACCCGTGTACATTGGTCTTAAGTACATATCTGCGGATTGTAGTCTGTGGTTAATATTGGACTGGAAAGACCATTGCATATATGCGGCTAAAAAAGCGAGTGCGTCTCAAAGCGGGCAACTGATGGGCATTCCTGGCGAGACGAGTATTGCGGGTGAATTCATGCAGAGGTGGCAAGGTTGGCCAAGCTCACTTGAGCATTGTTTGTGAAAATAACGATAAAACAGGGACACGGCACGTCGCATCGGTGTTCGGGCCAGTCTGCAATATTGTCGTTTCCCATCAGTTCAATCGATTGCTTTTGGATTCTGTCTAGTAGGTGCAGGGGACAATTTGTGATTGGAATTGAACTGATATGCGGATGCAAGCTTTTAACGCAAATTTGGACTCAACAGACTCTTGTTGGACATTTACAACATTATGTGAGACCTTGACAATATACTCTGCCATGCCATTTGTAGACATCGAAACTTTCGGCTAAAAAAATCGACAGTGGTTATTAAGGAAATTTTCATCTTCCAACTGCCACAGCGACCCAACTAGGCGTACCTACGACCTGTGCGCACCTGTGGTTATGTGTTGAGATGTGTATTATCGAAATCCAAAGATTGGAGTGGAACCGACGACATCGAATTTTTCACCTAAAAAAATTGACAGTGTATAGTAAGGATTTTGGAGCCTTTTCATGGCTCATTTTCCAACTGCCACAGCGGCCCTATAAGAGCTACTTATGACGTCTGTGCATCGTTAGTGATGTGTCCTTACGACTATTAATCGATTCTGATACTCTGGCATGACATTTGCGGACGTCGAAATCTTCGGCTAAAAAAAAACGACAGAAATTTACGGTTTCCAGATTTTTTTCGAAAACATTTGATTTTTTGGCAATTCTTCCTAAAATGTTTGATCTTAGTTCGTAAGCTTTATTCGAGAGGTTTTTCTCCTAATTAAGTCTGTATCCCCATAGAGTGCCGGAGCTTTGCAACGATAGACACGTCAGGCGGCTAGGGATCCCCTGCCGAGCATGAGCTCTGAGGGCTTTGCCATGTAGCCCATAGCATGATCACAACTGTACCACATCCTCGATCTTGTGGACGAACCCAATAGAGGATGACCATGATGACATAGATGTTGTTACATGGCCTAAACATTATGCGCCACTGTACGTTTAAACCCCACCAGACTAAGCCCAAGATGCTCCACCGAGGCGGACAAATCTGAACTCAAAGCCCATTAGAAGCCTTCGACAATCTCCCTGACACCTTGCATGGCCCACCTCAGCAAATAACTCCACGGCACCACAGAGAGATCCCGATCATTTGCTAGGGCCCCCAACCCTAGCTCCCAAGTCTCACAAGAATCCATCTGCCATTCGCACAGTCGACACACACACACACGCACACACTCTATTCGCGTCTCAGTTCACACCGAACGGCCGAAAACTAACCGATTTCCATAAATCTACTCGCCTGAGTATAGAGCATTTTTCAAAGGCATATCACCCGCCAAGGTGGGAGGAAGAACTGACGGTCGAACTGGGGGCGCCGCTCCACCGTGGGGGTAGCGGAGAGTTTTGAGAAAAATTTTTGAAAAATATTTATACGTTCACATGTGGGCCTCGCCACGCTAATAATTAGCCGCCCCACATACACACGTGAAATGTTGGCAGTGGTGGCTGGTGTATGTACAAGTGTGTGCGTCGGAGGAGGCAAGTTGATTGCCAGCAGTCGATCATTAGCCTCCGATAGAACGGAGGTGGATTTATTGCCGAGTGGAATTCAGCGAGAGCGGGGGTGTGATTGCCGCCTCCGCGCACAGTTCTTGTGATTTGCTAAAAATCATTTTTATTATTAACTGCGCTAAGTTATGATCAGTAAACTGGTTGCGATGGATGTTGTGGGGCTTGGCTGGTAGTTTGGCTAATTGTATCCGAAACGAGTGTGTTGGTCGGGTGGTCTGTGTGGGATTCGTGATGCCAATCACTTTTTGAGATCAATCAAACATGGCTGCAATGGCAGCACTGTCAGCGCAGTTGGCAACACATTTGAGTTAAGTTGTTTTCTTTTGTTTGTTGTTTGAGTACTAGTGGGCTTATCTTATGCCCTCCTGGCTAGATTAAGGGACGAAAATGGATAACTGGTAGGAGAGTCGCTGAATCTGGAAGGAACACTTCTGTAATCGTATTAAACGACGATGAGGACACAAATACCGCTACTAGGCAGAGTGTTCCACTCAATCTGGACGATGATAGACGAGAATTCCGTTGCAGCGACCTAGACGAGCAGTCGGTGGGACGGAATTCTCGTCCATCACCGAATTCGGACATCAACCAACTTGGCGTCCGAAACTGAAACTGGAGGCGGCTAGCCAACGATTGAGCTAACTGCAGAGGGTTGTTGCTTCAGGCCCAGGTCCACCCTGGACTGTAGCGCCACACGACGAAATGGAAGAAGCTAGATTAGAGTCAATGATTTTGGCTACAATTAGGTGGTGTATGTCGAAAGGGTCTATAGCAAGTAGCAACCACAAACGGGCGGGCATCCACTCACCGATTCAGAAGATATCGCTGTGGGTCTGCTATGGTTGCAGCTCTGTTTGGAGTGGACACGAGACTACTTCTCGGAAAAAATGTAGTTCAAAGTATCATGGTCGCCGTGGCGTAGTGGGTAGGTGCTTCGACTCATATCCTGAGCACTCCAGGTGTCCGACAAGTGAACACATCTTCGCCTCTTTCGAGTCAGAATGCCGCAATGCTCAAAGTGTATACTTGTCCAGCTTCTCCAGCTTCCCCGTTCGCAAACGGCATTGGACCGTAGTTTAGGTTAGGTTAGGTAAGAGTGAGTGACAGCAGAAGGAAATCACACTTAAGCCACAGAAGATTCATTGTGATTCCACGCGGACTGACTACTGCTAAACTTGGCACCAGTTGGAGCTTATGTGCGGCTTAGGTGCCTAATACTGAAGCCATTAAGTTCGCTGAGATTATTGACATAGTAGGCCCCTAGATCTGAGTACCCACGGATGGCTAGAGCAATTCTCCTATGGCTGGCTAGCCTAGGCAGAGCGATAGAGTTCCACGCGAGCAGAGGAGGTGATTGATGGTTTCTACTTGCTTTTCATCCATGCATACATGCATCCTGTGGTGAGCCATGGCGTTGTGGGTATGCGCGCCGACTCCTACGCACTTGGACCTAGCTGCTTTAGGTTCGATTGATGGTACGACAAGAAATACTTTTCACGGCCCCACTTCTTTCGAGTCACTGACAATGCTCAAAGATAACTTCTATAACTTTGCCGTTCGGAGTCGGCATAAAACTGTAGGTCTCTTCCACTCGTGATAGGAAAACACGAGTGGTTGCCGAGAAGCTAGACCCTGACCCTCTACGGACTGTAGCGCCACTCATATTATTATTATTATGCATCCTGCGGGTGTGCATTGCAATTGCACAGTGCCCTATTATGACGCCGATGAGCGTCCTTAGTGAAGAGCAAACTGTGCGTCCGTTTAAAATTGAATGCTGGCGACATTTTCTTTGTTTTAAAGCAGGTGGCTAGCCGCTTGTGGTTGGTTGTTCTAATTGTGTCTACCTTGAGACGATGGTAGGCTGTAGCGACATTGCAGATGGATCTCCTCCTGGTTTTAGAGAAGAGATTGTGTCCCGGCACCCACATGAGGTGTATATTGAAATGCTCCGCCATCTCGTTAGGAGACAGTCTGCAATTAGGGGATGTTTTTGATTCGAACATGGCACTGTCAAGGCACTAGATGGTGCATTTTTGGATTTTACATTGTTCTTGAGCCAGGGCAGTGGCTCTTCTGTCGCAATGGTTTCTGCCTGAAATACGCTCCAGTGGTCAGGGAGCTGCAAGGAGGGGGTAATATTGAAGTCTTTGGAATAGACACCAACAGTCAACACCCACACCTTCGTCCGTATGTGCAGATTCGTAAGGAATCTCCTAGACTCTGGTTGTGAGACCGATCTGGAAGGAATGCTGGTGGAGAATATCTCCTCGAAGATGGCCTGGGGTCGAAAAACAAATGAACTGCAAAGAAAATGACTTGGGGTAGTAGGCGGGAGTTGAATTCATTAGGAACGGTTGAGTGGCCGAAGGTAAGTTCGCAGCACTGTTGGAGTGTTTTCAGGTGTGCTCAGGGCTGTGCTGGCTGCTTCTTGTTTATCGAATAGTTCCAGTAGAGGCATTGCACTGTAGGTCCCCAGCACTACAACACGAGTGGATGTTGTACAAGCTAAGCTTGGACCCAGGTTGATTCGAAAATCGTAGCTATACACAAGTTTGGGGTTCGGAAAGCCTGTGAAACCTCTATTAGGTATTGGATCGAACTAGAAGTGAAGTGAGGCTTTCGAATTGGGGCCAAGTCAGAAGGCACTGTCTAGATCAAGGTTGACCAACTGATGATTGTGGGTATGAATTTATCAAGATGTGGGCGTAGTCCGAAAGAAAAAAGTCCGTCGACTACAATATTTACTTACCGTCGACTACAATAGGTCAGCCAAATTGAGCGCAAGAACAGCAAGGAACCAGATAAGAGGGTCTTCGAATCTCAGCCTTCTGGTTAAAGGAGAGGAAGATGGAGTCTCCGGTTTAAAGACCAAGTCATCGCGGACCCAAGACAACTTGATGACTGGAGCAGCTTGCGGTGAATGATGTAAGGCAGCTACTGTTCAGGCTCATACTTAGACGCTCTATGGGTCGCAGCCCTGACAAGTAAGCTCAGGGTCAACAAGTTAAAATAAAGAACAATTGTTAATCAATTTGAGCTAGTTTAAAGTATTTTGTTTTAGTACTACACTTAATAAATAAAATAATTTAAAAAAAAAATCGGACTTTTTGTGACAGGCGAACAATTTTGGACCAGGCTTGCCATTTTCGAGAAATGGTCCATTTATCAAAATCTGTAGCTTTTTTGGACTCAAAAAGCACCTTTTAGTTACATGCAAATACTGCAGAAGAGTTTGACGCTCAAGTTTTGGCTATATGGTCGTTTTATAAAAACAATTAATTTTTGACACTTTTTCCGAAAAAAATGTTTAATGTGAGTTCTTGGTTGTTGTTCGAGAGTACATAGGCTTCGTGGTAGAAATTTAGACACAGGCGTGTACGTTACGACACATGCAGAGCCAACGACGTTTTCGAGATACGACTGGAATCTCAAAGCCAATTGCCTCTTGGACAAATTCCACGAAGTTTGTGAAGTCGTGACTGTAAAGTCAGCTCGACTCAAAAGTGTCATTTATGAAGCCCCCAAGAGCTGGACAAAAGTGGAGTCAACGCCGAGCACTCCGAAACGTGACTCTGCTGTATACTTTCATGCCAATCCCTCCCAAGAGCAGATAACACAGTCGGTCACTATTGACTGCCTCTCAAATCACCGCACAGCCTTCATCCATTAACTGCTCCTTGTCTTCCGAACCCCATTCCCCGGCCATAAACTGCCCGAGAATGTGGTCAACTCGGCTCTATTGAACCGCACGCATCTCCTCACTAGGTAGCCCACCACTTAAGACCCATCTAAACATCTCGCTTATCTGTGCATCAAGTCACATGATCTCGCCTATCGGCCAGATCTCAGTCAGCACACACATTCACAGGGCACTCGGACAAACAGCTTATCCGTGTATTTGGAGATCGTTATCCGAACACCAAACGACTGTGTTCCTGATAAATGTCAATAGCATCCAAAAATCCAGTATCGCCCCATTCCGTTGCTCGCACAGACCTTGACAAGTTATCGCCTTCACATGCCGTCAAATGATTCAAATTTAAAATGAAACACGCCATAAAACCCATTATGGCATCTCGCTGCTTATGAATCGAACATGATATTCGCATATAGGTGCCCCGTCAAGCAGCCACAATCAATCGGCCGCCACACCACTCTCCATCGCATTTGACAAGCAAGCCAATAAATTGTCAAACTTGAAAACTACCTCATTTGCATTCTTAAATACCTCAAACAAAGCGATCATAAAAATTAAAAATCAACAGTCTGTCTGTCCATCGCCCGGTCCCCATCGGAACAGCCATCAAACTACCTACGCGCGAGGTCGCTCTCTCTCTCTCTCTGGACAGTGGACAGTCTCCAGAACACATGTTCACCCGCACTTTCTATTCAGCTTAATCGAATTTATCACCCATCGAGTCCAAGTCCGAGTGTGAGTCTCGACTCGACTCGACTGCGAGGCGGACTCCCCAAGCCAGATCGGGTCTCAATAAATATCCGATAAGAATCTATTATTCATAATTCCGATGAGTTACAACGGACGGCAGAGGGGGTGGGGGAGGGGGTGCAGGGTGGACCCCTCGACGACACATCTTTCAGATGCAAATGTATTCCGTCATTAAATCCGACTCAATGCAAACAAAAGAGCGGAAAATCTATCAGTTCATCACCATTATCGCCGGTGCCGGTTGCCGGTTTCGGTGTCGATGTCGGTGGCGGCAGCAGCACTCTGCATCGCGAGAGATCTGTGTGAATGGCATGAATGGGAAGTTCATCCCAAATAGCCGTTCAAATTGGGACCGAACCTCATTGATATGGACGACAATAAAAATGCCATAAACCGGCGAACAAACATATCTGCATAAGTTCGAGTGAATTTGAGTCGAGTTTGATGGGCCTTCGAGATACACCCGTGCCCAGGTGAGGTTGACCGGGTTCATTTGTGGCGTGGAATGAAGCTCGCCTGACCCGAGTGTTGGATTTTACGATCGTCTCTTGGCAGATGCAGATGGCTTGTTTGTGGGTCAAATATGTTTGAGAAATTTCCAAAACGACTGAAATCCCAACCAGCCGATAATTGCAGGGTTTCTCGATGGCCACTGAGATTTGAGAGGAGACTTTCTCACGAGGGCTTCGATCAGATCAGTCAGAGACTGCATCGTTTTACGAGTCGAATGACATTCCCACGAGAAGTTTGATGGTACAAGTGGTGCAAGTTGGAGTGCCTCTCTCGAGTCAGCTGCTGGCAATGGATTCTGACTTGGGGGGCGTCATTTACCACGAAGTGAATCGGCGGCAGAGCACTGTCTTCTCAATGGCCGATGAGAAGCTTTTTGGTCAACCTCCTTACAAATGTGTGACGGATGCAAGGACGCTTCTTTTGAGCCTCCAACCATGTCGCTACGACCACTGGAAGCCAGGAAAAAGTGTAGCCGAATGTTACCGGAAATGCTTCATTTTGAAAAAATATCATTCTTCAGCGATCTAGTTTATCACTGACGCTTTTCACGCATATGTGCTGATTGAAAATACGCTTCTTTTAGGCCCCCAACCATGCCGCCACGACCACTGAAAGGTAGGAAAAAGTGTCGGAGAATGTGACCGGAAATACTTAATTTTGAAAAATCACTTATATCTCGATAACGGTCACTATACGCATGTATGCGTAATTGAAAAAACGCTTCATTTGAGCCGTCAACAATGCCGCTACTACCACAGGACGCTAGTTTCCTAAGTGTCGGACAATGTGACCGGAAATGCTTCGTTTTAAAAAAATCTCATTTTTTTAGCGAGCTAATTTAGCGCTAACGCTTTTTACGATCAAAAGACTTTCAAAAGACACTGCATTTGAGCCCTCAACTATGCCGCAACGACCACTGGAAGGTAGTAAAGAGTGTCGGAGAATGTTACCGGAAACACTTCATTTTCGAAAATCGCATTTTTCAGCAATCTAATTTACCACAAACGCTTTTTATGCATATGTGCTGATTGAAGAGATGCTCCTTTTGAGTCCTCAACCATCCCGCTACGACCACTGGAAGCCAGAAAAAAGTTTGACCGGAAACACTTCATTTTGGAGAATTGAATATTTCAGGGATCGACTCTATCACTAACGCTTTTTACGCATATATGCTGACTGAAAAGACGCTTCATTTGAGCCCTCAACTATGCCGCAACGACCACTGGACGCCAGGAAAAAGTTTCGGCGAATGTGACCGGAAATGCTTCATTTTTCAAAATCTCATTTTTAGCAACCTAATTTACCACAAACGCTTTTTGTGCATATGTGCTGATTGAAGAGACGCTTCTTTTGAGTCCTCAACCATCCCGCTACGACCACTGGAAGGTAGGAAAAAAATGTCAGAGAATGTGACCGGAAATAATTTATTTTGAAAAATCGCATTTTTCAGGGATCTGATTACCACAAACGTTTTGTACGCTCAAAAGTCTTTCGAAAGACTGTTCTTTGGAACCGCCAATCAAGCCGCTACAACCACAGGACGGTAAGTAAAAGTGTCAGATATTGTGACCGGAAATAGTTCATTTTGAAAAATCGCCTATATCTAGTCTATGTCCCGGTCGGAAAGAAGTTGTAGACGCCTGGCTAGACACCTATCGCTGCAAAGTGCCTACACTTCGTTGTAGGATCTTCTCCTTGCACCCCATCATCTCCATCAAAAGGCCCGAGAGCTTCTCCATCCACTTTCAATGCAGTCCGTGTCCCTGCACTGCAAAACTGTGAAGGTTAATGTCTTATATCAACACCAGCTAGGGCCCTCCTACTCGATTATCTCATATTTTCGCCACTTTCCATACCCAACTAGTTTTGGATCAGATCACTCCGATCCTCAGATATATGCGCGCACCATCTGCTCACGATTTCATTCTCAATCACCATCAAGTCACTTGGCAACCTTAACCCATTTAAAATCGATCCATGCGCCTGACATCCACTCAGGCATTGGCAATCACGAGCGCGATAATTCAATTTCGTGTTGTCACATAAACAAGGAAATTTATTGCATTGCATTGCGGGAATTGTGCCTGGTGAAAAACGAAAGCCCACCAGAGAGAGATAATTATCGTCAACCGAAATGAGCGACAGATTCGAAATCACTCTGAGTCACCCCACCAGCAGCATCCCTCTGTCTCTGGCACATAATGACAACTACACGGCGTCACCGATGTCCATATAATTTTTGTCGAACCATCCGATCGTTCCGCGCCGCATCCAATTCTGCCCGCCGCACAGATATACGCATCTGCAGCGTCTATATGTAAATTGCATCACGTGATCAAATGAGTTTTATGAGATGCATTTTCAATCAAAAGCCCGGTAGCCGGCGATAGTCGAGCCTCGCCACTATATTTCGAGAGACCATCGCCGCTGATGTGAGGCGGATTGTTGCGAGGGGGTGGGTGCGGAAATTTGGGGTGTTTTTCTGCAGGTAAGTGAATGGCGCCCCGAAATTGCATTAAAATAAAATCCAATGAAAAATTATTTTAATTATTTAAAACGCGCCCGTGTTGTCGTCCTAAATGCCTGCCGTATACCCACCGTCACCGTCACCGCCGCTCATACAGTATGTGTACGTGTTGGCGTACATTGAGGTGAACGGTAGCGACAATTTATGTGTCGCCTGCAGTGCCACCTGTCAAATTGGAATCCCCAATTCAATTCATGTTGAAACTCATTTGACCGACTGCCCGGCCGACGCCATTCATACACAGTGTATACGTGAATTTATTTATTTTTCGATTTTTCGAGATACTTTTTCTCTAATTGACCACCGCCGCCGCCGCCGCCGCCACCCCCTACCAGCGATGGCCCACCGGCCACCACCACCGCCAGCAAACCGACCAACTCTGGGTATTCCATTATCTCTGCTAAATGATAAATTTATTCATTTTGCATTGCCGATGCGTTGGCAAAACAACAAAATCAAAAAGAAACGAATCAGGAGACAGAGAGAGAGTGAGAGCAGTCAAACGCATCCTACCGCCACCTGGTTGTGAATGTGTCGGTCACGCATGATGAGACACATTGTGTGCAGCAACAGCAAGTCCACTGAGCTGTTTATTAAAATGTCATGCACGCACATTTTTGAGGACAAAGTGTGAAGCGAACGATTAAATTTGTATCTGTCCGCAAAATCAACGCAAAGCCATCAATTAAAAATTGCCATCGATTGATGGCCAAAGGTGGACGATTTAAATCATTCCGGTTGGCTGTGGAGGTCGTGTTTGGGCCGTGTTAAGACTTTTTTTTTCAAATAATTTTAATGTTTGAAGTGCGAGAAGAAAGGAAATGGTTTTTTAATGGAGTACCTCAGGAGTGTCAGATGGGTCCTGTGCTTATAACAAAGAAAAGAACACGAAGGAAGGAAGCTAGCTGATCTTACAATTCGGCTACTTTGCTTTGGCATTCGATCGATGGTTTCTCAGCTGAAAATCACTTCCGTTTCCCCATCTAACTGTAGGTCCGATTCTAGCGACAGGAAGAGCTTGTACAATTACGACTCCATCTTTCTCGATGCATTGGCGTGACAAACTTTGCTTCTACGTAGGTCCCTTCCACTCGGGAAAGCATGCCCAGCACGAGTAGTAGCTTGAGCCACGACCATCTCGGACTGTTGGGCCAGTTGTCTGTTTTTGATTGCTGCACATCACTCCCGAAGTATTGCCTGTAGAACTTGGGCCACGTCCATCTCGAACTGTAGCACCACATGTCTATTATTGCTGCCACATCACTCCAGAGGTATTACTCCATTCGCCCGCCTCTTAAACGCATGTTCAGACAACTCTACAGAGAAGGATCGCGAACCTGACCTGAGAAGGAACCTGACATGGACCTCGTCAAACTGTTGGTTCCTTACTGGTGGAATCCTGGACTACTTCGAATTATATCTCCTAAAGAGTAGACTAGTTCAACCGATCAGTTTTTCAATTGGAGTACCTCAAGGTTGTCAAATGGGGACCATGCTTATAAGAATGGCGCAGCTGGGGGTGGCCAATCATGATCGTGGACATCCTCAGAGTCCGTCGAGATCTATAATGTCCACCAAAGAAGAGGAAGTGCGGCGCAACCGATCACATTTACGATTCGAATGCCTTAGGAATGTCAACTAGGTCCTATACTACTACAGATGAAGCAAGATGTGCTTCCGGATAAGAACCCGCGGTGAGGATCGGTTTAGCAAAACGGCTGTTTTTAGAAATTCGTATTTGGATCCAAGGCCAAGGCTATTCTCAAACTCAAACTCAAACCCCTCACATCCCAAGACCACTCCTTAAACCACGAATATTCAAACTTTGAATCATCGCCACGTTTCTGAACACACCGAGGCACATCAATGCCATTCGCCACATAAATCCAATTGGCCAATGGATTCGATTAAGCAAAGCGACACTAAACAGATCCTCATCCGATTGCCGGTGCCTACTCATCGGGAAGCACACCTTGCTTCTCCGCCCTCACTCACAGTGTCAACAAATCCATCACGATCGTCGGAAGAAAAAACCTCTGACCAACAAATTCCAAACAAATTCCCCGAGCGCCAAAAACAGAGATCCTCAACCAGCCGCAAAGGGTGGCAGACTGCGGGCCAAATTTACTACTCCCATAATACCAGCAATTATCGGTTGGTTAATTTGTAGATTAAAGGCGATCCTCCGAACCGACGAAAGGCGGAGAGTTACCGTTAAATTATCCAATTACCACGGCCGCGATTGATCTTCAAAGATCTTCAAAGGAAGGCGGCGCACCATCATAATCATAAGACGCCTTGATTGGTGCGTCGAGGTGCGAATTGATGTGATCGTCAGGAAAAAAAAAAAAGAAAACTAACACGGAACTTATTTCGGCTCCAATGGATACCTACACACACTTGTGTACGCCCTGAAATTCACCAGATGCCAAGATCAGTCACGTGGGATCTCGGCAAAGCGAAGAAGCCGCGAGTCGAGAGTCGAAAGTGTGTGTAAATAAAATTAATTTATGCAGAGATAGAGTGAGTGAGCGAACGCGGCGGCAGAACCAGAGCCGGAGCACGATCGCGTCGAAGGGTAGATCAGTGCGCCACTGGAACAACAGTGGCTGTGGCGCCGTGGCCGGCAAATCGGTTGCTCCTTTGTTGTGAGCTTATTTCGGATGCAGTTTGGTCTGGAGCGAAGCGATTAGGTTTGAAGTGAAACGGAAGGATGATGGATCAGGCGAAGGCCGGAAGAGGAGTACATTGTCCATTGGAGGCGTCAGAAGGACAAGTGCATGTGACAGAATCTGGAGCTAGTTACCAGGAGGTGGCCAGATAACATCCACAAACCCAACCAAAGGACAGACGAATCGAAGCAAGCGAATAAAATGAGTGGCATCTTTCGCAGGCAACGGTAGCCAGGTTAAATGAAGTGCTCTTTGAAGTTCCCCCCATCGAAGATTCAATTGCAATTTGCCAAAGTTCCTTCCAACAATCTGCTCGGAGTCACCCACCCTCTCCGTCTCCCTTAAAAGAAAAAATAAAAGATTCCAACAAATCACTTACCTCTGCAACACGACCTAAGGTTGCCCCTTAAACCTCTTAAAAGCCGCTCTCTGCCCCCAACCCGCAGATACAATTGCACTTCTAAACAACAACACACACACACACGTGCATACATCTACCGCCACGAGGGCGAACCAGAACCCACCTCACCACACAACGAACACGGATGGCAACCAGAGGCAACAAGGAATTCACGATGAATCGAGACTCTTTTTTCCCGCCAAAACTGCCCCCACACATGAATAGCAATAAAAATTAAAAAAAAAAAATGAAAAAAACCGCGTTTCACTGGGCTCTCTACGCACAAAAGTACGGGCACCACGACAACGAGTCCCTCACCCGCCGAACCAAACGAACCGAAGAAAGTCAGTGAGTGTGTGTGTTTTTTCTTAGTCCATGGAAGGGGAGGGGATGTATTGAGAAATCGTTTGCCGACAAGGAAAAAATTGAATTCCCTTCGCCTCGGCAGGAACAGAAAAAGCCGGTAAGCGGAAGCTTCCGTTTAGCGTTCCTTCTCTTGTTCTTCTCTTGGTCGGTTTTCGTCGTCGGTCTTGTGAGTTGTGTGTGTTCCTTGTTGCGTTGTAAATTAACACTTTCCTTTCGACGGAACTCTGCTCAGCGCGAAGGACGAAGGAGCGGATGGGCGGGTGGCCGTGCCAGTGGTGTGAATAATCCACTTCGGCCCCAAAGAGCGGGTGGAGCAAATGCCAGATGGGCGCACTCGGCACTGTGCGTGCTGCGACCCCACTCTTAACTTTTCTCTTCACAAAACCAAACAAAAACCTCACGCTCTCTTCACCTGTGAACTTTCCTGTCAATCAACACATTTGAAGTGTCACAAACGGTCTGTCTCTCTTCCGCGCTCACTGCTCTGCCGCACGAGGTCCCTCTCACTCCCACCCACTGGGACGACAAACTTCTCGACCGTTTTTTTTTTTCTTTTTTGTTTCCCTTCGTTCGTTCTGTTTCGCTTGTTTACACACCAACACACGCACTTGTTTGCGCTCTCTTACAACCCCCACCACAGAGGCGCGAGAACCGTGAGCCCACAGGCAAGCATGCACTTCGCCCCAAAACGAGCCAAGCGACGAGAAGCAAACCAAAACGCGCGACACACTCGTCGCCGCCACTGCCGCACTGTGGACGAACCGGCGAGGGAATCACACCGAATCGGGATACCGTTCCGACGGTTTCAGTGCAGCGAAACGTACACGGGACGCGACATTCAGCACACAGGCCAGCACGAGAGAGCGAAATTCCTCGCGAATTGTTGGCGAATTTATTTCAACGACAAGAAGCCACGTTTTTGCTGGAGGAGCTGACAAACGCTTTAGCGACGACACACCAGTCGACGGGGAATGAAATCCGTTTTGGGGTTTTGTTTGACACTCTACGGGACTGGACCCCGTCGTGTGCAATGTATGTTCCCATTGACACACAAGGAGAACCGAGAAGGAGCTCCGCTGCTCTCTCTCTTTCGCTGGTGCTCTTTTGTGTTTGTTGTTCTTGTAGGTGATTTTTGGAGAACTCAGTTGCGCGAGTGTGCGTGCGTGCGGCGGCCGAGATACGATGCACTTTTGGGTGCCGATTTGCAGATTCTACCGATGGGTGTGTAGTGGTGCGGCACGCACACCACCGTCGGCGAGGAATGCGCGAATGTGTTGGAGAACGGTTGCGATTGTGTGAGTGTAAGAGAGGCGGTGACTCTCTTAAGTTGGAACTGGTTCACCTGCCGAGTGGAGGGCTCTCTTGAGACCGATTGGAACGGAATCCACCTGTAACCAGGGAATGCTTTGGCAATGGGTGCTCGCAAGAGAGAGAGAGAGCGAGAGAGTTTCTCCAACTTCGATTGACTCTTTGCTGTTGTTGTGGGAAACGTCACGCGGACGGAAGGGAAGTTTGTTCGGCTTGTTCTGGAAGCAAGCCGGAGTTCTAATTAGACTCCTAGTTAGATAAGTGAAGGCAGGCATTAATTGGTCCAATCGCAGGTAAAGTAGACTTGCTAAGTGTGTGGGAAAACTAAGAGGAAACTGGATCTTTCCACTGAACCACTGGCAGCTGACGAATGAGTCAACACATTTTGTGTGGGTTTCCATCAAAATCTCTCGATCAACGTGTTTTATTTTGAAAACTCAATTTTCCTTCTTAGCTTCCACAGAAAGATGCTGCCAGTGACTGGTTCGCCGGACTGGCTAGTGGATGACTCTTCTTGGATCAGCTGGAAGATATCGATTTGAAGTCGATGACTCCACAAAAATGCCATCCGATGGAAGGGAAACATTTGTCGAAACCTAATTGAATTTGAAAAGTCTTGAAAACGGTGTGGTTGACGTCAAATCCGGTTTTCAACCCCTTTGTAAATCTTTGAGCCTCCACAACCGAATGGAAATCTTTTTTTCGAAAGAAACACTTGACTTTCGAAAATACAACACCCTTCCCCCGAAAACGTTGCCTCTAGAGTTGAGTTCAGTATTTTTGAAAGTTTGCCACTTGCTGCTGACATAGAAAGGAAACATTTGAGTCTGAAATGGGACTGCCTTAAGTTCGTCACGGTTTTTTTTTTGTTTTTCGAAAAATCATTCATATTTCGAAATCAGGTTTGGTTTAGGTCGTAGTGTTCGTAGCAGGGGTCGAATTTGAGTTCAAATCGATTCGATTGGACTAAATGCTTGGAAGTAACAGGCAAAATTTGAACCCTAAAAGCACATCGGTTTGAAAAATCGACCATATCTCGAAAACGGTATGACTGAGGCCCAGCCCAACTTGCTTTTTGTCAAATTCTCAGCAATCGTTGAAGTCATGGAAGGGCAAACCATAGAGGCGCTAGATACGAATGATTGCATGCAACGGCCAATAAAGTGCGCTAAGATTTTGAAATGTTTTCGAAGTACACACAGTACAAGCTCGATTTACGCAACTAATAGAACTTAAGGCTGAAGAGGTTGTTGCGCTTACCGGGCCAAACATTTTTTAAATAAGAAAAGATAGTCAGTTTTTGTTTGTTTCTACAGAGAGAGTGGCAATGTAATAAGAAACGCATTTTTGAAATACATTTTTCTTTTAAATCAGAATACGATAGTTTTGAACGTGTTCATACAAATGATAACATTATACAGTCAAATTGGAATGCGTTTTTTTATTTTGTTTCAATATTTTGGGCAGACTTTTTTTGGATTCCATATTTTTCCCATCGGTCGTCTCTTTTATTTTCGTTGAGTTCAAATGTAGTCGGCCCATTGTAAGCATTTGTTGAAGGATCGAACTACAACTTCTGTTTTACATTTTGATGCAAGGGGAACAGTTTCACTTCCACTTGCATTGGTGGTCTCAGTTTCTGTCGGGTCTTCACAATTTGAAGAGGCCTCAAAGGTTTTGTGAAGCCATTTATTGATTTCTTCATTTGAGATTTTCTGAACTCAAAAAAACATACTTAAGTAGTGTGTGCGTTGACAACCAAATTTGTCCGGATCCAGGAAGTCCAACTTTAAAACGGACTTCCTGGAAATGACGAAAAGAGGGTGAATTAACACAAGAAGTTGGAACTAATCGAGGTAACTTTTTTGAAAAGTTGCACTTATAGAGTCAAGACGTGTGACAATTTTGGTGTTTGCGAAAATCGAAGAGTTGCGCGAATCGAGGTTTGCGTAAATAATAGTAAGCATTTTTCAGCCTTTCCTGGCTCATCTTCCAACTGCCACAGCGGCCGAACTAGGCGTACCTACGACCTCTGTGCACCTGTGGTTATGTGCTTAGACCTGTATTATCAGAATGCAAAGGCTGGAGTACACCCGACGACATCGAAATTGTCATATATCGACATCGAATGTCATATCTGGATTTGGATTCTTCTGACATATTGACCATTAATGCAGTTGACGCCTCGATAAATACGTTCAGGCCTTGTGTCGTTGATTATTTTGGAAACAATTGTGGGCAACTCAGAAACTATGTGCTTCATGTTGTAGTCAATCCTATCCAACCTATACAAATGAGCATTGCTGCCTTTGATGACTGCAGGTGCTTTGCGTCTGGTTAATTTCCCCTAAATGGCCGTTTTGGAGATCACTCAAGATTCGGCATAGAGTTTGTGTGTCTGGCTGTCTGGTTCTCTTTTGTGGTGATTCGTTACAACAGCGAAAGTAGGAACGTATGAGGAATGTTCAAATTGGCATAGGAAATGCCCTATTAGCCAGTGCCCAAAGCCCATGCACAGGTTTTAGGTGGTCACTTGAAGTTCCTGCTATGGGAAAACTCAGCTAGGTTATAAGGGATGTTTTACAGTCGGTCAACATCTAAGACTGCTGCGCTATTATTCTTGCCTTGCCTGTCCCAAGCTGTGATCCATCGCTTGTCCAGTTCATCGCCTTTTAACCCGGTTCATCTAATGGGACTCAACTAGATCCATTCAACCAAAACCGGATGTATATTTTCATGCACCGAATTACAACATATTTAAGTTATGTCAATGTAAATGTGCAACCAGTGTGTTTGGTCAATTATTTTGTACTAGCGATGATTGTTTTTTTGATAGAGATTGTCGACGCATTTATGTATACCTAGGACTCTTACTTGACTCTAATATGAAACTTTCATCTCACGCTACTGCATTGAAGAAGTATCTCCACACTTTGGCATTTCTGTTACCTTCGTCATATATGTTCAACTAAGCTCCTAACCACAATTGATTAGAGACTTTTTAATTCTAAGCTTCAATACGGTATAAATAGCTGGTGAGGTGGCTACCAAAACATAGTTCAGCCATTGCTAGTCTTGCAAAAGTATGTTGTGGGAAAGATTTGTCGTAAACCTTTATGTTGTCAATCAGGGATTCTTCCTGTTCGTCAGTTATACTATTTTAAGGTTCTAAAAGCATTCTTTATGAAGTCTGGTAACCGAAACTGTCGTATAATCTCAAACTAAAACCTACGTAACAACTCGCTTAATATGTTACAAGTACCAAACTGTGGAACTAACGCATACAAAAAGTCTTATTCAGTTATATGTAATCGGTTTTTCAATGTACTCCCGGAAGAAATCACATGTGTTCACATATCCAAATGTTTTCTAAAGCGCTTACAAAATTGGCTATTTTCTCATAGTTCAGACTCTCTTTGATGTTATTATAATAAATAACAAATTGATATCATGTTAAATTGTTGAAAATTGTTATTTTCTTTTCTCTATTTTTTGTTTAAAACATTCCACGCTATTCTATTCTATTGTTCCTTTTAATGTGGCATTCAGCACTATTTCAACTCAATCACTATAAAATATCGAATGCCACAATGTACAGCATCTGGGCTCCTATTGCTTAGCCAACTCCTTAACCCTTAGTTTTAAGCCTAGTTCATCTATTTTTTGTATCTCAAATTGCAAAAAAATAAGTTTTGTTCGCAACAAAATTTTTATATTGTTTTTTTTTTTACAAATCGCAATGTTTTTAAGGTTGTCTATGAAATCGTGTAAATGGCATTCTTTGATTGGTCCATTTGACACGAGAAAAGGTTATAAATACAAAATGCTGTCCACCAATGTTAAATGGCAGTTAGAAGTCGGCAGTCTCTCTATAAGACTTGATCTCTAACTCCAATTGTTCTTAAAAAACAGATCCAACCTCAGAATGATAGTAGGTGCCGTCACTGAACACAGCCTTACTGGGGAAACATGAAGAGAAACTCAGAATCAGCACTTTCAGCAGTGACTTGAATTGTTAAACATGGACTGCTCCATGGGAATCCAGTGTTTTTCAATCGGGGTCATGGCAATCACGCAAGCGGTCAAAATCAATGTTGGCTATGAGACATTACCATCCTAATTGACAGTCAAGCGGCCATTCAAGCAATTTCGGCGATAGAAATCAAGTCCAAGCTGGTCGCATGCTGCCGCGAAGGGCTTAAGGTTCTTAGCACGCAGCACTCGATTGCTAGGTACCGGGTCATACACACATAGCCGGCAATAAGATAGTGAATGAACTGACCAGGAAAATGACATAAACCGACCCATCCCAGGCATCAAACACATCTTGCGTATGTCAGGAAAGAAGTGGACGATACGATAATAGAGAAAACAAATAAAAGGCGGAACTCTCTAACCGCCTGTGAGACCACTCGGATGCTCTGGCCCAAGTTTAGCAGTCCAAAGACCGATAGACTCCTTCAATGTCACACAAAACCCGGGATGGTAGTTGGACCACTAACTAGCCATAAGCATTTGGCAACGTTTGTATATGAAGGAGGCTGCCGCGACGAATAGGAAAAAGAGGGCACCCCTCATAACCTCTGTCACTACCCCAGTCTCTGTCAGTTGAGACATAGAACACTCGGAGAACACTTCTGCCAAGACCTACCGGATCTAATTGAAATCCCTCTAACCTCTTTTTCACGTTTGTGAGGATTTCAAGATGGCAAAGCAACACGCAAACATGACGTGAAAGGTGTTGAAAGGATAAATTCCCCCTCCGGGCATCACAATGTGTCCAGCAGGACATAAGTGAGACGTAAAGTGATGTTATCTTGGAGCTTTCCTCTTCGATTGCCACTGCGACTTGAGAGACACATCCGTCGACAGTCCATTACGCTTCATGACATTGGCAAATCCTCCTAAATGGCGGCGCAATGAACACGGTATGATTCAAGTCCACTACTAGTCACTTGATACTTCATCCAAAGCCTAACCTACTGATCCTTGATTCCTTCTCGGGTATTTTTGAGCCTGGTCTGTGGGCCAGGTTACGAGTGATGTGAGCTTGATTGTCAACAAAAATGAATATGATCTGCATTTGACCACAAGAACGACCAAATGACAGTCTCATAGCAACGATTTCGATTCGGAACACAGGCCTTTAACCTAGAAGTCTACTGCCGGGACACTGAGGACTCCTGAGTACACAGCCACACCGAATTTGCTACTTGCCTTTGAGGCGCCTGTATACACGCTCTCGTCGGAACTGATGTTTATACGCATGTTCTTATTAGAAAGGGCGCGTCAGTACATAGTTTGGAAGTAATGTTGAATGTTGAACCACTAATCGTGCAGATTATCTCTCAGTCGCCTGCGTACCCGCTCACGTCTGAGACTAACCTTCGGAACCGCGCGGAAATCATGCGCCAGAGATATTTTGTTAAGTCTGGTTTGTGCAAGCCAACGATGTTGTAGGCCACTAAAGCTTCATCAAAAGTAGCCTAATACGCGCTGTCCAAAACATTGTTCAAACTCGTCCCATGACTGAGTTTTCTCTTTTAGTAAACCTAACGACACCTAACAAAACCCAACGAAACCTAACGAAACCCAACGAAACTTAACGAAAAACGCAATTCGACACAGATCGACAGGGAAAATCATCAGATCTCCAATCTCATCAGCTTTAGGACATCTTTAAGAACGGAGTCCCGATAAGCCCACCCAGATATGTACAGTCGCGTCCCCCGACAGTCTCTCGTCACGTCACAGAGCACTCTGGCCAACTTTCTAAACTAAAATATATAATTTACCGCCCATCACCAAACAACCAGCCGACGCGGGCATCCCTCCGCTCCAGTCCTCAATTCCAACCAAACCATAACCATAACTTTACCCCAAAAAACGACTTCGTCTGTACACACAGCCAGAGAGGCACAGAGAGAGAGAGAGAGAGAGGGCGTCCATAACCCATAAATCCACCCACAGAAGCGAAATAATTTCTTTCATTCCATTTTCCCTTCTTTATCCGTTGTTGTTGGTCCTTAAATTATCTTTTGGCCATTTGACCACACAAAAAACAACCCAAACACAACGTACTCTGAAGGACAGCAGAACAGCAATCCAGTCCAGCCAGCCCCTCAATCGACAAGTCGAAACTCAGCGTGCCATATGCAACCATCAATGTTCCATCAACTCCATGTCCTTCAAGCAAACTGTGTGCCCGCTCAATTACTAAAACCAAAAAAAGAAAAAAAGAGGAATGCAAAGAACGACCAAAGGACAGCCATCCGAACGCAGAGAGGATCATAAATTTCGCCAGCTAACATCCAAATATGACAAACAAACCGAAATGTGGACGAGATAGCCACCCATCCACCCAACCACCCACCGCACCCGACAATTCCGAACAAGAAGGCCAACAAAAAGCCAAAACGACGAAGGAGAAAAAAATATGTATTCAACTAGCCACAAAGCTAATAACAAAGATGTTATCCTGTCACAGGACAATTTCTGATCCCCTCTGCATTTTTGGGTGGTTGAGTGGGTGGGTGGTCGGATTGTTTGTTGGCTTTGCGAATTTTATTTACACTCGCCTGACGAAGTGTCCGCTTTCAAATCAACTCGCGACGCACGACAGACACCATATTTCGCCCGATGCGATGACTGGCGTGGCGAGTCTTGGACCAGGCCACACTCCAGCACCCCCCCCCTCACTCAGACATGAATAATAATTTTGAATTATTTACGAGCGAACAGAAAGAGTGGAGCAAAACGCGACGCGAGGAATAATTCACACTCGGGACAATGTGAATGAATCACTGCTCGGTTACAGCTCGGAAAGGATCCGCACTGCCTCTGGCCCCTGCCTCTTTCGCTTCCTAATCCCTCTGTTGCTGCTGCTGCGGAATGTGATTGCTACATGGACATCCGACGGCCTGGCAGGGGCGGTGGAAGCGAAAGTGCCAAAAGTTATGATAACGCGAGACGTATGCATGCGCTACACACCGCACACACCACACCACACCACACACCAGCAGCAACGACTTCCGCATGCCATCAGCCGTCCCATCCATTCGTCCTTCAGCAGCTCGATGTGACTGCGACTGTGACTGCGACTCGCTCGCCGAAGTGGTCACGTCGTTTGTGTGTGCATTGCCAGTGGATTTGGATTGAATTGTTTACGCGATAGTGGCTGCAAATCGCTTTATACGAGCGAACACGGTCCTCCCGGGTCCTGGAGTCCTCTCCGAATGATGGATTCCTCGAGCCGTCCAAACGGGGATGGGTGGGTGCGCTGTAACAGAGGCGACATGCAACTGATGAATAAATGGACTGCGAGGATATACGACAGGATATGATGGTAATTTAAGTCATGATGTTCACTTCACTGTGTCGCTGCGACACTTCAGATGGGCGGGCTGCTGGTGGCTGGTGGCTGGTGGCTGCCGGCGCACCGTCCATCCACATCACGATGCAAAGTGGACGAATGTGGACAGTGAAATGCGCAAAGAAGGACCACCATGGAAAATCAAGGATTCGACTATTTGACGATGGATTTTTGCACTCAATGCATGGGTGCGCGCACACACACCCGCACCCATTGGCAGTTGGGAGCAGTTTATTAGTCCTTTGATGGATGACAATGAATATGGGCACTTATCCGTTAGATATGATGTTGATGGTGCCGTAGCATTTGCCGGTCGTGTCAGACTACGGCTGGACGCGCACTCAGGATTGGACACATTTAATGGCCATTTAACCGAATGATTAACGATCGGTGCACGCGAAGGTGGGTGTGATTGTTTTTCACTGCATTCAGCAGAATCGAGGGGATGCTTTTATTGCTTCCAGTCTCATCTATCTGATTGTGCACGACGATGGGGGGGGGAGGTTGAGTTTTGTTCAGATCTGTCAGCGGATAAGAAGCTGGCTACGAATGGGGGTTGTGGACGCGTGAATAGGCTGGACATTGTTCGAGTCGAGGTTGGAGGAGAAGGAGGATGAACGATGGTAGACAAGAGGAGGGAATGTTGAGGATCTTAAGACTGATTTGGTAGAATTGTCAAAACTCACTAAGGACTCAAATGAGAGAAAGGAGTTCGTGTGAAAGAGAAGCGCTGTCAAGGACTGCCGAATGGGACCCACAGCTGAGTAAACCTTCATGGCAACGCAGAGCGCGACAGCAGTTCATGAGCTCTACGAAAAGGAAGACAAAGGCCAGACCAGACTTCTGTGAAAGCAAGAAAAAGGGTCACAAAGGAGATGCAGAGGTGCTGTGGCATATTATTATTGTTGAGGGAGTGTTGCACCGCGACCTTAGGATCTATTGAGCCCACTCAAGTTCTCTCATTTATACTTCTTACCAGATTTATATTGAGGTCTTTGGACGCCTGTTGTCCATAAGTGAAAGAGATTTGATCCAGAGTACACTCTCTAATCCAGTTTCCTGGTTCTACTGACCTCATATCTTCCTCTGATAATAAAGGCTGACTTTTTAGCTATTATCTTTTTGGCAACACTGATTTAAACAGCTGACGCACGTTTCGTGTTTTGTTTCACTGTCAAACATCTTCAGTTTGGTCTATAATTTAACCATGAATCATCTTACAAACGAACAACAGTCGCAAATGACTCGCTTGACTTGCATGACATGTGGTTTCAACAAGACGGTGCCACATGCCACACAGCACGCGCAACAATGGACTTATTGAGGGGCGAGTTCGGTGAACATTTTATTTCACGTTCGGGACCGGTCAATTGGCCGCTTAGATCGTGCGATTTAACGCCTTTGGACTATTTTTTGTGGGCCTATGTTGAAGCTCATGTCTATGCAGACAAGCTCGCTTCAACTGACGCAGTGGAAGACAACATTGAAGCATTTATTCGTGAAATACCGGCCGAAATGTTGGAATGAGTTGTTGGAATTGGTTGGACTGTTTTATCCCGCGAGTATTGTTCCATACTCCGGTGCCGGTGCCCTTTTTCTAGTTCCCTGAATTCTTCTCTGAGGACAAGGTGTCCTACTGCACAGAATGGTTGAGGGTCTATGAAAGGTTTCGATTCTCCCTTCCTGGCTGGGGAAGGGATACCTGTATGGCCAAGTATCCAGCAGAGTTTTACTCTGTTTCTCCTGCTCAATTCCTTGAGCCTCTGTAGGCATTCCCACACAAGCTTCGATTTGATGATGAAGGAGTCTAGTGCCAAGATGGCAGCACGACCGTCCGCAGCAGTTCCTATCCAAGATTGATTTGAACGCACCTGTCTATGGCATACATTTCTGCCTGGAAGATGCTGGTGCTTTTGCCCATGGTTTGTAAGTATTTTGTCCCGATTTTCCCTCTTGCACAACCTTGGTTCTGTAGGCATCGACACCGCGACCAGAATAGATCTATTGCATCGGAGTGTTGGAGTTATCCCAAAAGACGTACTACTTCCCCTCATGGAAGCTAGTAGGTCTTTAGTAGTGGAGTTTTTTTTAAACCCGCTGAAGTGAGTATCTCCCTATGGAAGATACGTTTCCTTAACCACATTAGTGCCGGACATTCGGGCAAAATGTGCTCAGAAGCTTCATCCTCTTCGATGCAGAGCCGACAGACCTTGTCTTGACACAGGTTTAGTTTGTTAAGGTGGTAGTTCAGGCCACAATGGCCGGTAAGAAAGCTTGTTAGCAGTCTTAAGTTATCTATGTTCAGATGGAGTGTTTCTTTATCTGAATAAGGCCTGATTAAACGTTTGGATTGCCTAAGACCATGACCATGTGTCCACTGGTCTAGACGAAGTTTGTTTTCCCGTTCGTTAATCAGAGTTGTGGCTGATCTATAATTGACATTACAGTACGGTTGAGGACCGATGAATGCAGGTTCCTAGCCAGCCTGCAATCCCGCTGTGTCCAGGGACCCAGCCAACTTTGCTGTGTCTGGCAAGGGATTCTACAGCATCAGAGCAACATTTGACTGTTTTGGAGTCCAAAAGGTTAGACGAGAGTGTCTTTAGTGTTGCTTGACTGTCTGAGAATATCAGTATAGTCCGCGGTCAAAATACTGCCTGCCTCTGTTTCTTCATCAGTTCTTGATCCTTCTGTGTGCCATTTGATCGTGTTAGTGCTCAGTCTGTAGGCCAAGGAGATTGGATTTTCCTAATCACGTCATCCTTCGGAATGGCCAGGAGGGGTAGCTTTTTGACTAAGGCATGGAATTTTGCACTCTTGTCTCTTCCTCTCCCTACTTTTGCCACTTTCAAGATTGTTTTATTTGAAAATTCTGCGAAAACCAGATGCAATGGAGTCAGCTCCAATAGCACCTCCATGGCGGCAGTTGGACAAGTACTGTGGCAGAACTGACGTTCGAACGATTGACCAGCAGGTTCATCAACTGGATTCGAAGTTTGGACTGAAGCTTGATGGTACGTGGCGACGTCAGCTCAACGGCGACGAAAGGTTCCAACTACAAGGGAGGGATTGTTCCAAGACATCTGGATGAGAATTTCGTCCGCATTAACTAGACGATGTGAGAATAGCAAGTCAATCAAGGCTGTTGGTGTAGTGCGACTGTCCCCAGAGTTACTTAAAGCAGCTGCGAACGATTGCTGCTAAGTGGACGCATGCACCTGTTCATCTGTACGAGGTGGTCCGGAGAACAAAAACTCATTCGGTGCTCGAAGACTGTTCGATATGGACTGAGTCAAATTTGACTGCGACAACTATCGAGGTATCGACCACCTAAACACCTCCCTACAAGCTCTTCCGTGACGTTTTGTGAAAATCCCTGAAACCGGGTGTCAACAAGGGCAAAACGAAGTACAGTAGAATACGCGAATAGCGACCTGGGTTACAACGAGGAAAGAGGAAACCTACATTTTGGTTTGGAATAGAGCTAGCTGTCTCCCGTCCAGTCCTCAAGAAAGGTCATACAACATCGACGTCTTGGACAGAGCGTCACAGTGGCCAGCTATAACTTCGAAGATGCTAAGGACTTCGTCTACCTCAGCTCCGTCTACCAAACAGTGCGAACATCGGTATCGAGATCGAACGGCTGTTTCTATGGACTCTAGCGGCATTTGAGTAATAGAGCCGTCTCTCGAAGATCCAAGCTGAGTTTAGATAAGCCACTGGTCATCCCGGTCCTGCTATAGCGCGCAGAGGCATGGACAATCTTAATGGCTTGGATGAGGAAGTCCTTGGTGTTTTTTCGAGAAAAATCCTGCGTTCAATCGTTCGCCCTGCTTGCGTTGATGGCATTTGGAGGAGAATTCAACTACAAACTATGTGGGCGAAATGAGTCTAGCCAGACGTCTACGGATCCAATGGCTAGACAAGGACAACTTAGATCCAGCCCGAAGACTCTGAGCCTGAGGAACAATGCAACAGAGGACGTCCACGCACACAAGTCGAAGGGAACGTCAGCCGGCTTTGTGTGCGAAACTGGAAGCAGATGGCGATGGGCAAGATCGGTTAAGGCCCAGGTTCACCTCGGACTGTAGCTCCCTAAAAGAAGAAGTTAAAGCCACCATTTTTCAACCAGCTTCCGAAACTACTCCCAAACTGTGTGATTGCTGTTTTCGGGGAAAATCCGATGTTTCGCCTGTTGGCTGGGCGACGTTGATTTTAACGAGTTTGAACAGATTCGGGGCTCTCTTCTGATGTAGAGTTTTGGGTTTCCCTTCCTTGACCAAAATCTTCATCACCTCGTCATTTTAAACACTCATGGAACCACCTCGGAAGACCTCTGCCAGTTGACGTCTCAGACTCCCGTTCACCACTCTAGACTGACGTCAATTGGCACTCCTTTCAGTTGCAAAGGGGATTCGGCTCACGGACAAGCCATGTCAGTCGTGGTAGCCTCCTTGAGTCATGTTAAGCTCTCTTTGCCAAAGTTCAAGGGCATTGTGTCTATTCAAAGCACCAAGCTAAACCCCGCTGGACTACCGTCTGTCAGCTCATGTCAGTCAGGGTGGCCTTCTGGAGTCATGCTCTTGCTCATCCTTTTCCAAAGTGCAAGGTCCACGTTAAAGCACCTACATTCCATTTCAAAAACGGATCTAATCACCGTCAATGGATCCACGGCTTTCAATTCAATTAATGAGTGACGCAACGCCAGGAAGACGGGGCATTGATTGAAACGTGATCAATGCCCCGTCTTCCTGGCGTTGCGTCACTCATTAATTGCTTTTGAGGGAAAATTCAACCAAGAACTGTGCAGCAACATGACTCTTGCAAGGCATCCACGGATTCAAAGCCCAAACTTGAGCGCTTGGATAACACAGCTCCAGACGGAGGAGGCCCCAACGCCACGCTAGTGGGACAGCGCAACGGTTGGCCATGAAATCGATGGCGCCTACTGAGTGGAGAAGGACATCAGTCAACTTGGAGTGCGTTTAATTGGTGGCACCCAGTTAAAGACCGTGCCAACTGGAGAGGATTGGCGATTGAGGTCCATGTACACCCGCACCAGTCAGATGAAGAAGAAGACAATTAGGCCAGAAGCAACCGTGCGCTACTTCTCTGCCCACTTCACCGAAGCCAAGATTAAAGGGTCCAGCTGCAGGCTACCAAAGCAAAGAAGGAAAACGTCAAAGATTGTAAGCATTGAGGAAGGACCACACCGTGGAAGACTCCACGCTGAAAGCTCCCATCCTGAGTGAATCTCCTTCTCCTCTTCAGTTCACACAACGCCCCCACTCACAAAGCGGAAAACGATTTAACACCGCTTACTTAGCGCATTATCGACAAGAGCTTAATATACACCGATTTCTCCCTCGAAAAACCAGTTCCATAAATCCACTATCGGTCGCACGTATTCAAGGCCCCTATAAACTTCCGTGAATTCATATGTTCGTAACATCACACCAGTGCTAATGGGAACGACGACGACGACTTTCCCCCACCCTCCCACTCGACGGCCACAAAAGGACACACTTTTCCTATCTCAAAGCAGAGAACAACCAAAAACACTCCACAAAATCATCTCTCCCACCATGTATGTATGTGCGTGTATGCGATGCGACATCGTTCAGCGATTTCCTACCACGACAATGCGCCGCGGCGATGATACCGCACAATAAGTCGCCTTTATAGAGTGTTTTCGGTAATAAAATCTTTTTATTATGAAAACGCTCGTAAAACTTTCGAATTTATTGACCAGAGGCGGCAGAATGGTTAACCGTGATTGTGTACTATAAATAGAGAGGCCCAGAGACGGGAGAGAGTACCGAACCGACTACCGAGTCGGGATCTGAATTCTGATCACAGCCATGCACACACTCACTTGCGCTGGCTGCGCTCTCTCACTCTCTCTCTCTCTCTCTCTCTCTCTCTATTGTGGGAACTAGTCGACAGTTCCTGCCCCGGCTAACGATCCGACAAATTACTACACGCAATAAAATTGAAAACAAAAAAAAAATCCAAAATCGGCTAAAAATACAAACACGACATATTGGGAGCGGGAGGGGCGCTGGGCCACGGCTAAATATCATCACTCTTGCCGCCACCCCTCCGTCATTAGTCAAAACATAAAAATCTCCTCACATTATTACAGGCGAAGGTTTAACGGCCCCGAGACTCATACAATCCGGCGGCGGGGTGTCACACACCGAAATTGTCGCCGCGGCAAGATGGCTCGTTCCATTGACTTGCGACGACTGGAATGGGTGGCCTGGCTGAAATGTGGTCGATGGAGGGTGTACCTCTTTTTGAATGCGGACCGCGAGGCACGATTGGGTGGGGGGAGGGGGGAATGTGAGAATAAAACCAAACATTTGGTTAATCAACGAGCGAATAAATTGTTCTATTCGAGAGCGCGCGTGACTGTGTGTGCGCTGAGCGCTCTCGTGCGCCAGCCAGCCAACCCTAGGATACACTCACGCATTCATCATGCAGTCGAGTGTTAAAACATTAAAATTAAATAAACTATAAACAAAGTGATTTGTTAAAAAGAGATTAACACGGGGGGGCGCGCAAAAGTTTAATTGTCTGTAATTTAGTGGAGACTCTCGCTTGATGGCGTGTCAGGGAGGGGGTTGAGGGGTGCGTGCGAAGCGAGGCCGGTGCAGAAAAGTTGAAGTTCTTTATGGGCCATGAGTAAGCGGTGAATTTATTGCACATTTAGGCGATTTATTGGGTTTGAGCTTTTTTGTTCCTTTTTCGAAATAAATTATCGAATAGAGAGGTGCTGTCTGGAGGAGCAGACAGTTTTGGGGGGAAATCAGCTGTTTCGCCTGTTGGCTGCGGCTGACGTTCAGATTTGGGACTCCCCTCTGACGTAGAGTTTTGGATTTCCCTTCCTTGACCCAAATCTTCTCATGGAACCATCTCGGAAGACATCTGTCAGTTAAGGTCCCATTCCTTTCACCACTTGACAAACTTCTTGTCAATCCACACGTGTGACATCCCTTGACACCACCACGCGCCAAGTGATCTCACTCCGCCGAACAGGACATTCATTGCGCACCACCTTCCTCCAGTGTCAGTTGAGTCTCTCAAGTAAGCCTCTGTCCGCGTGCACTGAGAGAGGGCGGGTGTGTGCGAGTGGTGTGTAGTAAAACTGTCATCATTATCCCTGACTGTCGCATAATAATTCCAATTGTCTATGCCGCCACGACTGTCCCCGATTGCCTGTCAAAAAATTTCACCACCATTCACCAGAGAGGAGAGAGAGAGAGTTTGGTTATTTGTTCTGCGTTGCCACTTCGACTGTCAGTGCCCGCCTGGCGTCTGTGTGTGTATTCAGGATTGTCACTTCTGGTGCACAGTACCGACGACTCCAATTTACCCCGATTCCACATTCAACTCCAACTGTACGCGACGCGAGTGGTGTCACTTCGTGTGTTTTATGCGAATTTTCAAGGCATCTCCACATGCACTCACTCATCGAGACTAGGCGAGGGAGTGAGTGGGCGAGTGAGAGAGCGAGAGAGCACCCTCTAATTACAAATCGAAAAACGTCGCCACCAATGGAACGGATTGTCACAAAAAACGAAGCACATCTCATCTCTCCTCTCGCATCGGCCCTCTCGTTTGCTGTCGCATTGGGTGGCTGATTGTGTCGAGATGTGTGTTTGGCAACAAGAACGGCATATCATACAGAACACAAACTTTTCCTGGCGGCTGCCACTGGCACTGGCACTGGCACTGGCACTGGCACACACATATCCGAGCGCATCCATATCCAAATCCAAATCCAGAGATTCCCAGTGAAGATCCCTTCAAACCGACAGCGCTACGTAACCTAAAAGTTTTCCCCTTCTGCCGCCTTTCCCTTCCCCATCGACGGCACACCCGCACCCCCGCGCGTTCACACTCGCGCCGGCGAAGCGAGCGGTACGTGTTCGTTTAATTTTTAATTTTTTCTTCCCATTCTCTGAATCTGTCCCGTCATTTTTTTTTCCATTCCATCCAGCTTTCGTCGGTCTTATGCGCTGTTTTTTTTTTTTTTTTTTTTTCGCTTGTTTGTGGGATTTTGCGTTCCTTCGGAGTTCGGCCTGCCTGGCTGGCTGCCTTGCGTGGCTCTCTCCGGCCACATCACTCTCTGGTTTTCTGGTATTTTGAGTGCTGAAGTTTGAAAAACACAGTTTTGGGACTAATAAATCAGGCGCGTTGTCATGCTTTCAACTTTTAATCAATCACCAACCACTCGGAGGCGGTTAATATTCATCCCCCATATGGAGTGGCAGAGCGGGGCAAACAAACAAAAAAAAACACAACGAATCGCACACAGAAAAAAAAGAAAACAGAGAAAAGGACTCAAATGCCAAGTATTAGCGTCCTGGGCGTCCAAAACAAACGACAGACATATCAAATTGTGGTGAACGGAAACACAGCGTGTTGGCTTTAGACGGCGGCGGACGGGGGGGGGGGGATTGGTTTGATTTCTCATCTGGGTTTGAATGTATCCTGATTTGAGAGATGCCGGGTGGGAATGAGGACGATTGTTTTTTTTTTTTTTTTTTTTTTTTAAATTCATTTTTTTTTATTTCTACAATTCATAACAGACTTATATACTAGACAAAAATGCTTAAAACTAGATGGACGAACAATGTTTATATATTCTAACTTACTGGCCCTCGGCGGGCACTCTAAGCTAAACTAAATCTTAAAATATGTCTTTCGACTTAACCTACATGATTAAATAAAAGTAAATTAGCATGAACAAATTAAGATTAAGAAAATTGTAAAAAAAAACTTAATATCAGAACTGTATTTATTTTAAACTTACATGCTACCTTAAAATAACTTAAAACTACCTTAGACTAATCATACTATATTAAAATATATGCTTGTATATATATATGTATGGCCTTTAAATATTTACATTGGTATACACATCGGTACACATCCGTGTACAGATGTGTATATCTATATATATATATATATATACATTATTATTTTTTTTTTTTTTTTTTTTTTTTTTTTTTTTTTTCTTTTTTTTTTTTTTTTTTGTCAGTTATATACAACTTACGACTACCTTAAAAACTACCCTAAGCTACGTAAGTCGGCCGTAGGCTGCCGCTGATAGAGTACCACCTACCGCTGCAAGACGGTGACCGACTACCGGTACTACCCTTACTACCCCGGGTCTAAAGGGTTCGACGATGGAGTTCCCTCCCTACCCAGCCACCAGAATTTTTGATGCTGCATTGCAACATCCCGAACATCCCGCTTAGATACCGCCGTACTGAAGCGGAGGAGACCTTCCTCAGCTCGTTGTGCGACGGAACGGTCGTGGTTGAGTCGCCCATCCACAGTTGAACGGGCGATGTGGAAGAGGAGCGGTACCGCATTTTCATTTTGAATCAGACCGTGCTTATCAAAATGGAGGAAAGCTTCCGGGGGGACGAAGCCATTATAACGTACCCTCTCGTGGTACTGAGGATTGGGGTAGTAAGCCCCAGAGATCAGGTTATTAACAGAGTTCATCGCTCTGGCAGTGTGGCCTCGAATCAATTTCAACAGGAAATTGTCCACTCGTATCAGGTTCGCCCCGTTGTATAAAACCTCATTGGAGTAGAATTTTTTGTACTGGGACTCTGGTGTTCTGTAAAGGCGAAGGCAAGCCCTAAGACAAGCCCTCTCAAACACCCGAATCTTTTCCATCAAGCTTGCACTCACGTTGAACCACACGGGACAGCCATAGGTGAGCATTGGCCGGATGAGGGCCATGTAGCAGATTACCTTCACCCTCGCATCGAGTTGGCTGTTATAAAACAGTTTCTTTGTAAGAGCAAAAGCGCCTCGGGCACGGGCTAGAGCAGCATCTACATGTTTGTTAAAATATAGATATTGATCCAGCCAGATCCCCAGGTATCTGACTACAGTCCTTTGCACCAGTGGTTGCCCGTGTCGCCCAACAATTGAGAACTTTCGCCAATTCTTTTTCGTATCCGCCGAAGCCTTATACAACGGGGTCCTGAACAGTATGGTTTCCGACTTCTGAAAGTTGATATTCAACTTCCAGTCATCGCAACTTCTCATGAATAAGTCGAAGTCACCCTGCGCGAGAGTGGTGATGTCCTCCATCTTTTTACCTGATCTGTACACGATCAGGTCGTCGGCGTACGCAATTACGTGAGGAAGAGAACTTATCAGATCGCTCAAGAAAATGTTGAATAGGATCGGCGAATTGACGGCACCCTGTTGGAGACCATTTTTAACTTCAAAGATACCTGCAGAAGTCACATTGCCGTTCTTGACGACGAACCTTCTACCAGTAAGCATGTTACACAGTATGTACAGCAGTGGTTTACTAATGCCTAGCCCATTGAGCTTGTAAAAAAGTCCTTCTAACCATACGGTGTCGAAGGCCTTCTCCAGGTCAATCAGGCAGGCACCCGTACATTGTTTTTGGCTCTTGTTCCATTGGATATCCGACACCAGTTTCGACGCAGCATGAATAGTGTCATGCCCCGCTTTGAAACCGAATTGGTTATCCGGAATAATATTATTGTCCTCTGTCCAGTTGGTCAGAGCTCTATTTATCACCTTCTCGAATACCTTGCTGATGTTCGGAAGGAGACTAATTGACCGGAGGTTGCACGGATTCGAAGAATCTTTACCTCGCTTGGATATGGGTTGCACAATCGCAGTTTTCCAATGTTCCGGATAATGTGCATTATTCAGAGCATTGTTAAACAGGATAGTGTACATGTTAACCACATCTAGGGGGAGATGTCTTAGCACAAAGTTCGAGATCCCGTCGATTCCAACCGACTTTTTCTTCTTAAGTGATTCGAAGACCGCTTGGAGCTCTGTCTTCGCTATGAACGGGGGAAGAACCCCTTCGTCGGCGATGACATTATCTGCCATGTTTTCTTCATTGAACTCGACAAAGCCGATGTTCTCAGATCGCCATTGTTGCATGTCTTCTCGAAGTTGCGAGTTGCTAGATTGTACGCGATTCTCCAGGTCGTGGTTTGGGCGAACACTCACATTCACCTTATACACTTCCTGAAAGACCGCGCCTAGTACCTCCATTTTTTCTTGCGGGTCTTCGACCACGAAGAAGTTGTCGTCGAGTACTGCGTTATCCGGATCAATACCTGCTGTAGTCAGTATTTGTTCGTTGTCCGTCGTTCTGGGGAGCTTAAGACACGGAAGATCGCTACGCTTACTGCGAAAGAATTTGTTTATTTGCGGGAACATGCTCGGGTTGTTGGATCTTACAGCCCGAATCTTATTGTTCCAATGCATGTTAACAGAAAGTCTGTAGTTCTGAACAATTAATGTTTGAATGTTTTTGATGAGCGATTTCAGTGTCCTAATTTCCTCATCTCGTCTGTCAGTAAACCGCCTGTACAAGGTTTTTAATCTTGAAAGGAGTCTACTTTTCCGTTGATGTAGTGCGTCAATAGTCGCATTGCGGTACAAGTTTTCGTTATTTGTTCGTGTATACCGTGGTATCGTACTGTCCATCGTTCGTTTTATTGTCTCGTCCAATTGTATAAGATACATGTCAATCTCCTCGTTTGACAAGTTTCTATTGGACGGTATGTGGAGCGCATTCGAGGAGACTGCTCTCGTCATTTGTCTGGAGAAGCGTGTCCAGCGTGTTCTACTGTAATTGTAGGGATACGTTTGAACAAACTCTCCTAATTCCGCAATATCGTTGGGGATCTTGATTTCGGCACTGAGTCCGCAATGGTCACTGAGATACACGAAAGTGTTCAAACAGTTTACCGTTTGTGAGTTTGTGTCTGTCAGCTGCAGTCTTGCGTCAAATAGCAGGAGATCCAGATAAGAGCCGCTTCTGGGGAAGGACGAGATCTCTGTTGCTTTCAACTCGAGTCTATATTCGACACTGTGCAAGCAATACCAGCTGTAGAGCTGGTCCCCTCTACTATTGGAAACTATGTTTCCCCAATATCCATGTCGGGCATTTAAGTCCCCGGCCAAAATAAAATAGTTCTCCTCCGAGTCCAGTCTTAGACATCGAAAGAGTGAATCGAGCTCTGATATCGTAGTTCTGGAACTAGGGGGGCCGGAGGAGTAGACCGACACCGCATACAGCTTCTTTCCACTGCGGAGAGAAATGCACACGATGCAGGCCTCCAACTCCTGAAACCGTCGTACTTCACTGCTATACACTACTTTGTGTTTAATGTTATTTTTAATGAAGATCGCAACACCGCCTCCACCATTGGAGTTTGGCCGGTCTCTTCTAATAACATTGTAATTACTGTGCTCCAATGTGCCTCTCTGGGTTAGCTTAGTTTCGCTAATCAGAAATAGCTCTGGGCTTTGATCGTCCAACAATCTATAGAGCTCGTTTTTTCGCGGAATCCCTATCAATGAATTTGCATTCACTGCAAGGATCTTATATGTGCTCTCCGTCTGCGCAGCCATTAAGACTGGTGACGTGCTTGGTTCTGCAGGAGCGCCAGAATTTGTGCTACCTGCTCCTCTAACCGATCCATACGCCTTTCAATGGAGGATTTCCAATCGGGCGTTGGATCGTGTGCCCTTGGCACTGAGACTTGCGGCGCTACCTTTGGTAGCTGCTGCTTTTCCGTGCTTCTCTGGCCAGACGCCATTTGGGCATAGGTCAATTGAGGGGTGACGGGTATGGCTGCCCCGAGTGGATATTTCACTGGGGGCTGCTTCTGCAGAACCATCTTCGCTTTCCGCTCTTGAAACTTAGGGCAACCCCGATAGTTAGCGGTGTGCCCCGCGTTCCCGCAGAGTACGCATTTTAACTGACTCTTGTCAGCTGCTCCCTCTTTCCCCAGAGGGCAATCCTCCGCCTTGTGGTCATCACTGCACTTCACACATCGAGGCTGCATTTGGCAGTTCGACGCGGCGTGCCCAAACCTTTGGCAGCGAACGCATTGAAGAATGCCGTCGCGCCTTCTAATACTTTCCCAGACGCAGTCCAGATAATCTAATGACTTGGTTTTCTTTAGATCGTCTGTTTTGCTTGTGGGTGACAGCTGAACAATATATATGGGTAATTTGCGCCCTTCTCTCCTTGCCTTAGCTGTGGTGAAGGGCTTGACCCCTACGATCTCGACACCGTCACACACTTGCTCTTTGAGCATTTGGAAGACCCTCTCCGCTTCAAGCGGCGCGGGGAGCTTTAAGAGCATTGACTGACATTTTTCACTCTTTGGAGTGTAGGAGAAGAACTCCATCATTGAAATCTTTAGATAACCTATAATTTTGTTGTACTGATCCACCGTCTTGCAGTGGATTGAGTACCTTTCATAACCTTTATTTTTTTTTATAATGAAATTGCCACAACCTACGGCCTCCTTACATACCTTAGCGGTTTGCTCTACGTCTGGCTTGTAGAGATTTATGGGTGGCACCTTCTCCTTTTTTTGTGGCCGCTGCTGTTGCTGATGAACTGCTGGATGCTGCTGTTGCTGTTGCTGATCCACTGTTTTGTGCTTCTGCTTCTGCTTCTGCTTCTGCTGTGTTGCTGGCTGTTGATGCTGTTGCTCAGCTGGTTGCTGCTGTGCTGCTGGCTGCTGCTGTATTGGTGTCTGTTGTTGTTGCTGAACAGCTGGCCGCTTTTGTTGCTGGGCTGCTTTCAGTTGCGGAGCTGGCTCTTGTTGGCGCTTTTGTTGTTTTTGTTGGAGCTCTAGGGCTCGCCTAGCTAGAGTTCTGGCTCTCAGCACTCTTATCTCTGCGAGGAGACGACTCTTTTTCTCCTCAATGTCTTGCACTTCACTTTCTTTGGAACGAAGTACTCGCTCCACTTCATCTTCTGTGTCCGATGCCAACGATTCGAAGCTGTTGCTGCTGATTGCAAACAGGCCTTCCCCTCCGTCGGACACATAGTGCACATTGTCGTCTTCCTCTGTCTCGGCTGCTGCTGCTTCGGACGTCGCCGCCTCTGACCTCATCTCTTCTCCCTGCAAACCCTGGGGGGACGCCTTGATATTGCGGCGTTTCGCACTCTTTGGAGTTGTTGTTTTTTTTCTCCTTCTTTTAGCTGTGCCTTCATTGGGCACCGTTGACTGGTGGCCTGATTCTGCCACCGGTTGTTGTTGTTGATTGTCCGCATTAAAGAGCGCGGACGGCTCTTGGGAATCCATTTCAATACACTTACTCACTTATATGAGTATTTCCTTATTGAAATGACAAAAAAAGGATCGTTCTTTCTTTGGTGTTGTCCCCACCGGGGATCGAACCAGCACTTGTGGAGCCTAGAGCACTGACTCTACCAACTCGGCCGACCGGCTAATGGAAAAAACTGCGTCACTTGTCGTACTAAGTTAATGCGAATGTCATTCGCTTTTATTTTTTGGAAGTCGACACACTCACGCACTATCACTGCACTACTCGAAGGTCTGTGAACGACTGATGAGGACGATTGTCGATGTGCGAGGATGGTGGACCGATGGATTGGTTCGCTTGCGAATTGGCCTCATTCCGCTGGATATGGTGGGTCTTGGAGGACTTGGAACTGAAATATGAGGGTGCAGACGGGCGACACCAGGGGATGGTAGTGAATGCAATGAATTGAGATCAGCTAAGGAGGTAGGGAGGATTTGGAGACGGATTCACCAAGCGCTGCTGCTGTGCCTAGGGAACAACTCTGTCCGGTTTGATGCGATTTTTTCTCTCTGTTCTCGACTGTTTAGGGGGAAGTCCAGCACATGGAGTCCTTCGATCGCATGGATACTGCAGCCAAGCAAACGGAGTTCTGGCTGTTCTTGGTAACTTAGGAGCGACGAAGTAAGACGACGTCACAGATGGTGGAAGTGGATGCATTGGGCGGAGTTTAGTTAAGGAATTTCTCACTCTGGCTTCACTTAAGCAAAAATAAGCATTTTACCGGAAGTTCCTGTTTAGATGGAAATGCCTGAGCACTAGGTGAGCTGACACTAGAGGACTCTAAAACCAGCACGATTCTTTGTTAGCGGACTACTGACTGTTGAACAACTTAAACGCGGTCATCCTCTGTTCAATTGTCCCACATTTGAAGGCTAGAAGACTGCAGAGCTAGACGCTTAGCCTCATGTTGCTGTACAGACCATACAACTCGTGGTCTTGGGCTCCAAACGCAGAGCTCTTCACTCGACAATTGCAATGCCTTCGCCATGTGCATCCAAATTGTCGTCACGTCTCTCTGGAGCAGATCTAGAATCAAACTTAAAACCAGATTGATCGTCCATTTGAAAGCTAGATTGATCGCTCCAGTAGGGGACCTCTAAACAAAAATGCCTCTCAAGCTTAATAAGCGGCATTGAGCAATATTTGTTCTCTGTTTCATCTCCGAGCTGAATGAATCATTGGTGTAGACCTACGGGCAAACGAAATAAGTCTGAGTTCCAAGTTTGCAACTATTTTGTTGTCCAAGCCTACTTGTGGAATGAAGAAGTTGTCCAGTTGAAACAGAGAAAGTGCACTTAATGCGTGGCGAGTGTAGAGTTCGTCTCTGTCTCGACAAATGTTGGGCGTTGCGACCTTGATGGAGCAGCGAGAGTTCGCCATTCTCACCGCACGCATTCTAAGGAGTTCTGGGCAGAAATATCTCAAAACTAGGCATGGCCCTGCGTTGCTTGTCCCTATTCTTGTGCCTGGCCTTGAAATCGACGAATAGGTGGTGAGTGTCGCTCTGCATTTCTAGGCTCTGTCGTAGTGTGAAGATATGGTCGATGGTAGAATTCCTCGGCCTGAAACCGCATCAATAAGGCAGATCATTCACAAATGGTTTCAGGCGCTCACACAACACGGCAGAGAAGATCGTATAGGCGATGCTTAGGAGCCTTATCCTTCTATAATTGGCACATTCAAAGGGGACTCCTTTCTGGGGGAGCTACTGTCATTGAAGATGCTATGCCATAAGGGCCTTACAAAGCTTTTTTTTACAAACAATTTGGCCTTATGTCGCATTGTGAAAGTGTCATAAGGCCATATCTCGAAATATGGTCTTATGTCTCATTGCGAAAGTGTCATAAGGCTATATGCTCGAATATGGCCTTATGTCACATGGTCTTATGTCATGGCACCGTAGGGACATATCCTAAACCAGAGTCGCTGGCTCAGGATTTAAGTCGCCTCTTACGACAGGCATGCCTTACCTCAAGTATATTCTAACCTCGTACCCGAAAAGGGAAGACGGCGTTTACTAGAATGCAACATTGGGGTCTTTAAGCACGCGTTGCCTATTGGAATAAGGGCACCGCACTGTTCTGGATCAGGAGGAACTTAATATACATACGCTCGTGATATTTGTATTTTCATTCTATCATCATGACCCAGCGACTAATCTTATCAACCTCCAGGCAGTTGTCGCCCTTCCCTAGAGGAGAAGGCCTCGCTGTTCAGCTGGGTACTGGTGTGTTCGGCACAGCACCATAGAGAGAGAGAAACCGTGTTGATCCCCTTCTCGTTCAACGCCGTCATCGACTTCTGGTCTTGTCCAGAATTTCGTCTTCCAGCTTGTCCCTCATCGAACTTCGCGGCTTATATGAATAAGGAATTGCTAGAGATACTTTGGCCGGACCGTATCTCAAACGAACAACTCCACGAGATAACGCACCACGAACCTACAGGCACCACTATTCAACGACGCAAGTGGCAATGGATTGGTCACACCCTTCGAAAAGGCGACGCAGTGGAACCCGCTAACTCAAGACGGTAGAATACTGGGTCGTCCGAGAAGTGCATGATGCACAAGAGTAGAGGAGGAGTCCCGACAGCTGGGGAAGAGTTGTAGAGAGCTGAAGCTCATTGCGAGAAACCGCACACGATGGCCCGTAGGCGTAGTAGAGGCCCTAGGAACCACAAGGGAATACAGGATCTAAGCAAGTAAGTAGAGATGCTCCCGTGTCGGATCCTTCTTTCGCAAGACTGTTTCCTTAGACGACATTATGGTCGGTGTACCCGAGTATAGGGCATCACAGTTTTCATGTCCGAATGGGCGATGCAACGGCTTGGATTGCCGCTTGTCTATCGGAAAAGAAGGTAATCTCTTTGTCGGCTGTATACTAGTCTCGTAGCACAAGTGCTGCCTCGCATGTCCATGTCACTTCGGGTTGAAAAACGATACCAGGGGCCATTGATTACGGTGCAGATTTTGTAGCCTTCCATGCTGGGTGGAGAGAGACAGTTTTTCTGTCTGTTGTGTTGTGCTGGACGCGTGTCTGTATGGTCTGACAATCCTTCAGCTTCAGTCTCGATAAGCCCGTCTAGTTGGAGCGGATTGAGTTCAGTGATAAGCTATACGAATCAACATCATCATCTTCAGTGATCAGTATGATCGACTAAAGCAATCGCGAGGGCAAAGCACGGACGGGAGATCTCCAGGCCACTCGATCCTCCGCCATCGACTCCAACTCATCACAAGTTATGCTTAATCGCAAAACAGGCGAGTTTTGGACTTGATTCAGCCACCTCGCCTACCTGATGGAATGGCATTCAAAGCACGCCTCGGAAAACGTGAGGATGGGGACATTAGTGTCACGTGACCACACCATCGAGCCCTTTCCGAAGCTGCTGTTCAACGTCGAATTCTTCGCGAACTTCCTTGTTTCTCGTCATATCACGGCGAGTAACTCCCACAACAGCACGAAGAATCCTCTCATCTCGGTAGCTTCTATTCACGATCCTATTCTTTCGGTCACCATCCTCCATCCAAGACCAAATGTGAAAGCGAACAACTCTGAGGGATCACCCCAAGAGACAAGGCTAAGCATTTCAGAGAGAAACGTAAGCACAAAGTAGCATTCTGAAAGCATTAAAATTTCCCAAAAAAAAAAAATACAATTCCACACGAAAACAAAAGACAAAGCATCATAAACTGATCATTTAACCTTGGAAACGCACACACACACACACGTACCCACTTCAAAGTCTATATTTATATATATATAAAAAAAAAAGAAACAGAGTCCGCCTGCCATCAACATCCTGTGCGTAGTTGAGCCAAATTCAGTTGAAACTGACAGCTTTTCCTCCCGAAAATACATTCCAGTCTGACACATCTTGTTTCCTCTAACAAATGGCCTGCCAAAATGCCCAACATCCGTTGAATTAAATACCAACCAAATACTGATTCCATAATTCAAAAATATTCAAAAAGAAACACAAACAACGCACGACGGAGCGAGAAATCCTCATCTAATCGGAAGATACATTCATATGTAGTATGTCTGTATCCGCCTCCCACTCTCACTTGATTTACTCCCAGAATTTCCCCCCTTTTCAGCGATCCCTTGTGATGCTTTGTCACAGCACTCGAGTGAACAGAGCAGAAACAAAAAAAAAACGAAGTCACTTTTAACTTGAGGGCAATAAACAAATAAAGAATGCACCCCCTGCCACATAACAAAATATCTCATCTCATCCCTCCAAGAAGCGATTGAAACAAAATGAATGATTACCAACCCCCGCCGCCGCCACCGCCACCGTCACCGCCACCCCCCGGCGATCGAGTCGACTCACAGACACACAGACAGCTCTGATAGTCGCGACTATTTGAAAGGGAAGTGCGAACGAGGATGGCCGCGGCGGGCGGGGGGTGAACGACAAAATGAGAATTTAATGGACTTGATTACTGATGGGCAATAAATTTTCCTCAAATCAAAAATACACAAAAAAAGAGAAGAAAAAAAAACACGACGACAACGACGAAATAAGCGGAGGAGCAGAGATACTCTCGAAGAAACAACAAAACAGACTCCAATCAAACACTCACAACAAACAGATACAAATCGCGCGCTCCACATATTGTCATCATATCCACAAAACACCACTAGCAGCAGCACCACCACCGCCACCAGCATCGGCATCAGAATCTCCGCCAGCGTCAGCACCGCCATGGCCATCGGTTCCTCCATCAAGTGTTTATTCGCTGCTCCCTTCTCGAGGTTTCGAGTTTTCTTCGTATTCTTTTTTTAATT
Source organism: Eristalis pertinax (assembly GCA_907269125.1). Lineage (NCBI taxonomy): Eukaryota > Metazoa > Arthropoda > Insecta > Diptera > Syrphidae > Eristalis > Eristalis pertinax. The sequence goes on from OU026148.1 coordinate 11,284,608, forward strand.
TGTATTCTTCAGATACATTCTGACATCGGATGGATTTATGGCCGAAAGATTTATTGGACTCAATGGCAGATGATGATGATGACGAAGACGACGACGACGATGGGGCGGTGTCGGTAGTGTTGGTGATGGCACGACGATGATGATGTGGCATCGTCCTCTTCGATGTAACCACCATCCATCTATCGAATCGCATACATTTCTCATAATTGGTTGGTGGGCATTTTTGTCAGTCTTGCGCGCTCGTATATTTGCCACACCAAGTGACAAAACGCATTTCGATGTAAGATGCGCGCGAAATGATGTTGCATTCTCACATGGACTGTTTGCATGGTGGATGTGTTCCTCGTTCGTGTGTTTTTTTTTTTTTTTTGGTTTTTTTGTTTTCTTTCGGCAACATCGTTGTTTGTCGACCTCGTTGTTGTTTCTTGCTCGTGGGGGTACACGACAATCGGCAGACAAATTACGCAACTAGGTAACAGTGTGTGCGACAAGAAAGAACAAGGAAGTTGATCGGAAATTATTGCCACTTCATGTGCGATCGGGGGGTAATTGGCGACGGATTTTTTGGAAATCAAAAACGAGGAGTTGCCGACGAATTTTTCGAACAATCAAAAAATCAAAGTAGCTGTCGACAGGCGCGATGAGTTAGGTTGTGTTCTTAGAGCTGACCGCCGATTTAGTTGATCACAGAATAGAATAGAAGTTCGAGGGAGTACAACATGTAGTCATCAGCAAAACGATCTGCAGTCAAATCAGAAAAGCGACACCCCCTCTCTTGCACAACAGACTGTTCACACCTTCTTCTATGCCGCCGATGGAGAAGAAGGGAGAACCAATGCCTTTGTAGAACCATCCAACCGCTCACGATCTGCATCTTGTCATAATCCTGTCAGTTGAAATTATGATGAGGTCGAGGTCCACTACACACACACCACAGTGCTGCGTCGCAATGCAGCCCCCAAACATGATGAATGCAGCATCGCGCCGCTCGCAAATTATAGTCGTCGCCTGGCACTTGCCATGATCGTCGTGCCTATCCGCGTTGTTGTCGTCCAGACATGATCATCAACGATTGTGATGATCATCATCCTCGTCGTCGCCGTCGTCGTCGCAGTGATCATCGTCGCACAGTGGCTGTGCTCTCTCGCTTCTGCTGACTGTGCATGCAGTTGGGTGTATTGCATGGCCCACTCTAATAATTGCTTATGACAGCTGTTCGAGGATAATTAGAGATTAATTGTTCTCCTCACATATTCAACAGCATTCGCTGTGCGGAGATGCATTCGCCACTTATGTAAGTGCGGAGCGTTGTCTGCCCGAAATGTCTGCCGCGACGACTACCGAACTCCGGACACGCTGTCAGCCAGTCTCAATTCGCCATTAATGCCAAAGTGAATAAAATTTTTATCATTTCCCAGAATATGTGGCTTTTTTCGCGTATTTATTGTCATCTGAGGGCCCGAGATGCCATGGCGATGGCGATGGAGGAAGACAGAATGCGGGCACTCGATGACGACGGTGCTGGCAAAGATGGTGCACCGCCGATGGTGGGTGGGTGGTGGCATGGGCGTGGTGGCATTAATAGATGCGAAGTGATTTTAATGAAGTCGAAAACGAAGGCAAAAGGAGGACTCGCTGTGTTTTGATGCTTCACGGTTAGGTGATTTGTTGTGATTTGAAGGGTTTTTGACTTTTTGCGATAAATTTCTGAATCACTGTGTGCGCCGCGATTTTTGAGCAGCCACGACACTTGCGTGGGCACTGCAGTGAGCTATTATTGAGGATTAATTATTCGATACAAAGTAACGACTGCGACTGCGACGGTCGGTGTTGGTTCAAATTAGTTTTGCGACTACTCTAGGGAACCGAGTTGCACTGTGCGGCGTCTGTGTGGTCGGCGGGACGGTTGGCTGACGGATGCTGAAGAGATTATCTCGTGAGATATGAAGGCAAGTGGCCAGTGAGATGGAAAGGCAAATGAAGTTGCTGCAAGTGGGCAGGAAGTTCGTATGAATTGGGAGTGCTTTGCTGAAGCTGAGGCGATAAATGTCAGCCACGTTTGAGTGGCTCCACAAGCACCGTTTCACCACTTATGACAACAGTCACCGGTTCACTTCCATTCGTCACACACGGCCTGATTACAAAGTAAGCCATGGCATCAGCGCATCACAGTCAGCTGTCATTATTGCCCGATAAAACGGCACAAGCAGATCCAGGCTGCGAGGCAATTGGTGCCAAACAAACCGGAAAGCATCGAGAGACGATATCATAATTAATTAACCACCGTCTTGACATGCATCACTGTCAGTTATCAATGCGAACGCATCTGGACTGACTGACTGGCGCACAACCTGTTCCTCTCTCCCTCGGTCCTCGCAATCAATTTGCATCAGCCTAGATACAGATCATGATCGAAAGAAAGAATTCCCCAGCAATATCGCATCAATCATCTACACCCCCCGCTCACCCTCAACCCCCCCGCTCACAAATCAATGGAAGCAACTAGCAGCCAGCAGGTAAACAGGCAGCAACAGCCACCTCATTTCCCATTCAACCGCTCTTACGCACTAACAAGTTCTGAATAGTCTGCGGCTTAAGTCACAACGTCTCATCTGCGTCCGTCCAGCATCGTCCAGCATCGCGATGTATTCATAATCGATCGGACAACTTCAGCGAAATTCCGAATAATGATTGATCCCGAGAAGGAGAGAGGATCAGGGACTCAAATTACCGCCCGACCTTGGGGATTTAATACCCCACCGATGTTGATTGATCAGCGCTTGGCGCGTTCACAAGCAAATTGCAGTCGCCGCAACGACACTTGTCCCGGCGGAGCGCTGCCCTATGTGCGTCGCCTGCCCAGGCCCGAGCTCAACTCACCGAGGCCCGAGATTGATGGCATCCCAAAATGAAGGACTTCCACGCACACACATCCTCACTCGAAGTGCGGATTATAATCATAAATCGGATGAAAACCAAGAGTGCCTTGGTCGACGCCGCGGGACGCGGGCAACGTCACTTTGATGGACTAAGACCACGATTTGGTGGCGGCGGCGGCGGCAGCAGTGGCAGCCACAGCAGTGGCGGCTGTTGCGGTGGCGGCACAGTAACCGTCACTTGTCATGCATGTATCAATGTCAAAATCAACCGCGGCAGCATCCTCATCATCCTCATGATCAGTGGGGAATAACCGTCACCAGGACGGTACTCTCGGTGATGATGATGAAAGATTTGCTCGTCCGTCTGTGCGCGGATTGAAGTCAAACAACAACGCACAAGGCTGCGAATCTCAATCTGGGCCCCGAAGTTTTTGCCGCGACGAGAAGCGCTACACGAACGAGCATATCCTGCTCCCAGGTCGCTCCTTGGACTTAATCCAATTTTGAGTTTAGTGTCAGTTCGAGTGGAACATTGCCGAGCCAAGGGAATTAAATGGACAAAAATTGCTGGCACAACAGCAGAAAAGCTTCACCTTCCGTCTTCGTTCGCCACCACCACCAGCAGCATCACCGTCAGCACCAGCACCACGGTCGCTTGCTAGAGAGATAACGCACTGAGAAGAAGCCGACGTCATTTGATATCAAGGAGACAAGTAAATGAAGTGATCCTGACAGATTTGCTGTTTGGATCAAATTATTATACTACCTGCGATGCGATGGATGTTGCTGTTGTTGAATGTAGAATGCTGAACGCTGGACGTCTCCGGCGCAGATGGATGGATGTGGAATGAGGTAGAATTGACTTTGTAGCTTTGGGAGAGTCTGCTTTGTTGTATTGTGCTTTTTTTTTCGTTTATCTTTTTCTTTCGTATGCCCCGAGATGATGGGGGTTTTTCAGTGGAACAGGCATGTTTGGTTGTTGTGCAAAATTGTGCGAGGCCTGTAGGGTAAATGCACGGAGATTTGCTTTCCAAAGGGCAGACAACGAGTGTGAGATAAGATTGGGACGTGTGTGGGAGCTTTGGTTCTTGGTTGCTCAAGTACATCACTGGTGAGTTGTGAGGAGGGGGAAAATTCACTCAGCAACATTGTACTTTATGCCTGCTTTAGTAGCTAATCGACTTCATGAATGGCCGATTTTCGAGAGTTAAGTCAATGAAGTAGCCGAGGACACATACATAATACAGTGTGATCAGAATAAGCACTTCGTTAAGTTTCGTTAAGCTTCGTTAAGTTTCGTTAAGTTATGTTTTCATGGGAGCGAAACCAATACCTTTTTACGAACGCAAATGATCAACAGGGAATTGTCGACACTTTGAAATTTGATGAGGATTATTTTTCGTTCGGTTGTGGTAGTCCTCTCTGGTTGTTCATTAAGTCGCACCACCACCTGTCACCAACTGATTTCTGTTTATCGAGATACGTTCGAAAGGGGACTCTCGGTGTATTTGTTTAAGCCCGCTCATTGCTGTTGTACTACACTCTGGGTGCAACGTTGAAGAGCCGCCACAAAAATGCCACCACATATATTTTCTTACCCTTCTCTGCCACTCCTTCGGATCACCCAACCAGAACCAAACATCGTTCGCATCACCCTATGGCGGCTGTCGCGGTTGTCAGTTGCTCTGCAGCATTCTTACCACTAAATACGCGTAACCGATGAGTGTCGATGTCAATCAAATGGAATCAACGGCGACCGCGACTGAGTGACAGTCCAAACCGACTCGTGATTGGCATCATCGTTTCACTGTCAAATTGTAAATTCCACTTGACGGGCCGGCCTGTCTGAACGCATTCCGATAAGTTCCAGCACAGTCTCACTTTGCTAGTGCATGCGAATACAGGAAAATTCACCGGATATGGGTCAAGTGAGTGAGTGCATTCCACACGATAGCACAGGACCATCACACCACCGTCATCATCACCATCATCGTGACCATCACTAGCAGCGTCATGGCAGGAGTTATGTTGCCAAGGAATTTCAAGGAAAGAAAGGAAAAAAAAAAAAAAAAAACTAAAACAGAAATCTCAACCCTTTTCTGCTCAGATGTATGCAACCAACAGCGGCAAACCACCCCCACCGTCACGCCAGCAGCACTTGAACCCCGTGTGGAACTATAAAAGTGTTTTATGGACCCTGAGACAAGGACAAGAAATAATGGCGGCTAACGACGAAGATTTAAGGGTCTCCTTCCACCCTCACAGTCCCGAGGAGGAGAAAACGAATTCTCGAGTGCAACTCATTGGCTCCATTCACGGGAAAAATAGACGACGCAAGACGAATTCCTTGCGGCGCGATATCAAACAAAAACGAGATGGTGCCTAGAAGCTCCTCATCGCCGCCCCACGCCCATCACCGTGCCATCATCCTCGTTCAACAAAACTCACACCCACTCGCATATAAACATCATTCAACCCCCAGACCCCCCGCAGATCGTTTTGCAACAGCAGCAGCAGCAGCAGCAGCAGCGTCGGTGGCGGCGGCATCTCTTCTTTCTAAGATGTTGAACGGCAAGTGACAGAGCGAGCACAGCACTGTTGCCCGGCCAAGGGGTTGCAAACGGGCCAACGGCGGTGCAGGGCTGGAAAAATCGCGCCATATATTTTCGTCGGTCTGACATTAACTGCTATCACGGAGAGTCCTATGGACGATTTATTGACAATGCTGAAATGTGCAATTGGCGGGTGGAAGAAGAGATTAGAATTTCTTCTTTGCTGCTCTTTTTTTTTTTATCTTCACCCTGTCTCTGCCTCATTGGCGGTGACGGGGGGTGGGGCTGCGAGGTGGTTCTCGTCTTGTTTTTTTTTTTCTTTTCTTTTTTTGTGTGTGCTTTTAACCCCTGCGGGGCTTTATAAAGCGAAGCGAGGTCGTCTCGATGATTCATGCGCGTCTTCTTCACCGTTGAGCGCAAAATATTTCCACCTCCACCCCACGGCGTCGTCCATTCACTGCCATCGGTATGGCACATTATGCCACCAATGCGCCCTTGGCATATTTTAATTGCCTAATTTTGTGGATTGAACGGTGGTGGTTCTACCGCTGCTGGTGATGGTGATGCAGGCAAAGAACCAATTTTAAGGCTGAATGTGGCGCGGTGCTAAATGAAAATCTTCATCTGTCTTTCCGGGCGAATTTATTGAGATGGATAAGTTAATGCTTTGGAAGGAAATTAATGAAAACGGTTTGAGGGTGAGTGCAACGCGCCTGCCGGGGGTTGGTGTATGCCAAATGGGTGACAGTTATTTTTTTTTTTTTTTGCTTGTCTTCTTTTTTTTCCATTTTGTGGTAGTAAATAATCTCGGTTCACCCCACTAGGGTGGAAGGTAGGTATATTAAACGCAGTTGAGAGGGGGGTGGTTGGAGGCTATGCTTTGGTTTTGGTTATTCAGATTGAGGCAAGGGAGAAGGAGAGTAGAGCTCGAGGCGCTTAGATTGGGTTAATCTTGCTTGGCGGTTGCGGCAACAGAGAAGACAAGTTCACACTTCCAGACGAAGGCAATGCTCTCAACACAAATCTGACTAATTACAAAGGGAGTTGCATGCTGCGACCGGAAGAGGGCTTCATTCTTCAAGTTTTCACACAATTTGCTAGTGACGTGAGGCTGAAGGAGATGTCAATTATGAAATGTGGGCCGGGTAAGGAGTCGACGCACCTACCCACTGTTCCACGGTGGCCATAACTCGGTTTTTTCACAAGCAATCGAGCGAAAACACAGAAAATTATACGTTGTGATCAGAAAAACCACTTCGTTCAGCTGCGTTAAGTTTCGTTAAGTTTCGCTGAGTTTCGTTAAGTTTCGTTATGAGTTTCGTTATGAGTTTCGTTCAGTTTCGTTAAGTTTGGTTCAGTTTTGCTTAAGTGACACCGAATAACCATAAACGGGTAAAGTCTAATTTATCGGCAATTTATAATTTTTTCGTTAGTTTTTGACATAAGTATATAATCCTTTACTCCCATTACCACCTGCCACTGACTGACTTCGGTTTATCAGGATGAGTGATTCGTGGCATGGATCAAAGTCAAACATGGTCGTCATTAAAAGACGTCCACTTCAACAACGCCCGCAAATTAGTGAATATGTCCATCAAAGATGTCTTCAGTGACGACGAAGCTCATTTCTTGTTGAATTGGACGTTGATAAAAAAACCTGTCATCAGTTGGTCCAATGAGCAGCAATACAGGCTGCAATACATGAGCCGCCAATGCACCCGTCATTTTTCAAAAATGACAGAACAACGTTGACGTCAATGGTTGCCAAAATGCACTATCTGGACTTGGTCGACATGTGGTTCCAGCAAGATGGCGCTACGTGTCACACTGTTCGCGAGTCGATGGATCAATTGAGAGATGAGTTTGATGAGCAATTTATCCCCCATTTTGGACCCAGTTTTGTATGGGTCGACTCCGTTTATATGCAATCCGTCTAAACGGTTATATCCAACCAGAAATTTATCACATGTGGTGCTGCAGAGAATATCCGCTTAGTTGTAACAAAATGTCAGCATTTTTTGTGTTTCAAGTACGTCAAATTACTCGTCTATGCCGGCAAGCTAGCATCAGTTCCTTAAAGTCTGCACTTGGCTTGCCTAGGCTTGGAGGACATAATTACACGTGACAACATTACACGTTACAGCACTATATGTGACAACATTTCACGCGTCAACATTTCCCTAACGAGACACCAGCCAATAAGCTCGCAGAAACCACCCAAACTTGGACTCTCCGCATGACGAACGTCAGCGTCATTCACTGATCACCAGCAGCAAACGAGAAAATCGTGTCCAAGCCACAGACTCGGCTGCGACCCTACCAAACGATGCCTTTTTAAGCACAACATTTCATCTTCTTCATCCACTCGCATATGACGCCATCACAGCTGTGTTACAAAAAAACTACGCTCGACTTGAAGACAAATGACACCAATCACAAGTTGACGGCCGACTTACCAAATCAAGTAGCGCCAAACTTGTATTTATCCGCGCTCCACTGCTGCTCCCCCCTACGTGCCCATGTCGAGGCACAAGTTCACAATAAAATCAGTTATACTCAAAATCATCACCTCATATAAAAATTCAAATTTCCAAAGCCACAGCCGCAGTCGGCTAAGACCAAAACTCGATCAACAGTTCGCTGGGGGGGTTTTGATTAATTTGTAAAATATTTTAAAATTCCTTCCTAAGCTCGGTTCAGATGCAAATTAATAACCAACAAATTGCCAAACGAACCTAATCGATTTCTATGGTAATTTTATTGTGATTCCCAACAAAAACCCCGCCAGAGAAAGACACGACGAACGAACCCATCATCTCCAGTCGATACAAAGCGAGCGCTCAACACAAAAAAAAAACAACATACACACACACACGCAGACGATGAATGGGATGGGGATCGATGGGAGATGCTTAATAAAATTATTCAGCTCGAACCGTAACCAGATTCTGGATCTTTGAGGTGTATCCGATGATAGATCTTAATAGGTCCGGTGAATTGAGATAAAAGTCGAACGAATGAGACGACGACACACCAGAAACACGCAACAAACAGAATCTAAACCAAAAAACTCAACAAACAACAAACACTCCAAGCCGTGGGCTGTGTCTCTCTCCCTCCCCACTCCCCCTCCCGAGCAACGTATGGAGATACATTTTGTGAAAGAAAAATGTTAATGCGGACGCGTTATTGTGTTCTCGAATCAAAATGATGAATACATCGGGGGCTTTGAATAAATTTTGGAGGCTTCCTCGCTTCGGTGAAAGACAGCAATGTCGAAGACATCTTGTAAATGGCCTCCTAATTGGGTCTTTTGCGTGCAAATGATGATTGACCCGGAGTCCGGAGTCGTTGTGTGTGAGGGGGGATGACTGTGTATTGGTGGTGATTGCTAAAAATAGAGGGGGGGGGGGGGGGCGCGCACAACGAAACGCACTATGGTGTGATGAGTACCGTTCCGGAATGCGTTGGTTCAGCGTGAATCCTTTGTTTGTGGTCGGCCATGCGTGTATTCCTTCGATTGCTGAGAGGTGGCTACGCTTAAAACCGTTGGCGGTTCTGCTTCTTCTTCTTTCTGTCATTTTTTTTCCACACTTGGACTAGCCACTTTGGACTAGCCACTTTGCATAAGTAAGACAAATGGCTGAGTTGTCCTCAACCTTGTCTATTGAGAGATGAGTGATTAATCGGCAGCTGTCTGCTGGAAATGTATATTTTTCGATGATGCATGGTGATGGCAGGAGAGAGAGAGATGCAAGTGCTCCCGTGGTTTGGCGTTACAAAATGTCGAATTGTGGTCGTTTGAAAGTTAACACAATTCAGACGTCGCGCGTGCTAATTTTTGTTTGAAAGAGAGAACGATCTGAGGTTCTGGACCTGAGGATGGAGGCAGGGAGGATCAGATTTCAGCTTCCATTCAATGTGGCATGCTGTGGCGAGTACCTTCCGAACCTTCCCCGAGCTTCTGACCGTTCCCTGGGAATTCTATGCAATGGCTGTGGACATTGTGTAGATTCCTGACAGATCAGAGGCCTCCAGACGTCTCACTCAAGATCAGGGGCATCGGTCGGGGTGTTACTTCAGTTTTCACGCTGAAAATGGGTATCGAGCGGAGAACGTTGGGCACAGACCGATGAAAGGACGTTCTCTTCAAGCCAATCTGCTCATAAGGCTAGACTCCTTCTTCCAAAGGGTTTCAGAAGCCTTTGAGTTATCGAACATTCTTTCGAAAGAATGAGCTGCTCTTATGTATGTTGGGTGTTCAGCAAAGTCTGCAAAATTCAGACTGAAGCAAACAGCTGGATGGCGCCGTAGGTTGAGAGCCTGCCCCTGGTTAGAAACGCTTTTATCGGGTTTTCAAATGTGGTCACCATTTGCCGTTGGGATCAAATTAACGGCGCTATCATTGGAGTTGTCGATCAGTGCTAGAAGTCTGACTATGGGTATCACAATGGAGTGTGCTGGCAATTTCGCTGGCAGCCCAACTACGTAACCTGACCTAACAGCTCTTTGGCATTCATGCTCGCAAGATGGGTGTCCCATACAACGATTTTTGCAGAAGCTGGATGGATGAAGAGGAGGTAGATGCCACAAATCACCGACTCCGCTCGAGTAGCGCTCAAGAAGGTAATTAGTGACGGCACAAGCCAGCTACGCCGCGTCGTCGTAAGAACGTCGCAGAGATCACCAAGCTTTCAATTGGTACCATTCACACCATTCTTCATGACTATCTTAACCTTTCAAAGGTCAGTGCAAGGTGGGTGCCACGAATGCTCACAGCGCCTCAGAAAAAAGTGAGAATCGCATGCTGTAGAGAGCTTTTGGAGATGTGTAGTGAGAACGCGGACGGTGTTATGGACCGAATTGTTACTGGTGACGAAACATGGGTCCACCACTATGACCCTGAAAGCAAACAAGAGTCCATGCAGTGGCATAAAAAAGGAACAGATCCCCCGAAGAAGTGCAAAGCCACTCCGTCTGCCGGGAAGCTCATGGCCACAGTTTTTTAGGACTCAAAGGGAATCTTGCTCATTGAGTACAAAAAAAAAGGTGAAACCATCAACGCCACATCCTACGCTTCCACTTTGCATAATTTGCGGGTGGAAATTAAAAAGAAAAGACGGGGTAAACTATCAGCGGGTGTGTTGCTTCTTCATGACAACGCTCCTGTTCACACGGCGCGAGTTTCCAAGGCTGCCCGCGCGAGATTGTGGATTCGAAGAAATTCAACACCCACCCTATAGTCCAGACCTTGCCCCTAGTGATTATTTCCTGTTTCCGGATTTGAAAAAATGTCTTCGTGGAAAAAGATTTTCGGATGATGAAAAACTCAAGTCGGCATTAAATGGGTATTTTGCAGAGAAAGAGGAAATTTATTTTTTTGATGGTTTAAAAAAGCTTATCTCAAGATGTAAGAAATGCATTGATGTTAGGGGAGATTATATTGAAAAATAAAAACAATTTAAATTGAATTCGCATTTTCCTTCATATCGATACCGAGAATATATTGAACGCCCCTCGTAAGAGGTTCCAATAGTACGATAAGTCAATCTGCGTGTCATCAATATGGGCCTACTTTGGCCCAAGAGTAACTGTCCTCTGGAGGCAGCCACTCCTAGCTAACCTAACATAACAGCTGTTCGAGAAGTTAGCATTTTAGACATATATCCATTGACGAAGATAGCTGAGCAAGAAGCCCAAGTAGACAGCAAAAGACAGGAGAGGACACTTTCTTCTTCGAGTGGCTGGGTTTATGATTGTTAGAGCGTATCTAAGCATGTTTGAGTATAAACATGTTTGACTGCCATCAGATCTGCGGGTGTTTTTAGAGTCAATCGAATAAGTCGAAACCTAGAAACATCTGACGTCTGGTTTCTAGGTTTCGAGCGTGTGCGTGCGGCGCAGAATTGATTTTTTCTTGATTCGGACGATTCACTTTTTAGCGTGTTGGTGTAGCTTATATTAGTCCACTCCAAGCGGTGAAGTTTAGGAGGTTTTTCTTGACATTTTCACCAACTCAACAGAGTTAGTCTCATGACCGATGGCGCGTGATACTTGGTATTTCGCACGCTAGTTGCTTCAGTCAAAAAAGTCCTTCTGTTGGCTCCGCAATACTTTCTTCACACTGCTGTCTACAAAGACCTTCGCGGCAATTTTGTTTTATTGTTCGTCTCAGTCCTAGTCCCAGGTCTACTCGTGGTGTCCTCTGTCACATTAGTTGGCATCATCTTGGAATTTGTGAGCAGTCAGGGGACGCCAATGTCATGGACTTCATACTCCATGCGGCACAACTGAGTTTTGGGGCAGATTCATCATCGTGACCCTCATCTTGGAAGAGGCAGGGCCTCGAAAATCTTGAAACATCCTTTAAATCGCAAGGACAGAGCGATTTCGAGTGAGTTTGTAATGATTCTTAGAGGAATCTTGGGCAAATTAACTAACAAATTGGGGACCACTTTCAGTCATTGCTTGTGTTGAGCATTTGCGATCACTGGTGACTGGTGAGGTTCTTTTCGCTGAATTCCAGGCGGCACAGGGCAAGCCACTGAGTGGAATTGAAGTCCGATTCTGTCAAACAGCAGAACGGGGGCTTTTTTCTCTGTAACTCGCTGACGTTTAGAAGAGTCATATAAAACGTCTAAAGCTGAATGCCGGAAGGTACATCGCTCACAGGCGGGACCATACATCCGACGTAGAATTTTTCTTTCGTAGCCACCAAGAATTAGCTCTGCTGTTTTGCTTATCGTCCAGCTTTCGGCTCCTGTATGGAGCAGGACTAGCAAAGTTAGTGATTTACAGAGCATGAGCCCAGTTGTTCCGACAAACCGAAGCGGCACCAGGGGCCAAGTACGATTCTAAGATGTGGTTTGTGGAGCTCACGTTAGCCCCGAAATAGACAAATTGTGGCTAGAAACTCCAAGTACGACCGAACACGAACACAGAACTGCCACGCACGGATCCTTAGTCTCCGCGTTGTTGCACTAATTCACGTTTCCCCCAGCAGCAGAGTTGAAAGACGTTAAGAACGAGGTTGAGAGACGTCTCTAAAATCGGCTGTGATGCATGATACCGTCATATTCTTTAGAATCTTGGCCTTTCCAACTTCCTCAAGTAACGCCCAATGTATCTGTCAGCCATCACTAATCGGCAGGTCGGCCTTTCAGACCCTCGTCTTCGGCATTACTGCAATCAGATGGCACCACCTGTTTCAACAGCGGCAGACCGAAGAAACCATTCATCAAGCGCTTCCGTTTGTGCATCACATCAGTTGGCCGTCATCAGCTTTCGACCATTCCGCCACACCTCCGGACTAATCAGGCGGCGTGGAACCCCGCACCGGTGACCCCATTCTTTCCTCCCCTCTCCCCCCCAATCAACGTGCTCAAACCTGCGCGCACACAGTTGATTGGATGCCACACTGAATGATGGCGCATCGCCATTACGATGCAGATGCAATTAATTACGGCCAGCAACTTTCTCGCCGCTGCTGCTGCCAAAGATGTGCGCGTTCGCGTCGACCATGCCGGTGTGCGTGCGTCCAGACACTTGCATTTCCAATCGGACGAAAGTCGTCACCTAGGCACCAACAGCTCCAAATTGAAAGCTATCCAAGACGGGGCTCGCGCGCTGGAAGAAAGTGTCTGTTGCGCCCGATCCGATTGCAAATAAATCACAATGATTAACGACATCGAACAGCCAGTGACGTAAACTGACACGAGAAAATCTCCCAAATGGATTCGAGACAACAGTCCGGCGAGGGACATTTCAAACAAAAAAATATTTAATATAATTCAACAGCAGCATTCCGGTGGATGAACATCGATCTGTCACATTAGAATGATTTAAGGGAACTTTTGGGGAATGTGTGCGCTGCGATCGCTGCTCAAAGGGAGGTCAGCAGTTTAAGAGCCTCATAAAAATTGGTGATTTACCGCGCTGGGTATGCGCAACAAATGGACCTGTGCTTGCCTAGGCGAGACCTACTGTATTTTTAACTTTTGGCGGCGGTTACCAGATCGGAGCTTGTCTCCTCGACGGAATCGCATACTAATTAGGTTTAATCGATTAGAGAAAGAGAGGTTATGTGATTTGACTAATGATCGTGTTGGCAAGTCGCCAATGTATCACGTGGGGCGGAGGGGAGGGGTGCTGATTGTTCGTTTCTAAGTGGACTGGTATTCCGACAGGTTAAGAGATGAGCCAAGGAAGTGGTCGAAGTTCACAGGAAGACTGGAGAGAACGTCGTGATCGGTAACGAGGACGGGGAGTTCGTCCGTATTCGGACAGGTTAAGAGATGAGCCAAGGAAGTGGTCGAAGTTCACAGGAAGACTGGAGAGAACGTCGTGATCGGTAACGAGGACGGGGAGTTCGTCCGTATTCGGACAGGTTGAGAGATGAGCCAAGGAAGTGGTCAAAGTTCACAGGAAGACTGGAGAGAACGTCGTGATCGGTAACGAGGACGGGCAGTACGTTGGGCACAAATGATTTTTGGATCTATGCGTCGACTGGGTGGAAATACGATTGAGGACTCAGACATCGATGCTATGCTAAGAGCTGAGGCTTAGGAACGCTCAAAGAGTATGTTTTAAAGGATGGTCCAGCCATACTGCACGATGTTAATTGTGAGTCACACCTTAATGTCGATTTTTTTTGCCCAACTTAATTTGACATTTCTTTGTTTCAGTGTTTGACAAATTCAACTATGGAGAGGAACACAATTGAGCAGTGCGTTAAGATTGTCGAACCCTTTTACGAGAACGGGCATTGAAATCAAAATGTTCAGCTTAATCGACCAAATGTGTCGACAATCGGTAGAATTGTGCGCAAATTGCAGCAAACCTTGCTGTTGTTCGCGATAATGTGGCAGAAGAGCCGTCAACCTCGACTCGTCGTCGTGCCCAACAATTAAGCATCTCATGAACATCACTGATGCGAGCATATGGACCTGGACGATATGTGCTTCCAACATGATGGTGTCACTTGCCACACAGTCAACGAATGGCTGTGTTATCTCACGTCGTGGCGATATTAATTGGCTGCCACGATCATGTGATTTGACACAGTTGGACTTCTTTCTTTAGGGATATTTAAAAGAAAAAGTGTACGTCAATAAGCCAAGAACAATTCAAGAGCTAAAGGATGCGATGATTCGGCACATTAACGACATTGAACCTCTATTATGTGTCATTGAAAATATGGAACATCGGATAGAGGTATGCCACCGAAGCCGTGGCGAGCATTTGCCCGAGCATTTGCCCGATCCTTCTGTCATAATAAAAAAATTTTAAGATAATTCTCTGAAAACATTTTGTTTTATTTACAATTATCATCGTTTTCGTTGGACACCCCTTTAATTTGGGCTTTTTTGAATCACTTTCAGCGGTAAGGGAGATTCTTGAACCAATGGCGTGTGAATAAGCAAAATTCCCGAATTTGGGACGCTCGCAATCCAAGCGGGATACACTTGTTCCACATTCATAACGAGAATGTCACTGTTTCGAGTCGATTCTGATCTATTTCCAGTCGAGGTCGTGCGGTTTTATCGCCATCGGACCTCTCAATCCACTTGACGGCCTTAAAGGAAAATTTAACAGACGTCATCCAACGAGCTTTTGGACGTCGTGGAATAGTGGGTTTGTGTGTCAAATCTTACGCCGGGGGTGCGTAAGTCACGGTCACGGTTCCCCCTTGCAAGACGCTGACATGGTCAAAGAATGTTTCTGTCTAGAGAAGGTTTCGCCGTTTGGAATTGGCAAAAAACAACATGCCCCATCCAGTCGCGAGCTGTGGCTCGAGAAGGTAGGACCAAAGTCCAGTCACGCCACCCATATCTGGACCGTCTTCGAAAATTCGGCCACCCTAGTGTCTGCCATTAGAAGTTGACATTTGAATCTCGTTGCATTTCACATTTAAAGCCGATTTTTTTCAGCAAGAAGGCAAAATGACGCAACGTTGGACTACACCCTCTCATGGTCCACTGCCGGTTCGTGTCAGGAGTCAGATCTTTGCTAATCGTGTAGCGCTTTGGCAAGTCGTAGATAGTTACACCTTTATTTCAATAATCTCAACGAGCTAAATAGCGCCAGCATAAGCCAGCTAAACCGCTTCGTCGTAAGCACCAACTTCCAATGTTAGGTGAAGTCAATACACGTGGTATCACAATGGACCTACTTTGGCCTTAGTGTCACTGCCTTCTGCAGTCAGCCACTCCTACCTACTCTAGGAAGCTGTGACATGGTGTACTACGATCGAAATGGAGCAACTGATGGCGTGCACATGTATCAGGGGACGTTAAGCAGAACCCTTACCCCGCACCTTTGAACAAACTCCTTAATCCTCCCTCGATAGACTTCATCGACAGACGGAAACCGGCCAGCATGGCGGTTAGACTGAAGTCACTACAAACGTGGAAGAATTTCCGTTCTGGACACTCTGTAATTCATAACCGATTTAGATCCCTACCTCCTGCTAACTAGGCTCGTCTTCAAGAAGAACCTTACAACCAGATCGGTTTGCAGGTCTGACTACCAGACAGACAAGACCATCAGACCACCAGACTACCAGACCACCAGACTACCAGACCACTAGACCAACAGACCACCAGACCATCACACCACCAAACCACCAGACCACCAGACCACCAGACCACCAGACCACCAGACCACCAGACCACCAGACCACCAGACCACCAGACCACCAGACCACCAGACCACCAGACCACCAGACAGACAGACCACCAGACCACCAGACAGACAGACCACCAGACCACCAGACCATCACACCACCAAACCACCAGACCACCAGACCACCAGACCACCAGACCAACAGACCACCAGACCACCAGACCACCAGACCACCAGACCACCAGACCACCAGACCACCAGACTACCAGACCACCATACAGACAGACCACCAGACCACCAGACCACCAGACCACCAGACCACCAGACCACCAGACCACCAGACCACCAGACCACCAGACCACCAGACCACCAGACCACCAGACCACCAGACCACCAGACCACCAGACCACCAGACCACCAGACCACCAGACCACCAGACCACCAGACCACCAGACCACCGGACAGACATACCACCACACCAGACAGATGGTGATATGCAGGACATTTATCGTTATTTGATCTCGTAACCAAGCAGCGAGTCGATAAAGTCACTTGATGCAGTCAAATTTAACACGAAGACTTGTCTGAACTGGCGCCTGTCTCTGCACGAGATGACGAAGTATTTTGGCATTCATGTAATGTGGTTGCCGAGACACTGACATTCGCTAGAAGTCGCTAGAAATGACACTAATTCAGTTCACTAATTCCGGGTGGAGACTCAGCATTCATGACTCTCGGTAGTGCAAAACATCTTCTGATGTTTGAAACGGTTGATCACACCAATCGTGGATGGATAAAGGCCCATTCTCAATGCGAGATGTTCGCTCTCCGAACTGATCGTAGATCCAGACTAGGCATGTCGGATAACTCGTATTGAGCATCAGCACTCACATGACCAACACTAAGTGTGCCCCTTTACCATTCGATTGAAGAGATACCAAAGAGAACTCTCAGTACGATTCCTAAACTTCCCACGACGACAATAAACACTTATCACCTACCTACCTATGGTCTCAAGACGGCACATGGTTCTCATTCGATTCTTATGGAACCTACAACACTGCATAGCTCATTCAAATTGAAAGTCAAGCGGCCATTAAAGCAATTTCGGCAACAGAAATCAAGTCCGATTTGATTGCACGATGAGGCGAAGCGAAGGTTCTCAGTGCACAGCACTCGATTAATCTATGCTGGGTCCCAGGAAATAGGGACAGAACCGGCAATGAAGCAGCGGACGAACTTGCCAGGAAAGGGGGTGAAACCGACCCATCACATACATTCCTATGTACCAAACCACCTCTTGAGGGTGTCAAAGTGGACGACACGATCATAGAGAAAGGAAATAGAATGTGGAACTCTCTAACCACCTGAGAGACGTGGCTGACAACCGACTACCAATAAACCTAACCTAGCACAGCTCAACCCATTTACCATGCCGTACATCGCTTTCAACAGTGCAGTCGTTGATCACCCACTTCAACCTCCTAAAGCCCATATGACACTACTTAAGTGGCCTTGCAGTCCATGCATACAGGCGTAGGGGCACCCGTCACGTTGGTCTAAGTGAGACACGGCCATAGGGAGTCAGGGCACACCCAATTACCCACCTATTCTGGAGCAGGAGCAGTAGCAATATGGACCATGTAAGGTCCACTATGCTGCCTGTGAATATAACCATCAAGTTAATCCTACTCGCTATTTTTGTGAGAGAGTGACCTCCAAGTCGGCATTCGATATACGTACATCTGCTACGAGGTCGTCGACGTGAACATAAGTCTCAATCAGAGATGTTCTAACTTCACATCTCTGATTGAGACTTATGTTCACTCCAAACTGTAGCGCCACACAAAGAAGAAGAACCTTTGAAAAGCATCGGTTTAGCAGACGACATTACAGTCGCCACGTCCGGGAAGAGACTTGTCCATCTCTCGCATTCGCTCACAATCCTCCTATGTGTTGTGTGGTCCTTCATCGTGTCATCTCAGGCCTACTTCAACACGAACCGCAGTCGGTGGCTGTAACCAACTAAGTGCTGACCTCGCCAGTCTCTCTCACCCCACCACACTCCGACACGCTTGATTTGGTTTTTCCAGCAAATTCACGTTACCCACCCGGCATTAGCCTGTTCGGTCCATTCGCAGGCCGACTCTGAAAACACTTGTCGGCCTCACCACTGGGCACTGTGCCATCGGAACTCACTCCATAAGACTGTTTCTGCAATACAACGACCAGAAGCTGCGATAAACCTTGCACCTATGCACTTGCAGCTCCCTCTCCTAGGGCCTTACTTCTTGGATAACCTGGTCGAACCAAGCTCTATTATTGACAGCCTTCGCCATCGCTTTGAAACTGGTTTGAGCAGTACGATGGTCTAGATCCGAGTGGTAACACATCGAGCCTACGCTGGCCTTAGCTGACATTCCGCACTTAACGTCATAAAATGTTTACCAACGACTCTAGCAAAACGACTAAAATAAAAACGTTTAATTCACGCGCAGTTCCGGTGATCCATCATTGCTTTGAGCCTCGCAAGAAGTTCACCAAAGAACTTCGCAAAATGTGCAAACTCGTCGAACAAAGTTCTCCTCTTTGACTGGAGCTACAATTCGGGGTGGACCTAGGCTTCAGTTAACATGACTCTCTAACTGACATGACCTTGTGCTAGACCTCTCTAGTTTCTGGCGGAGGTCCCTATCCAGATCTAGAGTCGTATGGCCGGAGCGTTGGCTTAGCGCCATCTGAGACAAGAGACTTGCATTCGCTCTACCAAGGCGACAGCCTGTAAAGACCGTCGTTCAGTCTATGCCCCTAAGCACCGTCAGTGCATACGGGACCGAAAACAATCGGAAGGACTTACCACGAGACCATGGATCCAATCACCAGGATAACCAAGTCTTTCGAGATATCTTCATTTGCCGCCTAAGCCCGAGGACACCGAGCAAAGTTGCAGAACATCAAGACTCCAGCAAACGCCGCAGTCAGTGGTAATTGCTTCACACCATGCACTCTCAGAAGGATCAAGCAACTTCTCAAGAAATACAAAAAAAGTCAAAGAAAGCCGCAGCGAAGCTACGCCCCTTAACCAAGCAAGCTTTTGCTGTCAAATCTGGTCGAAAACTCCAAGACAATCCGCACTCGATGCGTCATCTCGGCTCTAATTTATCATCCAGTCGCCATTTGAATTCGCGCAATTCCTCCTCGCGGCGAGGGAGAACATCAAAATGTTTGCATGTGAATAGGTCTCACGGGATCCACCTCAAATCCACCCGCTGACACCGAGAACGAACTCGGCACAATAACAACACGGCACAACGGCAACAATCCAGAGCCGATGATTAATGATGATGTTTGGGTGTAATTTTGCCGAGATTGCTCCACACTGAGAGAACTTGGCCCACCAAGCCGAAGAGCCAGCTAGTAACACCCCCTTAATGAAATATCACTCTAGCGAGCATAACTCTGCCGAGTGAGTGTTCCCAGGCAACGTAGCATATAAGCACTCCGGCCATAGACTCGCTGTTTATATAACCAGCCAGCAGTCAGCCCGACCAACCCCGGGCCAGGTTGTACCCCATGAGAGATGATGAATCCATCCCGACGAACGACGACCGACGAGCGTCGCTTTCTCTCTCTCTGCCCGAAAGGCACAAAAAAAAAAAAAGCCTCGGCACCACTACACGAAGAGAGACGGATTCCAGCGGCCCTACCAGCACCAGCACCATCACCAACACAAACGCCGTTCAGGCCAAAGATGCCAAACGCAAGTAGGAAGAATCCATGTGATTGCCCAGCAGGGTGCATTTTCATTAAGAATGAAAAATGATGAGCAATCAATCATCCGGCTGGGAGGGGTGTGTTTCACATTCATGTGGAACGTCTGGGCCGGCGAGCGAGCGAGCCTGCCGAGTGCGAGTACTTTGATGTGGCTGCAGCAGAGTGTGCCGGCGAAACGACGACTCTGTGGGATTGGCCAGACTCTCGAATGGGGTTCCTCTATGTGCCCGTTCGTCTTTGTTTCTGGTTCTCAGTTCTCACTCTGGCAGCAGAACATGGTGGCGCATCAGCATCAGCTTGCCTCACATCTCACCGAGATGAGGTATGTACTTCAAAATGAGAGATATTCAGGTACAATCAGCCGACAGAATCATCATCGATGGAACTGGCGGAGGAGGCGATTTGGATACATACACTGCTTCACGAGAGTTGTGTCTTTTTTTTCTGTTTTGATTTTGTTTCGCTCTTGTTTTGCCATCTCGTTCGCCGCCTTCAATTCGAATTTGATTTGATTCTTTCGGGTGTAATTTTGTGGGTGGCGTCAGATTGATTCGTCGATTTAGATTCAAGGCAGCAGATGCCGACCGGAGGTGGGTATGTGGAATGGCGGAACGGGGCGGAGGTCTTTCGATTCGATTAGGCTGCGCACACGAGTGAGGGAGGTTGGAGCTGGAGCTTTAGGGGGATTTTCTTGCGCTGGAATTGATTGGATGGCAATTGGTACGGTTTAGAAAGCCGAAGAAAGTTGAGGCATATGTGTGGCGTAAGCCTTCGGGGAACTCATTCACCCTGCATCCTGTTCGAAGAGGTGTCCACCGAGGGACGGGCAACTTCCAGAGACATGGGGTCCCCTGTACATGGGAATATTTGAAGGATCAGCCTTAATAGGGCACATGACTCAAAACAATTTGAATAGCCTTCAGACTGTCTACAAAATAGTCGCCCTCAGCTGAAGAATAGCTGTTGGTGTCTGTTTTGTGTCCGATTCCTGCCGACAACACTACGGGATGGCGTAGTTGGCCCACAAGTGCGCGGACATGCGCAACACCGATCCCGAATCAACACAAGAGTGCCCATTTTAAAGGCCCTACATCGGTCTAGCCTCTGAGAATCCTTGGAGCTTCAAATGTCATATAAAACCTCTTAAGCATCGTGGTTGGAAGGCGAAACTCCTGCACTCATGAGATCACGTACGAGTCCCTTTTTTAGAAGCCAGAACCAAGTCCGCTTCCAATTGTAGCTCCATCCCACGACAAGGAAGAAAATCGCAAAAATTAAATTAACAAAGAGCAACGAACGCCTGAGAAACTGACCGACGATCGATGAAGCTTTTTGCGACGGATGGTTGTGGCCATACGCGATGTGCAATGTTTTTTTGCTCATCTCTGATCTACCATCTTATTGAGCCGATTGTGTCCATCGCTTCGACCTGTCGCCCCATCATCCGTGACTCTCTCAACCAATTGCTTATAGCTGAGTGCGTGGTCTTTACCTGGACGCAGTGCAGAGTCAAGACCAAGATGAGATCGGCTCCAAAGAAGTCGTGTTGTGAAAAGACAGTTTTTTCAGTGATTTCGATAGGGACAAAGCTACAGCAAGACGAGATGATCAAGTGGACCAACCACGATCAAAATAAAAAAAATTGAGAAACCACCAGACATTCTTTCTACTTCTAAAACATACAACAAGTGAGAGAATTTAAAGTCCTTGACTCCGCGACTGTGGGATAATGCAATAGAGAACCACGAAACTATACCGATGTCATGACATGACACAAGTTGGAGAGTTAAAGATCGTGGCTTATTGGTTAAGGCCTAGGTCTATCCTGGTGTGTAATGCAATCAGCCCGGGATGACGCTGCATGAGCCGGGAAGGTGTGCTATGGCCTCCCTATTTTCATCGTCTCTGCAACTTCAGCAGAAATTCTTGCCAGGCAGACCTCTTCCGAGCCAATAACGCAACGTCTTATTATGTTGCCCGTAAGAGTGTTGTGCTTTTTTTCAGAGGCTTTTAATTTCTGCACTGGAACACTCAGACTCAAAAACTGGTCCATTGTAGCACCCTACATGTGCCTCCAAAGTCTTTTGGAGGATTACAAGCAAGCTCTCACCTCATCAACACCGAATAGTTGCCGCCTGATCGGAGCAAAGACGGGACAGTGGCAGAGGGAGTACTCTGCAGTGTTGTCGTCTTCTAAACAGGCATCGGAGAGGGTTTTCTTCGCTTAGGTCAGGCACATTAGGCGAAGGTCTAATGGCCTGTTGGTACGCCGGTAAGTCGCCGGCAGTCTTACCTGTCAAGAGGTAAAGAGAATGCCACGGATTGTTTACACACGCTTCAACACAACAAAAGGATGTCCTTAATGAGGAGTTTTATCTCTCCTAATGTGGAATCTAGTTGTAGACGAACTTCTTTTTTTTTTTGTTTTTTTTTAGTTATTTTCCATCACAGAGTACACAAAACACTACGTTCTCTAAGTGTTAACTCTCAGTATCGCTTTACACAGCAGATTTTGCTGCGCGACTAAGGATCATCTACCGATTTTGCATCTCACAGATTACATCAAATAAACAGTATTAATTATAGCATAGTGCATGGATCAATTTTTTAAACTCCAATCGAGACAAGCTAAAATCAGTTTCGTTGCAAAGTTCATTAAAAGTGTTTATACACCTTGTAATAGGTTCATTGCAACCATAGTTGGTTCTATGCCTCTTATCATATAGTAAATTTCTCATCCGAAGAGATCTTTGGGGAGCATATATATTCATGAGAAAAAGTAAGTCTGGTGAATTTACACGGCAATTAATAATATCGCGGATGAACATGGCTGACGCTGCCTTACGCCTGAAACTTAAGGTTTGCAAGCCTATTATTTTACATCTATCGTCATATTTAGGGAGTTCTTCGAAGGAATACAATTTACGGACAGCATATATCGTGAAATTTTTTTGTACTCTTTCGAATCTGAGTTCTTGTGTATCATATGGGGAATCCCAAATGATGGAAGAATATTCTAAATACGGTCTGACTAACAAACAATAGATGGACTTAAGACTAGTTATATCCCGAAAATCTCTACTATTTCTTTTCAGAAAACCTAACATAGCATTAGACTTCGCAATTGTGTAATCATAATGTGATGCAAAATTTAAGTTAGTATCAAAAATTACACCCAGATCTTTAACCTCTTCTAGGCGACTAAGTCTATGATCATTTATGAAATAATCATAGACAATCGGCGATGTAAGTCGATATGCCGTAAAGATATTACATTTTTGAATATTCAGCTCTAGTCCATTGTGCTTGCACCATTCCACTAGTGCATGGATATCCAATTGGAAATTGTTACAATCAGTTAAACTATTTGTAGATAAATACAATCTAAAGTCGTCTGCGAATGTTAGAATTTTACAATATTTGAAAATTTCGTGAACATCGTTTATAAACAAGAGAAAGAGTAATGGCCCCATATGGCTACCTTGTGGAACGCCCGATGTAACTTTTATTACTCGAGATCTAAAACTATCGATCATTACCAATTGCTTCCTCACCTTTAAGTAATTGGAAAACCACTCTAACATTGACGAATGGAATCGCAAAGACTTTAGTTTGTTTAAAAGCAAAGTGTGATGTACTTTATCGAAGGCTTTCGAGAAATCGGTGTAAAGTACATCAACTTGTAATTGATTTTCTAAATTCCTATAAATGTAATTTGAAAATAATGATAAATTAGTTGTACAAGACCTGCCTTGCATAAAGCCATGTTGGTTATTAGAAATAATTTCTTTTACCATGAAATATAATTTTTCTTTTACAATACTTTCGAATAACTTTGGTATCGATGAAAGCTTGGATATTGGTCGATAGTTTTCTACTTTTTGCCTTAAACCGCTTTTATATATAGGCGTCAGAAAAGAATACTTCCATTCATTTAAAAATTCACCCATTTTTAGGGATTGATTAAAGATAATTCTTAGTGGACGATAAAGCGAATTCCAACTTTATTTTAAAATACCAGCCGGGACCCCATCGGGGCCTGGGCTGTAATTTACTTTAAGATTAGTTAAGGCATTACATCATTACATCCTGATCCGTAAATTCCAACACACCTCGGGTATATTAGAGTAATGGTTCATCGTTGTCTGGACCGGAGACCCATTATAGACAGACTCAAAAAAGTTGGCAAATAGGTCACAGGTTTCATCCAAGTTTGTTGAAGTTACGTTACCAAATTCCATTATCTTGGGCAAGCCCAAGGAATTTCTTTTTGAATTAACGTAATTCCAAAATGATGCACCATTGTTCCTTACCGAAGTTTCTACAGACAAGATGTACTGTTTATATAAAAATCTATTCAAGAACTCATATTCTTTCCTGAATCTCAAAAACCGTTCACGATTTAAACTAGTTTTATTTGAAACATAGTTTGAATATGCTTTCCTTTTAATATTTCGTAGATTTACTAAGCTTTTGTTTGTCCATGGAATTCTAAATCGATTTTTATGACGCGTTTTAGGAACAAATGACTCTAAACCAGAATTAATTTTATTCATGAATATATCATAGTTACCTTTCAAATTGGGCTTCTGGAGATACTAACAAATCACTGCATCAAATGTCAAGCATATGCTGATGATATATGTAGTAATTATAGCCAGAGGCAGGATGGAGGAGACCCTGTGTGATATCATCGAATGGGGACTAAAAATTAGTCTGCCAGGCACAAATCTGGCTCCAGTAAAAGAGGTAAAATATCTAGGAGTCATCTTAGGCAGCAAACTCATCTGGGAAAGAAACGCAGAAGAGATCACCAGGAAGGCGACGCGTGCCTTAATGATTTGTAGAAGCTTAGTGGGCTTAGCTGGGGCTGCAGTCCAAGTATCCCAAGATGGATGTACATAGCTATTGTTAGACCAACGGCGCAATAGCGTGGCCCAAAAGAACCAACCTGATACGCGCAAGAGAGACACTCAACAAAGTTCAAACGTTGGCATGCCTCTGTATTACTTGCCCCACTGCCGCCATGGCGGTGCTACTGGAGCTGACTCTATTGCATCTCACAAAAGACAGAGATATTTGAGCAAACACCTAATTTCAGAGGAAGAATTGAAATCACTAGAACCAGCTCTCATTCTCAGATTCCTAAAGGACACTGACTTAGAGAAAATACCTTAGGATAAATCCCTTCCACCTTTGTGCTTGGCTTGTCTACATCCTGGAGAGTCATACAGTCCGGTTGTGCTCTCGAGAACTCCGACCATCGATGGAAGCCCTAACCAAGGACGTGGGTAGTAACCAATGGCGAGGTGGAGTGTCATGAACTGACTAGCTAGAGAGGGCCCTGGTGTCTTGGGACTATCTACTTTTGGTGGATTGAATCGTGTCAAGGCGTTTGCCTTTAGTAAAATCCACAAATGATAGTGCCTCTCCAAGAAGTGAGTCTTATTTGGCCGGCACTCAACCCATAAGGTACACTCAGTCTCCTCAGACTAAGTAGGCCAGCACTCTGGACACTCATCGGCATCACAGCTGGCCACACCCAGGATCGGTCTCCCTCACACCGACTTTTGAAGAACTTTTAAGGATGACGAGGACCAGGAGAGTAGGATGGGTGTCAAAGTAGGCTGCTCGAGCAACGCTCTCGCCACTCTGAGGGAAAGGGTCTTCTATACGTCTTCGTAAACACGTTACAAGTAGGAGTCACGGGTTACGGTCTAACTGCCCCCTGCAGTCAGTCGCTTAAACATATTCTAAGCTAAACAAAATCCATACTGAGTAAAGTGGTTGAGTCTAGGCTTGAGGACGGCTCAGTCAAGTCTCAGCCTTGTCTCTTCTTGTGATGGCAAACTATTCACAAGCCCGACTCACTACAAGTGCCAGGATCGGTTGAGTGTCGAGCAAATTTGCCTTGTGACAAGGCCAATGGCGATTGGTTATTCTGATTGAATTTTTAAAAGAGAACGGAGGTAGTACATTGCTTCTGTTTGACAGACACTACAATGGTTAGGAAGGAGAACAGTTGGAGTAGACGCACACTTGATTTGTTCTCCTCAAAAATCGAGGAAGAAATGCCTTCTTTCAAGGTCCTCAATTTCGACTTAGTGCAGATGTATGTAGTCAGACTGGTACACATCCACAATGGATGAAAGTCAATAGCCAAACAATCTGGCTCAAAATTGGATTACACACTGGAAGGATTGCCGACACCAAAGAATCTATTTTGGATGTCCTTCCCAACCTAAAGTCTACTACTACAACTGACACAGCGGCCGAACTAGGCTACCTACGACTTCTGTAAACCTGTGGGTGTGTGCTCTAGTGTCAAATAATCAATACATCGAATCAATACATTCTCTACCTAAATTCAAACTTCTTCCTCTTGGTCTTCAGTTCAAGAAGCCCCTCATTTTCGTGGGGCTAACTCGATGCGACACCTTTTGAAGTCAACTAGAATCGACCACCTAAGAGAGGCTCTTGAAATGAAAACCCACATTCGATCAAAAAAAGTAGACAAAGGACACACTTCCAGTCTCTGTCGTGTCGGATTGATTCCCAGAAAGGTGATGTCATGCCATCAAAACAGTCGGCCGAAAAACTTTCTCCAATCAATCTCACGTAAGATCCAGGATTTCGCAAAGGCCCAGCCATGACAGGCATCCCAGAGACCCGACCTAATTGAAGATAAATTTCGCATGAAAATGAGCTCCCACAATATTTAGCCGGCACCCGCAGAGGTCCTTTCACTTAATTGCGTCAAAATGATCCGATTTCACTTTCAGCACAATGCCGCACCCCCGACACGCATGCAGTCCGCTCACTGTTGTCCCGTTTGCGAATTTCTCCTGACAAAGGACTGTCGGGTAAACACTCTCGGCACTGCCAACTGAAAGGACATGGTGCGTGGTGAATTTGCATAATCCACAACCCAGTAGATCATCCCGAAATGGATTTCCAATGCGAACGAAGAAAACGGAAAATAAAGGACACGAACCTTCTCTGAACGATGATTTATGCTGATGCCGGACAACAAAAGGATATGTTTTGTGTAAAGTACTCACTTCCTTGTGTGCATGTGAAAATTTCACTTTCGAAAAATGCATTGTTTCGCCCGCCGATGCCTGTGTCGATGTGAACAACCGCAGGATGTGACAATTTTTATCTTTCCATGTGTCCTTCGGTGTGCTGCGGGCTTTGCACATGGACACGCATAATGCACGGTGCTGCTGCTGCTGCTGCGTGCAGTTGAAAGGAGGAATGCAACAGAAGCGAAGTAAATCGTTGGTCCGGTATTTGTCTCCTTTTTTTTTTCTTTGTTCTCAAGGATTCAAGCTGAACACAAAGGCACTCTTTGGAGGCCTCAATGCGAAGAGTGAATGGCGTTTGATTTATGCGATGTTGTTGAAGGATTTATGAGGCTTAAGGTGACGCAGGAATTCGACGGGTTGCTGGGCTTTGTTTAAGGGACGCATTAGTGATCGCCGAGTGGTCTCGGTGTCAATGGTCTCAGGGATCATTCGCCCGAAGGACTACGGCTCGTTTTTCATTGCATGACATCTCACATTGTTCTGATTCTTGTAGAGCTCGAACTCTGATTCAGAAAGCCGAAATGCATCTGACAGGCAATCGCAACGCACCCAAGCTGCAGGCAGCTTAAACCTCTCAGCCACCTCCCCACGCCACCCCACGACATTGCAATTAGCGAAAAGGTCAACCAACAAAGCAAGGATACGTCGCCAAAGCACAGCCCGCGGCCCAAAAACTCGTAAATTTCACATCACAACTCTGTCACATACATCAAAGGCCCGACAATCGAATCCACCCTCCACCCGTGGCGCCCGCTCGTGGGGCGGCCTTTCGTTTCATCTTCTTCCCACTGAATCGGCCGTTTAACCCCCGGAATAGAGTTAAATGAAAAAAATGCCTCTTCAAGTGGGTCTGCCTACGAAAACCACGGAAAAGGGACTCATCCGTCCACCCCCCACCCGAGTGGATATCCGCAAATACGCTTCCAGCGAAAATTAACCCTCTAATCGGAATCGAAGGAACGCGGTCGTTTCTCTAAACATTTTTGCGTCTCATCCCCTGCCGCCGCCAACCATGCGCTCGGGCAAGCCTGTGAAGCAGTGAAAATTTCGTAAGGGTTACGTGGGTGAGCCTTCGAACCAATCACCAACTCCCACCTCGATCGTCAGCCCCCAACGAACACTCACACACACACGCGCGCGCAAACACCGATTCGTGTCCTATCACCCCACTTCCAGTCAGACGCGGCTAAGTGAAGCGAACAGTCAGGACACGACGAAATGGGTGGAGGTGAATTTTCATTTACACGCTGCGGCAAACTTCAAGTTAATCAATCTTTCTTTCAACCCTTTTCCGGTCGACGGCAGTGGTAGCGGCACCAAACCGGAGAACCATCACTGTGGGAGTGAATACGTACGTGAGCAGTGAACAGTGGAGTAGCGCTTCTGGCAGGTGGAGGTGGATTGGAGCGCGCGCGTTTGCGCCGATCCAGGCTCAGAATGTTTTCCCGTTTTTTCATTCGTTTTTTGGTTTTTCCCTGTGAGTGGCGGGCATCAGCCTTTGATCTCATCCACTCCTCTCTTGTATGGAATGGCAACACACACAAAAACACCGTAATTAATCGACCTATCAAAATGCAAAGGCAGGCAAATTTGTCTGCAACAAGCGTGGTTCACGCGACTTTTCATCAGAGCTTTTCAACTGACGTTTGCGTGGGCTACACACAGTTTTTGCCATATGCCATGGTGGTGGGGGACTGACTGGCACACACACACACCCGCGCGTGCACACACAAAAAAGGGATGATTCTGCCGCGGGTTGTAATTATAGTAGCGTCACAAGGATGGCATCGTTGATCTCTCGCTCTCCTCGCTGAGGTTGACTTATATCGCCCAGAGGTTTTTTTCCGCTTTTCCGCTTTTCCGCTTTTCGACTTGCTCTTGAGTTCTCATCTTTTTGGCTGTGTTTTGATTTTTCATTTTTTTTTCTCCATTCGTGGCTTCCGTGCGGAGCCAATCAATGGAATAAAGGGATCAAAAGATGAGCTCCGGATTACTGGTAATTAAGTGATTCTACCGATTTCCTGGGAGAAGATCTGCCTTGCTTCTGAGGGGATGAGCGATGTCTTGCAGGAGACAGCAGAGCAGGAATGAAGGGAATGCCGAGCAGGATTAGAGTGACATGGTTGGGATCGGCAAGGACGACGACTCAGAAGGAAGTCCCTTTCATCACGAGTATCTCGAATGCAGAGGGAGTTGCAATGAAAGTGTTGAGGGAGACGCATCTGACTTGATTGCCCTAGATTTAGGCGTTGTCTATGTTCGGCCGTCTTCAATTCTTGCGTCAGCACGTTCTTATACGGATGAACGTGCTGACGCAAGAATTGAAGACGGCCGAACATAGACAACGCAGTGAGTTCGCTAATGGGCGGCGGAAATTTTGGCCAAAAAATCATCATCTCGAACGAGGACCTATTTTGGCATAGCGGCCATGTCCGCATGCAAAATTGCCACTATTGGAGTGATCACAGCTCACAAGTGGTCAGACCAAGGGTCAGTGCATCCACAAGGATTGACTGTTTGGTGCGGTCTATGCCATCAGCAACATCATCGGGAAGAGACACCTTTGCCGCCCATCGTCTCAGATGTGAAGCCCTGTTAATCGACTTTCTGTGGCCAGAGCTCGACAACATCAATATACTCGAGCTGTGACTTTAAAAAGACGGGGCAACATGTCATACAAGCGACGCAAAGCTCGAAGTTGTGAAGGAGAAACTTAGCAACATCAGTTGGCGGCCGCGATCATGTGACTGGTACTACGTCAAGTTCTTAGACTACGCTAACAAACTAAACGGTTGGGATGAGCCACATTAGACAAACATTCGAGACGCCATTGCCGGAATATATGATAACGACGCACATATTAGACTGAGTCGGAAAAGGAATTAGTTGGACTGGGAGGCATCAAAAATTGGACCGACCGCTCGAAGCCGATCTGGATTTGCTGCTCCATAGAAAATGGCATGAATGTAGCTTCAAAATAAAGCCAGAATCAATTTCATGCCTTACATCGTTGTTGTTTTATTTAAGTTTCTTATCCTATCGTTCTTATCTGGTCATCCCGTGTATAGCTTCAGTGGTGCTTCAACTTTCACAAACGCCTTTGCATGGAAAAGCTTCTGGCGAGCTTCTGCAATCACAATCTCACATGAAGCGATCTTTAATCCCATCGTCATCCACGGCTTGTCCAGTTGTGACCACCTTTACATTACACAACTCAATTTCAAAGCGGACATGATGACATCATGACTTTTGTCGGATATCCACTTGAGCAGGACACAATAAACGTGCGACTGCTTGACTGACCTGGAAAAGGCCTTACACTCAGACTCAATCGGCTAAGCATTAGCAAGCCACTGCTGTATCTACTGTGCAACATGCCTACCAGCAGAAGGGTCGTCGTCAAGAATGGCAACTCGACCTCTGTGGGTATATTCCAAGTTAAAAATGGTCTACAACAGGGTCCCGTCCACATTTACTTAAGCGATCTGATAAGTCCTCTTCCTCGTGTAATTGCGTATGCAGACGACTTGATAGTCAGAGGGATCAGGTTCAAAGATCGAAGATGTTACCACTTTCGAGCAGGCTTCATGGGAAACTGACTGGAATTTGAATATCAACTTTGAGAAGTCGTAAGCCATTCTCTACAGGACGCCATTGTATATGGCCTCGGCGGATACGAACAAGAATTGGCGAAAGTTCTCAGTTGTAGGACGACGAGGGGCAACCACTGACAAAAAAGGACTGTAGTCACGCACATGGGAATCTGTAGTTGCTGCTCTGGCTAAAACCCGAGGGGCTTTCGCCTTTTCAACGAGACTGTTTTACAACAGTCATCCCAATGGAAGGGTGAAAGCAAGCTACTATATATGGATACGGTTATCACGCGGTCAATGGTCCTCTTCCCTTTACAGGCGCCAAACTGGTTCTATTTCTTCTTCGTCCCTGCAGCTTCTGCGTTACTCGTTGTGCCTAGAGAAGCTTAAAGTGCCTGCTAAACAGTCTCCGATAAACGCTTGCCACCTCAATAATTATATCCTGGCGAGTGGTTCTGGTCACTAATGAGCGCCAGCCAGATGATTCACTTTGAGAACCCAATGCACTAGACACACATTTATTTGCTTCTTTCAAAGGGTCGTCTATCGAATAGGACAACAGGTTTCTCCAGCTTTGAGTCCTCATTTGAAAGCATACATATTTCTTTTTTCCATTCCCTGGGCCAGGCACCCCAAAAGACGGTTAACAAGTGTTGCCAGTACCTACAGTTGTGCAGTCTAATCGCGTAGGATGATCAGTTTCGATGTCAGTGTATCTGCTACATATTGTACGACTCTGACTACCGTTGAAGTTGAAGAATTTAAGGCAGCTGCCCAAAGATCATGCCAGCTAGAGAGGCTTGGTTGAGGTCCAGGTCCATCACGAACCTCAGCGCCAGCAGATGAAGTTAGACAGACTTTCTTGAAGTTTCTGGGCCAGATCGATATCTGTCCAAAGTCGTATCATATTATCGTTGCGGTGCATTTTCCAGAAGCAAACCTCGCTGACTCAAACTGAAACTACTTGCTCGTTTTTAATTGCCAACAATATCTGCATCGCCCGAGTATTAGCTCAAAAATTCCTCAAGTCGACTCGTGTTTCCATGTGACCATTGCAACTGCCAGCAAATATGCACTCGCCGGGGCATATGCAGCGCACAGTTGTCGCCATTCGACATGATTGCGATCTGTTTTCGGTTCCAACTTGAAATTCCTGGTAAGTGCCTCTCGTCCACAACCCGTTCTGATCAAACCAATCCATCGTTCAGCACATTCATCGCTGCGCTTCGCTTCGTTTTCGTTTTCGTTTTCGTTTCGTTACGTTTTTCGTTTCGGCTGAATCGAATTACCTTGGTGATAAATTTATTAAGATCCCCAGGTAGCCAGCCATTCACCGGCATTCCCCTTGTTCACGGTGATCAGCCAATGACAGACTGGCCAACCGGTGAAGGATCACGTTTTATTTGATCACTTCGATGTCCGCCATTCGAGCGTGGTGTACACCAACCAATACACCAGCCATACCATACCACTCGCCGGACAAGTATCTGACAGGTAAGCAACAACGGACTGACTACACACGGCGCGTCGCTGAGCAAATGCAAATGCATCTACCAGTCAGCACAGTCGCCAGGCACCAAGCACTAGGCACTATCATGCATGCACACACAGGCGCAGGTGGGAATATGAGTCAATAAATCCACATCGGAGCGATCATAATGAAATTTATTTTCCGTCATAACTGCTGCGCAGCCGCGCTGCTGCGTCAGCCTAGGACCAGGCTCATGTCGCGGAGATCTCTATCTCGTAGATAGACTCATTTTTTACCCCTCCATCTCGTACTGTTGATTTGGGCTTTTTGTCTTTTTCGCTTCCTGCTGCTAATTATGTGGATACGTCGCGTCGCCTGATTGGTGGCGGACGCGGCGAGTGGATCCGATTTCATTGCCCTCCCCCGCTAGCCGGTAAGGACAGGTCCGATGAATGGATGGCATTTTCATTAAGTCAATGACGGTTAATTATTTTTTTTTCTTTTTCGTTTCGAAAATCCATTTCACTCGACTGCAGACGGGTCGGTCGAGATCATCGCACCGCGCGCCGTCCCACGGACGATGGAGATAATATTTTATGTAATTATTTCCTTTCTTCTGATTTGGATGTCATCTTCTGTGTCGTTTTGTTAATGCCCCTAGTATGGTCAATAATGTGGATTGATTTATGCCTGAGGTCACTGGCGATTAGTTGTGTCTTGTCGTCTGGTCGTCGTTGTGTCGTCGCTGCTTTTGTTTCATTTCACGTCTCGGTCGGCTTAGTGGTTGTGTTCGTTTCGCTTCGTATCCAGATAGTTATCGAGATATTAAAATGTTCGTCATCATCATCAAATTCATGAAATCGAATGACAGTTGAGGGTTACACGCACCCATACTCTCAGATATGCTTTGACTGTGGGGTCGTTGATTTAAAATGTTATTCGTTGGCACGTATATTTGAATCGGGGCTCTTCGGTGGCATGGGACGAGGATGGCAATGAAAAAGGTGCCGTGAGTAATTTATGGGAAGATGGGCTTGCAAGGCGGTTGGTGAAAGGACACTGTGTTGGTGCTCTTCATGTTCCAGGTCGAGGGGTTTCTTCAATCACTTTTGAATGGAATATAGTTTAATTTTTTTGCACTTTATTGATGACAAGTGTGGTCGTTAACAGGTTTTCCTGCAAAGGGGGAGTTTAAAGTGGAATTTGCCGGTCAATTCTGTAGTCTTTTGGAGTTTTCAGCAATTCCGCTTCGAATGTTGTCCTTGAACTTAACGGATGTGGTTGGTTTGTTGACGTTTTCCTTCAAGTTTCCTCGTGGGAAGAAATCGAGAAGGCATGAGGCGGGCCAGTCGATGTGACCAGTTCTTGAAACTTGTGTGGCACCGTCTTTTTGAAGCAACATGTTTGAAGTAATTCAGGCGGAATATTGTTGCCCAATATGTCGTGAGAGCGTTCGTAAGAAACTACTACGACTTTTCAGAGAGACATGACAGAATAAAGATGAAAATGTCGCCCAACACAGTTTCTCCATGCGAGTGTAGTGGTCATTGGTGCATCAACTGATGGGTTTCGATGCCCGATATCCAATACCCGATACTCAGATTCTAATAAATACAGTCAAGTCAAAAAGTGGTACATCAAAATTTCATATCGATTTGATCCCTAAAATATTTGCTTAAATATTAGCTAGAGACCTTAGCTATTTCATGAAAAAAATGGCCATAGACCACTCATCGCGACCGTCGAAATTCGACAAATCAATGTCCACCAAACCAAAATGGCGCCCAACTGATGAGCACCATCTACTTGCTCTAATATTTCATTAAATTCGCCTTGAGACTTCTGTGCATTTTATTTACTGTTATAATTTATAAAAAAAAGTTGTCGACCACTCTTCTTGATCGTCGATCGAAAGCCAACAAACAAATGCCATCGAAACCAAAATGGCGCCCAACGAAACATAAAAATCAAAACCTATTTTCTCTAAGTTCTCATTAAGTTGTCTTGTGACTTTGTACATTTCGTTGACCCATGTGGAGGGATAATGAGTCTTTTGTCTATCTAATTCCATCGCCAACAAGGGGTAGCCACATTAACTTAACCCGACTTGCAGGCTAACTAAGTCCTGTCTTGTCTGGAACGCCCTCTAGTAATGACCAGTTCATGAGTCTTTCGATTCAAGAAACCCCTCTCATCTCTTTGTGCCTAAACTTGCCACAAGGATGCTAAAAATGAGATCATTTCGCCTGACGCTCCATACCCTCGTCTCGACATCACTTGACATCTTCAGAAACCCACTTTAGCCGCCACAGTTCGTTCCACAGCTCACCAATAACAGCACCGAAACTAACTGCCTGTCATCGATCGAATGATTTGTATTTCTTAATTTATGTTTCATAAATAATCGGATAAATTTATTACACGTACATTCGTGAACATTCTCTGTGGATGTGGACGAACAAAAAGACGACAAAATTTTTATGGGAAACAGACGCCCCGACAACAGCGAGCGACAAACGAACACAGAAGAACAGAACAAGATGAGCACGAAGACAAATCAAAACGAAACACCAAGAATAAGAAGATACAAATATCCGTGGTGGTGTATTAAAATTAAATGATAAACCCCCGCGCCTTTGGCTGGTTTTTGGTTCTGCATGCCGAGTCGGGTCGAGTCGAGTCGAGTCGAATATCAATTCTTTATGTCGTTGTCACTGTTTCTTGATTTGATATTCATTAAGATTGCTATGATGGATGCCATGGCATTTTAAATTAATTACCCCCTAAACAGCATCGACGACGAGTTCACCTCAACGCAACGCAACGCCCGCCATAACCACCGCCACCGCCACCGCCACTGCTGAGAGATGCTTGCTCTCACTCTCACATAAATGAAATGAATTAAGATGGCCGGTGATAATTTGTGAAATCTTTTTGTTCGTCTGATCCTCCGGCGACGTTGGCCGGCTACCACACGATGCCTAGGTGGTGGGGCTCCTTATTCGCGAGCGACGGCAGGATCTTCACAGATCACCGGCCGATCGTGGTCCAGCTCTCGCGCTGTTGTCGCGATGATTTCATGCAGCGTGATATATTGAATGTGATCGGCCGATGATGTTTCGAGGTCCTAATAAAAGTATCTCATTCGCGAAAAACACACAAAAACAAAAAAAAAAAGAAGATACGAACGGAGATGAATGGCTGAGGAGATTGGAAGATGAGAAGTGATTAAGAAACCGGGTCCGTCGCTTTTGTCTCGCTTTATTGATATTATTTATGGGAGTGGATTACCTTTGGGCGGTTCTGAAGATGGCCGGTGACGTGGCTGACATCAATCTATTGGTTTTTTTTTTTTTTTTTGCCCGATTCGAAGAGAAATTTATTCGTTGTTTTTATGTGTTGTGGGGATGAAGTCCAAAGTTGACATATGTTTACACGGGCGAGCAAAAATTTGCATTTGCTCATGGAAATATGGATGGATAATTTGTGGTCTCTTTTTGCAGATTTCCGCTAGTCGTGACAGCGTGACAGATTATGGCTTGATGAGTGCCGACTGGCGAGTGACCTCGATTTTGTTATTCTAGCAAGAAAAATGACTACCATCGTGTGGCTCATCGATCAGACTTCGAAAGCACTTTGTTTCCGTTCAGCAGAACACTGTACCGTGACTCAGTTCCACAGAAAGATGTGTCTGTTCATAAATTACGTCTCTCTGTCTCTGTCAGACAAAACTGTTCACTGGCCAATGCCAGTTTCAGCCAGCTTTCGCATCGATCTTAGACCGGAGCAGAGAGAGAGGGGGGCAGCGGGCAAACATCGATTGCAGTACAGGAACCGAAGCGAAAACTAATGACAAGCAATTCAAAAAATCGCACATGCATCCAGAGACGCAAATACGAAGCGCATCTACCTGTGATCCGGCTGGGTCTGGGCCTCTTTCACATTCCCCTCACATCTCTCATCTCTTTTCCCATCGTTTCGCATTTAATTAATTAACTTTACATGTCACACACAAATAACCTGTCCACTTGCTTTCCATTCAACCAGCAAGCCAATCACAAAACGCGCCTCACAACAGAACATTGCCCATATTCCCGATGATTTCAGTCGCATGCATCGCGCGGCGCATACTACGTGATGCCGTAGACGACAGCAATAAAATAAAGAATCCCTCTCAGAACATTCCGCGCACATCAGCAGAAACGCCAATACCAATAGCCTCCCACTGCACTCCACTCCACCGCACCAGGGATCAGCCCATCTGTGATCTGTGATCGCATCCCAGCCCGTCCTCATATCCACATTCCGTGCAAACACATATTCCTATATCAATTTAATTTCCACCATAAAATATTCCTGAAACAACAAATAAACTATGGCAGCACTAAGCACTGCCGACGCTCTGATCCCCCCTCCCCCTCCCCCCCACACACATCCCCAATCCACTGGGGAGAGTAACAGGCAGCAGGCCTCTCGCAACGGCCCGAGCGAGAAGAACAAGAAAAAAATCGGTGCAAATATTTTCCAATCATTTCCACCAATCAACTGATCCTTGAAACAAAAACCGCAAAAAGGAAAAACACAAGAAACAAAAATTTCATCGAACACATCCCTCTTTCCCCCGTTTTTTTTTTCAAAAATCAACTCCCAATCTCAACATGACCAACAGACATCACCGATGCGATGACTTCGACGACGACCACGACGACGGTTATGGCGATACGCCGACCGTGATGGTGCTGTCTGTGGGGGTGGGGTGGGGTGGGGCGGCGCGGTGTGTAGGTCTAAAGTGAGGATCGCGAATCCTGATACTCATCCATCCAGCAAACAGCGCAAAAGATACAAATAAACAAACCCTCCCCTCCCCCTCTCGGTGGAAAGAGAGAGACGCGAAAAAAATGATGACGGTATTTATAGCCGTGCAAATGGAACAAGTTACCTGACAGTGAATGAGGATACATGTATCTCAATAGACTGTCTCTGCGCCCGCACTTCACCCACCAACACACACACACACACACACAAACCAGCAGTCCGTGCGCTCTGGCCGCTGAGCAATCATCAGCGCCCCGATGGTCCCGAAACAGCAATAATCAAGTGAGATCGCGCGAGATCACCTTTAACCGAAGGTAATAAAATAATGATTGCATAAAAATTCACTGGAGTTTCAGTGTATCTGCGCGTCGTTGTCGTTGTCGTCAGTCTTCGCGATGGACTCGACGCGACGACGACGACGACGACGACGACGACGACGACGGCACGGACGATCGTATGGATTTCATGTGAGCGAGGCCCGTGAGGTGGGTATCCAACCCTGATGGTGTTGGTGGAGCTACACTCTCCGTCGATTCCTTCTCGGACAGTGTGATCGGTTGCGTTTGACGGTTGTGCTGCTGATCGGCGGTTGGCGTTACTTGTATCTCGTTGGTGGTGTTGTTTGGCCTTTTTTTTGTTTCTGTTTTTCAAACTCCATTGAAGCCAGAAAGGGATCGAGGCAGGGAATGATGAACAGGCTTCTGAGCCATCTTTTTCGTTTTTATGTGTGAACGGCTGTTGTTGTTGTTGTTGCTGCTGCTGTTGATTTAGGCCTGCACGGCATTTGGATACTTCTTCCATTTTCTTTTTTGCCGGCCTGACTTGTGGGAACGAAGGTGGGCATGGGAATGTGGGATCTAGGATGGACACTGCTCATCACGCATCAGGCGTGGATGAACGAATGGATGGCGACGAGTCTTTGTTTTAATTTTTGACTCATCTCATGTGTCAGGAAAAAAACCCCAGTTACTCATAAATTTGATGGCCGAACGATCAGTCAGATTCTTAGTCAGGGACCAGAAATACTCTTAAGAGAGTCTTGTGTGTCGGAAGAGCAAAGGAATGGACGTGCTTCTTGGCAGATTGTGAACGTTGAAGCGACACTGCGGCTTGGGTCGAGCCTTGACCCTTGATTGATGGCATTTTTAAGTGTTTCAAATTCAATACTCTTATATTTTAGACAAAAATGCTAAAACTAGTTGGACTCTTCGGCCAGAGGTTGCCGCTAGCAGATTTGCATCTAATTCGCTGCAAGACAGACACCGACTACTCTCCATTAGTGGGAGTGGGCGCTCTAATCATTCTATCCCGAGTCTAAAGGGTTCGACGAGTCGACGAGGGAGCAGCGTATCCACCAGAAATGCTGGTGATGCATAGTAACATGTCGACTCGAGACAGCTGTGCTAAGCCGGTGGAGAACCTCAGCTTATTGTGTGACGGTGGGGTCGTGGTTGAGTCGCCTGTCCACAGTTGAACAGGCGATGTAGAAGATATGTGGTACCCCACTTTTGTCTTGCATCAGAGCCTTGTTTTGACGTACACTCTCGTGGTATTGTGCATCGGAGTATATCAATATTGCCGATAATTGAAAAGTGCCTTGAAGAGGTCGTAACAAGGAGCCTTCAAGATTTCAATCATACATACAAGCCAGTACGGCTTTCAGAAAAATAAAAACACTGGTAAACTTTTAGGGAAATTTGCCAATTGTGTTAACGAACGCCTAAACAAAAGCTGCCATATACTTGTGCTGTTCGTGGATTTCAGCAAGGCTTTTGACACACTGAACCATGATAGACTAATAGAAGCACTTGAAAACATTGGAATAAGAGGTCTGATGGCAGACTGGCTAAGAGAATACTTAAACAACAGACAATTCTGTGTCAAAATCAACCAGACATATAGCGAAAAGGAACGCGTGCAATATGGAGTCCCTCAAGGGTCAAAATTGGGTCCACTCCTCTTCATTTTATACACCAACGAGTTGTTAAAAGTATTCAAACAGGCCATCCCATTCGCGTATGCAGACGACACGGCGATAGTAGTGCGACACAGATCTTTGCATACGGCAACATCAATTATGCAGTGAAATGGTGTCATGATCACGGTCGACATATACGGATACATATACGACATCCGCAGTTCAAGGCTACTCCTCAACAAATTCCTTTTAGAAATGATCCTGCAGTAGCTGCCCGATTGATATAGTGGAGAGATACAAATACCTTGGCGTCAATTTGCCGTGGGACACGCATATCGATGAGTTGCGCACGAGCCTTAAAAAAGCCTTATACGCCCTTACCCATCTAAAGTCGCATGCCACGACGTCTGTGTTAAGACAAGTATACTATGCCTTAGTAGAATCGAAATTGAGTACTTGCATGGGGAAACGCATCTGCAACACACACAAAAACTAAACTTAAGAAACTACAAAACATGGCATTAAACAAGATAAGTGTGGACTATCGGCGAAATGTTGTTCAACAAGAAGGGGCCTAAGTTCTTCCATTAAATGATATTTTTAAGATCACCCTTATACTGGAGTACTATGACGATACTAGATTCGTCACACCAATTCAACATGGGATCAACACAAGAAGACGGGCACAAGGTATGCTTGAAGAACCTCGATTCTACAACAACTGCGGGAGAAGACAGCTGAAATGTAGTGTACCAGAAGTTCTCAATACACTCCCACGAGAGTTAAAAAACAACACAAACTTAAAAACTAGGAAAAAAACATAAAACACTTTTTTTCTAAACAAGAATTCAAATATGTGGCTAAGTTAATCTCAACTAAATCTCACTCTATTCTTTATTTTTTTCTTCGTAAATATTAGTTAATTTTTCTTTGAATTGTTTTCAATTAATGAAATGTAGAGATTCATTTAACCTAAGCTTTCTACCTAAAGTTAATTATAAAATTTTGAAACTCAATCTTCTGCAGAAAAGCCTTTATAAGGATTCGCGGAAACCCATATCCATTATAAAATATTCTCTGAAAATAAAAATTAATTGAAATTGAAAAAAATTGTAATATGACCTCGAATCAGCTTCAACAGGAAACTGTGCAATTTTATGATGTTTGCCTGTGTTGTATAGAAACTCTTTGGAATCGAGTTTTTTGTACTGACACTCTGGTGTTCGCTTAAAGCAAAGGTAAGCCCTAAGACAAGTCCTCTCAAACACACCCAATCTTTTACATCAAGCTTGCACTCACGTTGAACCACACGGGATAGCCATAGGTGAAGATTGTCTGTGGAAGGTCAATGTAGCAGATCACTTTCGCAGTCTCTTTGTAAGCGCCTCTGGTTCTGCCAAAAGCATCATCTACAACAACCCCAGCTACCTGACCGCAGTCCCTTGCGTGAGTGATTGCCCGTGTCGTCCAACAATTGAATAAAAAAGTTTCTCGACTTCTCAAAGTTGATATTCAACTTCCAGTCTGTTTCTCATGAACAGGTCAAAGTCACCCTGCGCGAGAATGATGAAGTGACCAATCTTTGGCTCTGTATACGATCAAGACTTCTGCGTTTGCAATTACATGAGAAAGAGCGCTTAAGTAAAAGTGGACGGGACCTTGTTGGAGACCATTCTTGACGACGACGACAGCAGTGGCTTGCTAATGCTTAGCCGATTGAGTCTGAGTCGAAGGCCTTCTCCAGGTCAGTC
Organism: Eristalis pertinax; assembly: GCA_907269125.1. Taxonomy (NCBI): domain Eukaryota; kingdom Metazoa; phylum Arthropoda; class Insecta; order Diptera; family Syrphidae; genus Eristalis; species Eristalis pertinax. The sequence continues at coordinate 11,325,072 of OU026148.1, forward strand.
AAGAAGTCGTATGTCATTGTGTCTTGCTCTTGTTCAAGCGGATATCCGACACCAGTTTGGTGTCACGATGTCATCATGTCTGCTTCGAAATTGAGTTCTGTGATGTAAAGGTGGTCACAACTGGACAAGCCGTGGATGAGGATCGGATTAAGGATCGCTTTATCTGAGATTGCGATTGCAGCAGCGCGACAAAAGCCTTTCCAATCAAAGGCGTTTTGTGAAAGTTGAAACACCACTGAAGCTTTACACGGGGTGACCAGATAAGAACGATAGGAAAAGAGACTTGAATAAAACAACAATGGAGTGAGTCATTAAATTAATTCTGGCTTTGTTTTGCACCTACATTCATGCCATTTTGTATGGAATAGCAAATCATTCAAACGGCCGGATTGGCTTCGAGCGGTCGGCCCAATTTTTGATGACTCGGTCCAACTAATTCCAGCAAAAGCGTCTCGAATGCGTGTCTCAGGCTCGTCCAAAGTAGATGGCTTGTTAGCGTGGACTAAGGCCTTGACGTAGTCTTAGAAAAAAGTGTTAATTCACATGATAGCGGCCGACAACTGATGAACATTCGCCATGAGATGGAAGAGTCGCCAAGTTATAGGCAAGTTACACAGTAGGTACATCAGTGGCTTACTAATGCTTAGCCGATAGAGCCTGTGTCTGAGGTTTCTTTAGGCATATCAAGCAGTCTTCAAGCCTTTGAATATCCGTCACTAGTTTCGACGCGGCATGAATAGTGTCATGACAAGCTGTAAAACCGGTCGATCCCATCGATTCCAAATTCCTTTGTCTTCAATAATCGTCAGCAGTGCAACCACGTCAGCCCTGAGACTCAGAGAGAAACGGGTTTCCGCAGAGAATAACCATTCGGTCACTCTGCCATGTTAACAATTTGGACAGCAGTACAAAATATAGGACAAACAGACTATCTGCCACCAACCATTGCCCCAGAGAAGAGCTTCAAGCAGCGCTTTCCAGAGAGGATACTGTGGCAGGAACAATTGGAAGTAGAAGTAGAGGTGATCGCCTTATACACTGACGGCTCAAAGACGGGAGCTGGTACAGACGCGGGGGTCTTATGTGACCTCTTCGAAAAATCACTTGTACGACTAGAGCGTCTTTCAAGCCGAAGTGGCTGTGCTACACAAGGCGACACCCGCGTTGAGAGACCACACTTTAGCCGTAAATCGATCAACATTTTCTGCAGACACTGCAACAGACATTCTGTCATCGAAGCTGGTTAGGTAATGCTGACAGAGCATCAGTGATCCTCTTCTGGGTACCAAGCGCATACTGCTTGTACTCCAGTAACGAAAAGGCTGACAGTCTGTAGACTGAATCTATAGCTATCTCGTATGCGCATACGCCACTCCATGAGGAAAAATCTAGAGGGCGAAGCCCTAAATAGAACCACAGATCGATAACTTAGCCCGAGTATTGGAGCAAAGGCGAGGGCTCTATCTCCGACGCTAAGTTAATAGAGATCAATATCACTTATCGGTTCAAAGCGCAAGGATGTACGCATGCTAATAGAAGTCCTTACCAGACACTGCGTATAAGCTGCAGAAATGAGGAAGAAACAGAATCTATTCAACATCTGCTCTGCTACAGTCCAGCCCTAGCTACGAAAAGGAGAGAGTGCCTGGGTAAACACTAAGAGCTAGATTACTTAAGCCGTGTTGAACTGAAAAATCTCCTAGGATTCATATGTGAATCCGGGTGGTTTTGGAACAAAATTAGGTCTTGGGGTGCTAAACCGAATCAAGGGCACAATGGAACCAACAAGTTGGTCTAAGTGAGCCACGGCTTAAGACCGATAGGGCACCCTCCATACCGAATAGATATCTACTATGATCGTCAACGATGAGAATAAATAATCGAATAAGCAACTCTTAGCGGTCTAAATTTGAGGAAAAGAAAAGAACATAATTATCTCAAGCATTAGACGTCAGCTAAGCACTGAAATCGCACGACTTAATGGCTAGACTGGTTTCATTCGGCCTCGGTTAAGTCGCAGGTCTAAAAGATAATGCCCACAAGTTGAGCACAGCTAACGCAAGGAATTCGGGCACATTGATGCGACAAAATGATCAAGAATTAGTCCTCTCTAATAAGCGATACCGATCTTTGCCCCCATTTGATCGAGGTTGCATTGTCACTTTTTTTTCATCGTCATCATCATCTTTTGGCCGGCATGATCCACTACATGGGTCGCGGGGTAATGCACGCACGAGAGATCTCCATTCTCCACCATCGACTCTAGCTCATCAGGAGTTATACCCAAGCGCACCAGCGAGTTTTTGGACATGGTAAAACCACCTCGTCCTGGGTCTGCCAAACGGTCATTCAAGGCACGCCTGGGAAGTCGTGATGATGAGGACATTCGTGCCAAGTGACCAAACCATCGAGGAATAGCCCTTTCCGTTCGAAGAAAAGCTGTTCCTCGCGTACTGTCGTGTTTCTCACCCTATCCCGCCGAGTAATTCCCACAATAGCCCGAAGAAATCTAATTTTGGCCGCGCTTGTATTTGCGATCTTATTCTTTTGGTCATAATCCAAATTACATGACCATAGGTGAGAGTTGGAACAGATACTGAATTGAAAACCTACACCAAGCTCGGATCTTCCAAGCTGTTTCAAAAGTGAGCCAGCCTGGCCAATCCTACAGGAAAGTCCAACATTACTTCCTCCCATCACTCGTGAAAAAGAACCCGAGGTACTCGAACTTCTCCACCTGCTTCAATGGGACTCCACTAACGTGCAGAGTGCACTGAACATGCGTTCTGGAAGTTACCGTAACCTGTGATTTGTCCACGTTAACCTTCATCCCAGCATCTGCACATATGGCAACAAACCTATCGAGTGCGCGCTGGTGTTCCGCCTGGAAGGATGTGAAGATAACTAGGTCATCTGCAAAAAGAAGATGACCGACCCTGAACTCTCCCAAATGTGTAACATTCCCCGACTCGGCTTCGCTGCAACATCCAGTCCGTATATAAAGGGTGGTAATTTTAAGGGCCGATGTTGAATGTGAACCACACCCAAACGTCAAGTTTTTTCTGCATTTCATTTGACATTTCTCAATTTCAGACTAACTCAATTTGAACCATGGAAAGATACACAATCGCGTTAAAGTTATTCAGGCTTCTTATGAAAATGGGCGTTCACAAATCAAAATGCATATCCTGCACTTCGTGATTTTTTCGGTCAATTTAATCGTCCAAATGTGCGTACAATCGGAAAAATCGTGCAAAAATTTGAGCAAACCGGGTCTGTAGAAGATGCGAAGACACCAGTGCATGCTCGTACAGCTCGTACTGCAGAAAATATTGCTGCTGTTCGCGGCATAGTGTGGCTGAAGAGCCGTCCACCTCAACTCGTCGTCGTGCCCAACAATTGCACCTCTCACGCTCGTCGTCGATGAACATTATGCATAAAGACTTGCATTTACACGCTTACAAGGTGCAATTGACTCAAGAACTAGAGCCTCTTGACTATTTCAAGCGTCGTCAATGGTCAGAATGGTGGCAAGAAATGGCAACAGTGGATGATCAATTTTCGAAGAAAATCATCTTCAGTGATGAGGCACGTTTTCACCTCAGTGGATTCGTCAATAAGCAGAATTGCCGCATTTGGGCGAATGATTGTCGAAAAACCAATGCACCCACAAAGAGTGACTGTTTGCGGTGGCGTCTATGGGCTGGCTTCATCATCGGGCCGTATTTTTTCCAAAAGGAGGCCGGTCAGGCAGTTACTGTGAATGGTATTCGCCATCGTGAAATGATAACGAACTTTTTATGGCCCGAATTGGAAGATATGAATGTGGACGATATGTGGTTTCAACAGGACGGTGCCACTTGCCACACAGCTAACGAAACAATGGCTCTTTTGCGCGGCAAATTCAATGGCCGTGTTATCTCACGTGGTGGCGATGTCAATTGGCCGCCAAGATCATGTGATTTGACACCGTTGGTGCTTTTTTCTTTGGGGTTATTTGAAAGAAAAGGTGTACGTCGATAAGCCAGCAACAATTCAAGAGCTAAAGGATGAGATAATTCGGCACATTAACGGCATAGAACCTCAATTATGCTTCAGCGTCATCGAAAATTTGGACCATCGGATGGAGATGTTTGACCGATATTTTGTTTCATACATAATTGAACCATACCAATATTATCATAATAAAAAGAAATGACAATAATTTCCTAAATAATTTGTGTTTTATTCAAAATCAACATCGGCCCTTAAAATTTAACCACACTTTATAATGCACTTGGACCTATCTGCCTAGGTTCGATTCCTGGTACAACAAGAAATACTTTTCCCGGCCCCACCTCTTTCGAGTCACTGACAATGCTCAAAGAGTGTCTAGAAAAAAAGCTTCTCAAACTTGGCATTTCGGAGTCGGCATAAAACTGTAGGTCCCTTCCACTAGTGATAGAACAATAGCACGCACAACACGAGTGGTTGCTGAGAAGCTAGGCCCTTGCCCTCTACGGGCTGTAGCGCCACCAATATTATTATTATAATATATTTATAATGAAAAGGAGAGGTGAAAAGCCGCATCGTTGGCGAAGTTGATTTACCACCGTTAACCCGATCACAGCTGCTACATTTTGTGTATAGAGACTGAATGGACTTCAAAAGGGGACCCTTAATCCCATACTCCTGCAGCACAGCACAGAGTTTACCTCGAGGAACTCGGTCGTATGCCTTTTCCAAATCTACAAAGCAGCTGTTGGTCTGTTTGGCACACTCCCAAGACTTCTCGAGTACCATTCTTTGAGTGAAAAGCTGTTCGGTTGGACTTATGACGGAACGAAAGCCCCTCTGTTCATAGAGAACTAGACTTTGATCCTTCATTTTCAATCACATGGTGAGCGTCCTTGTTGGAAAAGATTACCAAGCAGTCATGCACCAAGATCCCTCAGAAAGAAACAGGCTTTCGCCTGGCTATCAATTAAAACTGACTGACTACCACGAAGACAAACTTTATAGCTGAACCGCGACAACCTTCAACCAGAAGTTAAGTGGATCACTAATTTCCTGCCCGAAGAAAAAATGTCAAATCTTTTTTTGAACGCCACCTACATACTCTGTCAAGGCCCATTAATATCTTAATGAACCCCACAAAAAAAAAAAAAAAAAAACACGAAATTCCGCTACACATCAAGAAAAAAAATGAATTATTTTCGAACAAAAAAAAAAAACGAGAAATAAATAAATTAAAAAGTCAATCTGAATCTAAATAGAAGGCAGTAAAACCCCTCGACCCGATACACGCGCTACCTAGACGGCTAGTTCACCAAAAGGTAGCGATAAATTTTATTTCAATTTTAAATTCTTCAACAAAGCGAAGCAAAAAAAAAAAAGCACACACACAGCCAACCAACCACTCACACGAGGGTATTAAATATATTGGAGAACATAAAACACGATGAATAAAATTCCAGACATCATATGCAAATAGTTCATCCTATAAAACGGTCGTAAATTTAATTGATTTTAAATAAACATATTAAGGCACTGGCTACACTTGACGCGCAGAGCTCAGAGAGAGAGAGAAGCACAAGAGAGCCTGCTCGGGTTTTACAACCCACAACCCCTTTACGTCAGTCAGTCTCAGTCGGTTTATTATTAATCCAATTAAGCTGGTTGCGATTAAATTAAATTAAAGTTATAAAACGAGAGCCTCAAGTCGCAAGGCAAGGAATCCATTTGTGTTAATGAGAGATTCGTTTTCTGATGTGTGTTCGCCGTTTGTTAGATTCAATCTCTCCCCCTCCCCAGCCAGCGCCCACCAGCAGCAGTCAGACGCTGTGGCAAGCTAATAAGACGTATGGTTCATTCGACGCGAGGCCCATAAAGATGTCAAAGCCAATGCGAAATATTATTCAAATAATAAAAACGTTCGTCATAAAATCGAATGTCAAAACAAATAAATTATGCAAATTTCGACAGAGCGACCGAAACAAAGGGGACCTTAAATCAGGGGCTGCTGACGTTGGTTGTGCTCGACGGTGATGAGGCGGTGATGCGAACAAAAGGACGACGCGTCGGCTGGGCGGAATGGCTTCTGGATCGGTATCGCTGGGCCGCCAGATTGGAGGACTTATTGATGGCAGCCCAACGGAAAGGGCTTAATGAGTGGATGGGGGCAGCAGTGGCACCTAATGAAGATTAATTCGGCCCATTGACCACGCAAAGTAGGCCTGCGACGGCAGACTGATCGGGAGAAGAGGATAGAGTGTTTAATTGGGCGACGAAGGCGTCGCTTAAAACTTCGGAGGCTGGCAGTAGTCACAGCCCTTATCGGATCACGGATATGCTAATGAGTCGCGCGAGAGACAGCCCCAATCAGTCAGGCAGTGATTAAAGGCCAATTGGAGAAGAAAACGGGCCCCTCTTTGCCGGCACAGACCATCTATCCGCCGAGGTAAGCAAAAAACATAGCATTACCACACACGATCACTATCCACTAACCACTTAACCGCAATCGCCCAAAATCACAAGCCAACACACCAATTAGTAGGCAATTGCTTGTGTACGCCACCAATAAAGGTATGGCCAGGCCTGGAGGCCTCTTACACCTTCCGACGGACGTCGAAGTCTCACTAAAAACGGGTGCCAAGTCAACAAAAAACCAAACAATCCGAAAATAAACGCAAAAAAAAAAACAAAAAAACAGAATTAGCACCAACCACTGTTGCAACCAGCTACACCTGTTCGAGCTGTTGTTGGCCAACAAAAGGCTTCGCGCGCAGGCGCACACAACTCGAAACATTCTCGACGGCTAATAAGAGGCTGCCGCATACAATGTCCGCCGCGCCGCCCGGCCGAGACAAAGACTGCGCACAATCGCAGCACAATCGCGAACAGGCCAGCGTTTGGAAACTTTTCCGCCGGAAGGCATATCAATCCGAATCTATGCAGATATTCGCCCGGATCCAGTGCAGCCTCGCCGACATTTGAATGCACACCCAATCAAGCGCACTGGCAACAACAAAAACAACAACAACGAAGCGGGCAAAAACTTAATTAAGGTAATTTTCCAGCCGGGAAGACGGAGACGTCAGACTTGAATGTCAGTTGTCAACTGTCAGCTGTCAGGTGTCAGATGTGCGTTACAATTATGGCACCTGTGTCAATGTGTCACCGCTTGGTTTTATTCCAGTCAATTGTTTGACACACAAACGCGTGCCCTGCAAGCGGCCAGCCAAGGTTTGATGTGAATAGTTTCAAATAAATTAACGGTGATTTGAGTTTAGTCCGTTCGCTGTGGTTTGGTTTCTCCTCTGCCTCTCTGTCTGTCTGCTCTACCTGCTTGTCTGATTGCGCCTGAATGACGTTTTTCAGTTGCAATTGCGCCCAATTGACACGGACTGACATAATTGACAAGATAAACGCAAGAAAAGTATTGCGTTTTGCGTTAGCGCTTGTGTTTCGGTTTCGGTTTGGGTTTGGGTTTGGGTTTGGGTTGGAGTTTGCGTTTGTACTTAGTTACAACCTGTCAGTGGCCGAATGGAGCATGGGGCGGTTTGTCAGCGGGCACATTTTCACTTGTCAGTTGTCCTTGCTGCTGGAAGTGTGCATTTCATTGCGATTATAATTTGAGTCAATTAAGAGGACGTCGGGCAGTCATCATGGTTGTTTGTTGAAGACGAGGACTAACCTTAGGAGCCACAGACAGAACGATGAAAAGGCTTCACTAATGCTGGTAGTTTGTAGGTTTAAAGAGAAGGCGGAGGTGCTCAAATGGAAGGCAAGCTGTGAAGCACATTAAGGGCACAAGACGCAGTGAAATCTGCGTTACGATGCAGCGACGATGACAGACAATTTTGCCGCAAGAAGAGATGTACAACAGATGGGCAAGGTTGCTTTCTACAGCGTCTTGGTACGTCTCACATAGACCAAAAGGTCAATTCAGCTGCCACTAGAGACTGCTTAAGTTGTTGCTCTTGGAATGGTCTCGATTCCTTGTTGAATTGCCAGATTTACCTCCGAGTCAATAAAACATCGCGAAAGGTCTACAGAATCCACAGGCTGATCTACTTGGGCGCCTATGAGAGTTGAAAGATTGAGCTAAAACCGTCGAGCCGTACCAGATTAGGCACATAAGTGGGGGTGGAGGACGAACAGGCCTTTCTTCCTTTTCCTCATGCAGGCATCTTAGGCTGTACGCACAAAATGTTCTTTGTAAGCTTCTCGTAGAATTCATGAGAGAGTCGTTCAAATCAACAAAGCCGAAGGTTGTCACGTAAAAAGAGGCTAAAAGATTAGACGAACTCCAAAATGACAAGGACAAACTGAACTGAAGATGTGATTCTTAGGCTTACACCACAATTTTAGATATTTAAAATGAGCAATGAAAAATACGAATTGAATTGCAAATTCATGTACGTTGAAAGGTTTTAACTTGGTTTACAGGATGTCTACTTCTGACAAAAGAGGGAAAACTGGACAAGCTCCCGTAGCACAACAGAGACCTGCTTACATAAGACAACAAGAAATCAATTCATGGAATAAACTATAGCTCAACTTTGAGGAATGGTTAAAACAATAAACACCTCGGTGATGGCAGTCTGATCCTCGTTTGTGCGATTCAAGAGAAAAGAGGTCCTTTTGATGGCTTAACTGACGAATGTCTCAGTAAACGTTTCATTTGTCTTTTATCTGGTCGCGTGTATCCCTGTGTCCAAACGGTCATACAGATTATCTCAAGCGATGCCGTTCATGGGGAATTAAGCATGTTCAACTAGATCGATCCACTTTGATGTAGCAACACTCATGTACCGACTTACCAACTAGGCAGGTAGCAGAGGCTTAGAATACACTTAGAGCTATCGATTCATGGTACCACCACGCTGGTATTATCTCCAGTTCACCATCATCAATTGGCAACCCAGTTCGAGGCATTTGAACAGAGATATTACTTAAGTCGCAGAGATTAAAAAAGTAGGCTCCCAATGTTCTACATCTAAGTGACGATAGAACAGCTGGGGTGCGCCGTTGGTTGAGTGCCTGCCCCTGGTTAAAGGGGTCCCCGGTTCGAATCTCAGTGAAAGCAAAGTTAATACGCTTTTATTCGGTCAGTCACCATTTACCTTTGGGATCAAATTAACGACTCTATCACTGGAGTTGTCGATCAGTGGTAGTAGTCCGACTATGGGTATCACAATGGACCAACATGGATTAACTGTGCTGACGATTTCACTGGCAGCCCAAATACCTAACCTAACCTACGTGGCGATAGAGACCAGTAGTGGCCTACAAAATCAACTTCTTCTTCATCCATGTAAATTCAACAGAAAGCTCTCTTTTAGGCTCCTATAATTCTGGCATGTGTTCCTTACAGACAGTGCCCAGTAGTGGCACCCACCACGGCTCAAACAATTTTGGTCGGTTTAAGGACAGTAGCTTCTTGGAGCGTTCCAGGTTGTAAATTCACAAGAATATAAACTCTTGCGATGACTTATCTCTAAACAAGCAGTCAAATTCGACAATAAGATCTACGATGAGGCAGTGCATGCAGAATTTCCTTTCAACGAGTATTTTTATGAATCTACCGAAAGTTCCATTTATGATCTGGATCTTGTAACAGGAGGCTATGTTAGGGACGTAGGTTAGGTAAGGTAAGAGTGATTGTCACAGCTGAAACAGTTGTGACCGCCTTAGATCCTTAGGGACGTAGGTTGGAGGAGCTTAAAAGTGCACTTAGACCAGACTACGTTCACTGTGTCTCTCCCATCACTCACTTCTCAGCTGGAAGGAAACTTGCGGTGTAAAGCTGAGGATGGCACAGACCAGGAATTAGGCTGCGCACACCTATCGCTCGAGCCATTAAAAGTTAAACGAACAGATAAACTGAACCATGATCAGCTAATAGAAGTACTAGAATAAATTAGCATAAGAGGTTTGATGGCAAATTAGCAAAAAAAAAAAACTTGAAAAAAATCCAATCTTGTCCCTTAAGGATCAAGATTAGGTCCAATTCGTACTTCTTTAAAATACGATGCTGGCCAGAACGTCACAGTCCATGGTAACCCCTATAGACATATGATTACCGACTTTATCGTTCATCAATTAAGCAACTATGATGTGCAGGAGCTGTGGTTTTTCAATCAAGACAACTGATTTATTGAAGGAAACGTTTGGTAACCGCATAGTTTCACATGGCCACTGGCCTCCAAGATCGTGACTATTATCTGTAGGGATATGTGAAGGCTTCGAGTAGCCGTTAAGCCCGAAACGATGGACCACTTGGATTTTATTGCCGATATGCGACCACAAATGTTGGAAAAAGTCATCGAAATTGGACCTCCAGATTAGACTACGTTCGAGTCAGCCATGGAGGTCATATGAAAGAGAAATCGTATTTAAATTATAGATGAAGATATAATGCCAGAAGATTATCTTTGGAACAAAGCTTATGTCATGTCAATTTAAAAAAATCATATTTGTTTTATTCCATTTCAAAGTTCTATACCTCTAAAAAAACACACTTGTAAGCAGTGTAAATGGTTGTTTGTGTCGAATATGTCATTAGACACCATTGTTTTTTTAAATTCTGAACAAAAGTGGCCCATAACTACTCTCTGGTGGTACTTCGCAGAAAATACTGAATGATTAAAAAAATAAAGAAAGATTTAGATCACTCGCCATACCCTTGGCAACAATTGCTTTTAAAGCAGACCCTTCAACAAGTAGTAGAAAGCAATGAAAGCTGTGCCATCAGAAGGAAGAAAGCAGTCAAGTAGAATGTTCCACTCCACACAATGGACGATGATGGAAGAGAATTCCGTCCCCCCGACCTAGACGAAGTCAAGATAGCTATCTCGAGACTGAAGTCGAACAAAGCTGCTGTTGCAGACGGACTGCCTGCAGAACTTTTTAAAGCAGCTGGAGATGAGATGGTAGGGTGCATGCACCAACCCCTCTGAAAGATATGGTCGGAGGAAAGCATGCCCGATCTACAAAAAAGGAGACCCCTTCAACTGCGCCCAACTACCGAGGGATAAGTCTCCCAAACATCGCTTACAAGACCTTCTCTGACGTTCTGTGTGAGCGCCTGAAAGCATTCGTGAATAACCTGAACCTGAGAGTGCGGTTTCAGGCCGGGGAAGTCCACCATCGACCAAATCTTCACATTACGGCAGACACTGGAAAAAACCCAAGAGCTGCAGATAGGCACCCACCGTCTATTCGTCGCATATGACAGCGTGCATAGAGACGAGCTATACAACGCCATGTCTAGTTTTGACATTCCTGCCAAACTCGTCAGGTTGTGCAGGATGACGATGGAGAACTCTCGCTGTTCCATCAAGGTCGGAAATGAACTCACCGAGATCTTCAATGGTTTTAGACAAGGCGGCGCGCTGTCATGTGACTTCTTTAACATCATCCTGGAGAAAATCGTGCGAAACTCAAACGCCAACACGTGCAGACAAGATCGAGGCTCTAGATCTGCCAGAAGTCCGTACAATTGCTAGCATACGCGGACGACACTGACGTGATTGGTCGAACACAGCGAGCCGTCAATGAAGCGTTTGCTGGTATTGAAACTGAGCCGGCAAAAATGGGTTCAGCAGTGAATGAGGACAAAACGAAGTACATGCTGTCATCGAGAAAGTACGCACAACATCGACGACTCTGCCAGAACGTCACCGTAGGCAGCTTTGACTTCGAGGTAGCTAAGGACTTCGTCTACCTTGGCTCCCAAGTAAACAGTACGAACAACATCAGTACCGAGATTAAACGCAGAATAACTCTTGCCAACCGCTGTTTCTTTGGGCTCAAGAGCCAATTGAGAAACATTATATAAGAACCTGATCATCCCTGTCCTGCTTTATGGCTGAGAAGTCTGGACAATCTCAAGAGCAGATGAAACCGGACTGTAGCGCCACTAGAAAAAGAAGAAAAACTAAGAAGTCACTAAGGAAGGGTTTGCCAAACGAGATATATCTCTGTTTGGCTAGTGCCGGACAGTCACAGAGAAAGTGAGGCATACTTTCCTTTGAGTGGGTGTCGAGGCAACTGCGACAGTGTGGGTTGAACGGTATTCCGAGTCTAGCAGCGTGGATGCCTATGGGCAAGTGTCCCGTGCTTACAGCCACGACTCTACCAATTTCGGAGCGATTTCTATTGAGTAAGCCATCAATCCTTTGTTTCGAGTAGGATGGCCAGGTTTTCCCACTTGGAGGACCTAGTTCACAGTCTACTAGCTAAGGACAGGAAGTGTTGGTTGATTGGTGGGCCTACCAACTCAGTAGGAGCGTTGTCGGAAGCTCCTTCCTTGGCCAGTTCGTCGCCAATCTCATTTCGCGCTATGCTGCTGTGGTTTTGAGCCCAGAGGAGGGTGATATTGCACCCTGCCACTGGCCTGTTTGAGTTCCTCCTTACACTGTTGCACCAATTTGGAGGAAGTGTATACTGAGGAGATGGCCCTTATGGCTGCTTGGCTGTCGATGCAAATCGCTGCGGCTCTACCATAAGAGCAGCTACTTCTGAGGAGTTTACACGGTTCTCTGATGGCTAGTACTTCAGCCTAGATGATACTCGACTGATCTGGGAGGCGGCGAGATATTGAAGTCCGCCTAGAAGTCTGCTGAGCCTACACTGTGGTCCAGCTTAGATCCGTCTGTGTAGATCAGAAATTGGTATTATGAGACGAGTGATTGGGTTTTCCAGTCCTCTCTGGTTGGAAATCGCCACTGTGCCGCGTTGCCGAAGTCTATAGTGGATGTGATGTCGTCCGTGGGAGCTGGGGTTTGGTGTTCGGATCATCCCTGTCCTGCTCTATTTCGCAGAAGACTGGACAATCTCAAGTGCAGATGAAGAAGTCTTTTCGAGAGAAAAGTTCTGCGTTCCATCTTTGGTTCTTGTCAGGCGTCTACAGATTCATCGCCTAAGATGGCTGGGCCATGTAGAGCGCATGGACAACACTGCTTCAGCCCGAAGAGTCTTCGACTTCGAGCCAGTGGGATAACGCAATAAAACGGAACCGATGGCGCACACAAGTGGAGAAGGACCTCAATCAACTTGGCGCTCGAAACTGAAGGCAGTTGGCTAAAGATCGTGTCAGCTTGAGAAGCTTGTTGACTGAAGTCCAGATACTCGGACTGTAGCGCCACTAGAAGAGGAAGAAGAAAGAAAGCAGTGTGATGTGCGGATGCATCATGGGAAGGACGACCAGTACGAGTTTTGAAATTGTGCTACCAATCCACTCGGGAAGGAAGGCACTAGAAGCTAGACCCAAGTCCGCTTCCAACTCTAGTGTCATCCGACGAATAGGACATCTGGTCACGAGCGAGGTGTGACAAATTTACTGGCTAAATACAAAGAAAAAGTTCTGGTAACCCAAAACTGAAGTCTTAGCACATGTCTAGTGTCTTCTGCAAAAAAAAAATGCCTCTATTAGCTCAAAAGACTCAGACAATCTGATGATCACCACCGCCGACAGAGGCAGTTACGAGGATACTACGAATGGAACCGAAATTGAGGCCCCCGTCTCCTCAAAAGATGCACCTTTCAAGTAGTCGAAGATTCCACACACATACAAGCTGCGTCATCAGTCTAGCCCAGACACCGGTTTGCAAAGAATAGACGCGAAGATACCCCCTTTCCCGCCGTACATTGCTCCGCCTTTAAGCATCGAATCAATCTCTTCCACAGAGCGACCATTCGACTTCGGCCTGAAGTTGAAATGCGGCGTACAGAAACACCTGTGAAACTTGTTAACAACCTGCATGCGTTCTCACACCACCTACCGATGTCAAGTGTCAAAATGAATATACATACTTCACTGGACGGCAGTACGTAGCCCCTGCGCCGCCAGACATCTGCTAAGCGACACATAAGAAATACGAAACCTATGCAGTATCTCAGGCCCAACGCACAATTTTTCTGCGAACCCCTTAAGCCCCCTCCCCCCTCCACAATCCTCCTCTCCGTGACATGGATAGAGTGAAGAGGGGTGGCAGAAAAAATTGCTCTCTCAAACAACTCCTGACATGTGCGTTTAATTTGCATGACACATGCCGATTTGACCGAACGAACAATTGCAACACGTACGCACTGAAATTCGCTACCACATCGGGGTAGCACAACGAGCGGTGTCTCTTGCAACAAATGACGTCGCCCATTGCAGTGTTGCAGACCCTCACCGGTGCCCGGCTGAATGCAATTCAGAAGTCAGCTGCGGGGATACCATGTATCCGTGGCTGCAATCACAGCTACCCAATCGACAGGTAGTTAAAAATCATGCGGCAGCTACCAGTACTCTCAGCCAACCTCTGAGTAAATACAAGTTTGAGATACTTTTGTATCTATTGCCTGTAGTGTGCCCTCCCGCGGTATCCCCTTGCCCTACCCTCCGCCGCATCGACCACGTTGAGAGGATATACATTTATATGAATTTTTTTTTGTTTTATTTCTCGTTCGTCCTGCAGCGCAACTATTGCCGCGATGGTGTTATGGTGTCGTATGGTGGAAGCTGAGGTTAGGTGCTGTATCTCCCATGGAAAATCGCATTCATAAATTCTGTGGCAAGTGCAACAGATACACAGACACCGCTGCAGCAGCAGGACAGGAGTGAGAAGAAAGGCAAAACAAAATATAACGCCATTATCCCACAGAATAGCGATTGACATTCGGTCCATTCAACGGGGTGCCCCCGATACAGGTATCCCCTGCCCCAGAATTGTCCGTCCATCTGACATTTCTCCGGAGATCTGCGGAGTGGCAGCAACAGCGCGCGGCAGCAATGCGCTCAGCCCACAGATTGAATGTGGGTGGCTTGAATTGCTTCGATGGATAGCGGATTGTCGATACATGAGACCATACACACCAGCGACTCTCAATCGACGGTGGATCGCGCCCCGTCCGTCGTCATGGTGTCAATTAAATTGGCCAACTGCACAAAATGTTTTTATATTCCTTCGCGGACCATTATTCAAAATCGAGAGCGCGGCCCCAGCTGCATGAGGATGAGGTTGCGAGCGGTGACAGGGAGGGTGTGTGTGGATGTGTGTGACTGGTTGCAGTAAGGTGCATGCATTTGGTATTCACTTTACGTCGACGTCCTCGTCCGCATCGTCGTCGTCGTCGTCGTCGTCGCCGTCGTCGCCGTCGTCTCCGTTGTCGCTGGCCGTCGTGGTCGACATCGTCGACGTTAGGGTTGTCGACGTCGTTGTCGGTGTCGTTGTCGTGGATGTCGATGTCGCTGGAGCTTTTGTCTTTTCACCACACACTGCCAATATCCAGTGGTATCCGCACAATTGGTGAGCTGACTGAGCTGAACCGCACTGCACCGCCACACCACTGGTGGTGGTAGTGTCCTCTCATGTCCGCGTTAACGCGCGCGATGGAATTACAAAATGTGTCATAGATAAGTCGCACTTCTATAAATAATAATGTGAAAAGTCAGATGTGAATTAAACATTGCAGAGAGGCATGGAATACGGTACGGGTCCTGGTGAATGGGATCTGGTTGGATTGCATTTGTTTTGTCCCCCGTCCACCACGGCGACGACGGCGACGACGACAACGGCCACTACAACGACGACGACGTCGCGATAAACTTTTGATGACAATTGTTGCGCTCCGTGTTGCGGTGTGTGTGTGTGTGTGTGTTCGGATTTCCCCGGTACGCTGAAAGGTTGCGTTTTATTCGCTGAAGTATTTAAATGACAGATACAATGCAAACTGGTGGCATATTCGTATTTGAAGCACACCTACAATAGGTGTTCGGCTTTTGCGAGGTGATACGGGGGCGGGAGGAGTGGGTGGGCTGGCTGACATTCGGAGAATTCAGCGAGAAATGAAAGGAAAAGTGGACGGGCGAGAGCTTGAGTTTGAGAAATTCCCCTCAAGATAATCGCGACGATAAGAACGGACGACAAGTTGACCAGGAAATTGTGCTCAACCAGTGCTCACCTGCACACGCCTGTCGTCGAGATGTCATAATGCACCACCAGGTGCCTGGTCCGATTGAGAAACTGGTGCGGGTTTTGTTGGCGAAGTGTAATGGCGGTGGGCACCACTCGGCAGCTGGTGGAAATTCGAGCTGAAGTGTAGGGAATCGACTTGAATCTCTCTTGGATATCCGGGCAATGCGTCAAACTTCAGTGAATTCCACGACGCGACCAATCAATTGACGTGTCAAGCGGCTTAGTCAAGCTCTTCTTGGAAGCACGGCAGTTGAAAATTCACCGCTGACTCACCTCCAAACTCATACGAACCCACCCCTGAGTCAGACGTTGGCAATAAATTAACGAAACAAATTCCCGCGGCCGATTCAACGTCAATGAATCAACTTTCGACTCTTGGTTGATTCCACATTTGGTTGCCACTTAAAGACGCAACCAACCCTCTAATTGACGCAAATGCGATCTTGCAGCTTCAACTCGGTCGTTGAGGGCACCAACTTTAATGCATCGCCACTGGACACCCTGCAGGCTGCAGGGGCGCTGCTGCCATCAAGATGCTACAATTCCGTCCGCATCCCTCACCCGTGGTGCCTTTCTCCAGCAATGCACACACAGAGAGAGAGAGAGAGAGAGAGAGGAGGACAGCCACCGTCGAAGAGTGGTAGAAAGGCCAGCAGCGGAAAGAAAAGAAATGGATTTTTGACAGATTTATGACTATCGGAGCCGTCTTAATTTTTTGAATTATAGCCATCGAAATAGACGAACGAACGAAACGAGAGAAAGAACAGAAAGAAAGAAAAAAAAAGCAAAATATATCAAAAACAATCCTGAAATGCTTTTCTGGTGCCTTTCTCTCTTGCAGTCGTCTCAGTCGCCCCATTCCGACGCGGACGGACGGATGTACTTAAGTACACCCTGGAAGCCGCACATCTATACAATGAAACCGCTCTCCCTCTCTCACTCTCTCTTACATCACAGGCAACTCCTGCCGCTGCTGCTGCTACATACAGCTGCTGTTGGATGGTGTAGATGATGGCGTAGATGGTGTATAGTGCGCCACCATTCAGACCATCCATCCAGAGCAGAGCACTGCACTGCACTCTTCGTTCGGGTTGTCAGAATCCATTCTTTTAATAAATCACAGTGTGTGGTACACTGCTGCTATAATTGTGCGCTCCACACACAAAAGATGCACTCCGATCTGTCCGGGCGGACATGGGAGGGGGGGGGGGGGACGCAGGACAGGACGTGCCCGCACCCGATTCCCATAAACAAAATATCCTTGTGCCAACAGCGCTAACATCCAACACGAATCCACTTAACGCAAAAATCGCGGTTAGACCTCAATTAGAGTTGTCCTATCGAGACCAGCGTCCTTCACCACAGCGCCACCACCAACACCACCACCACCACCACCACCGTCCATTGCCGAGTCGCTAAAGTATGCACCCGCCGCATTTGGATCCACTACTCGAAGTAGCTGTGTCGCCCAATGGCCGATAATTGGCCAGTAATTGTCAGGCATTATTGGAACCGATGTTGTATGCCGAAGCTGTTGGAGCTGCTGCTGCTGGTGCTGGTGCTCTCGGCCACGGTCGCTCAAAAAAGCCCGCTAAAGTGCATATTGACAAAAATAGAATCTCCTGCTCGGGCAGCATTAGAAATGTCCCATAATGGCGGGGTGTGGTCATGGTGTCCTTTTTTTTTCCCTTTTTGCTCATTTTTTCGCCCGAAAATTCTGTCCGGTGGCGGTGGTGTCGGATCTGGTGGAGGTGCTTCATCGCGCCCGGAGAGTGCGGCTCTGCTCTTAATGAATCATAAATTAGCGGCGTACAAGTGCATTTGGAGCATTAGGCGAGGATTTAGAAGCACGCTTTGGAATTATATTTTCGGGATTAATTTCGAGTTTTGTGCAATTCTGCATATTTTATAGTTAATTTGTTGCACGCTTCGTGTTTTAGCGATGCACATTCTGTGCTGTTCGCCGGGGTTGGGGGGGAGGGGGGGGGAGGATGGAGGTGTTTTTTTTTTGGATAAGAACTACCCTAATTCAGTGCGAATGCATCGTAATGCCCGAATCGATTATGAGTGGATAGGGAGGCTGTAAGTGGAGTTAGGCGATATTTTAGCGATTCCAACTCCGATTTAGCCATTTGTTGTGTTTCGGTTGGTTTCGGCTTGGGATCGAGGAAATGGAAATCAAGTGAGGGAGCGAGCTTGGTGTCGGAACATGACCGATTCAGGTTCAAAGCAAACAAGCGCGGTTCTCCAACGCTTCCACGATGGAAAAGATGTACCTGAGGCTATGAAGGGACATGCTAAGTACGTCCATAAAGGAACATTTAAGGCTGGCAGCCAACATACACCAGTCACACTTAAGCCACTGTAGGCCCATTTCTATAACCACGCGGATCTGGTCGACGATCCTGCTCCGCGAAACAGTTCGTGCTCTTAACAAAGCTATGAAGATGGCCGACGCACAGTGTGTTATTTTGCGAATCTAGCGGAACTTAATTCAAAAATCAAAGTCGTACGAATGACAAAAGTTTAGGTACAAACCAAGGTATTGACGTTCCGCAAAAAAAATGTCATGGAAACGATATTTACCGTTGTGTGACATCGCAAACAGCCTTGCTGAATCTTGTACGACCTCAGCAAATGGTAGTAAATACCGATTTGCTTGAAGGCCTTCGAATTATCCGTTTTTTTTTTTATATTCTAACTTTGTGCAGAGTTTTCAAAATGTAACCGCGTGTATATACCTTCTCCGGAATAAACTTTAAGGGCCGATGTTGAATGTGTACTACACCCAAACGTCAAGTTTTTTGCTGCATTTCATTTGACATTTCTCAATTTCAGACCAATTCAATTTGAACCATTCAAAGATACACAATCGAGCAACGCGTTAAAGATATTCAGGCTTATTATGAAAATGGGCGTTCAAATCAAAATGCATATCGTGCACTTCGTGATTTTTTCGGTCAATCGGAAAAATCGTGCAAAAATTTGAGCAAACCGGGTCTGTAGGAGATGTGATCAATTTTCGAAGAAAATCATCTTCAGTGATGAGGCACATTTTCACCTCAGTGGATGCCGCATTTGGGCGAATGATAATCCGAGAGTGATTGTCGAAAAACCAATGCACCCACAAAGAGTGACTGTTTGCGGTGCCGTTTATGGGCTGGCGGCATCATCGGGCCGTATTTTTTCCAAAATGAGCCCGGTCAGGCAGTTACTGTGAATGGTGTTCGCTATCGTGAAATGATAACGAACTTTTTATGGCCCGAATTGGAAGATATGAATGTGGACGAAATGTGGTTTCAACAGGACGGTGCCACTTGCCACACAGCTAACGAAACAATGGCTCTTTTGCGCGACACATTCAATGGCCGTGTTATCTCACGTGGTGGCGATGTCAATTGGCCGCCAAGATCATGTGATTTGACACCGTTGGATTTTTTTCTTTGGGGTTATTTGAAAGAAAAGGTGTACGTCGATAAGCCAGCAACAATTCAAGAGCTAAAGGATGAGATAATTCGGCACATTAACGGCATAGAACCTCAATTCTGCCTCAGCGTCATCGAAAATTTGGACCATCGGATGGAGGTGTTTGACCGATATTTTGTTTCATACTTAATTGAATCATACCAATATTATCATAATAAAAAGAAATGACAACAATTTTCTAAATAATTTGTGTTTTATTCAAAATCAACATCGGTCCTTAAAAATTAACCACCCTTTATGTCATTTGTGAGATTCACGTCTGCTCTGCGGTAGAGAAACCTTCACCATTTAAAAAGGCGTCGCCGTTTATATAGCACGTTCAAAACGAGCATTTGTTCTAAAGGAGATTCTACAACAGTGTCTCGGGAAACTTGTCCACAATTTTTGCAACAACAATACATCCCTTGTGTGGCTCTACGCTTTAGCCCGAAGAGGTCCGGGGCCTAGCTTCTACAGCAAACACTCGTGTTGTTTGTTCTATCACGAGTGGAAGGGACCTGCCGACTTCACCACATTTGTGGTAGAAAATTTCTTAAAAATTGAATGGGCAAACCGGGTCTACCACGCTTTTTTTCAAATCTACCACTCGTTTTCTTTGGGTTCTACCACACTTTTAAAAATTTCACGAAAGAGGTGGGGTCGTGAGCATTTTTTTTTGTCTAATTGGGAATCGGGCCCATCTACTAAGGTTCAAGTGCGTAGGAGTCTATGCACAGATCCACATCGCCACGGTCGCCATGGCAGTGTACAAGTTGGAATTGATGCTCTCATACCTGCAATAGTCTCCATTTCTTGTGCTTTTCTTTTGCTAAGATATTGGATTGTTGTTTGAGAAAGTAAGTTTCTGGGTGGCTTTCCATTTTAGTCATAAAAATCTACATTTCTTTATAGAGACACATACGTGCACCTTAGGACTAAAAATTAGTTTTGTGTAATCTATGACTGTTTTCAAGCTTCAGCATGAATGACCAGGATATTGAGGATTCACTTAACAACTGTGAATTTGATTTCTCTGGAGACGACGATGATGAGGAATATCTGCCGTCAGATGGTGCCACAACCCTTCAGCAGTCCGAAGAAATTGAGGAAGATGAAGTATCGAGGGCACTTGAGGGAGATACTGAAGCAGAAGCTGGGAACCTGTCGCGTTTGTTCTGGCGCACTAAGGAGATGACTTCACGCGGACCCGGTATTGCAGATGACGTGCTAACTTCTCAGGGCAGTTCAGGCATGAATGTCTTATACTCATTTTTTGAATATTTGGGGTGCGATTTTTGGCAACTTGTAGCAGAACAGAGCAACATATATTCAGCACAAAAACGTGAATTAAAATCAATAGATACAAATGCTATTGAAATGATTCATTTTGCCGGTGCGCAATTGATGATGGGCACCCTCAAATATTTACAAGCGAGACTCTATTGGAATAGAGATCTTTGTGTACCAGTTATCAGAAGTACAATTAGATTTTTTGAGCTTCGTAATTATCTCCACTTCGTAGACATACATTTCCCAAATACTGATGACAAACTGTGGAAAATAAGGCCATTGATAGACCCCATTTTGAAACAAATGACAGAGCTTGCCACGATCCAAACATGTGGCAATAGACGAACAAATTATCCCATTTTCTGGTAGATGTGAGTACCGCCAATATGTCCCAGCCAAGAGAATCCACTTGGATTAAAAAACTACGTGTTAGCTGCCCGAGACGGGCTGGTACTGGATTTTGAGATCTATGTTGCTGCACTACCTCAAGTGATGAAAAATCTTGGACTGGGGGCGGGAATCGTTGAAAAACTTTGTCGAACTTTTGAATCCAGCTGTGTTTTGTATACAGATAGACTCTTTACGAGTCTGAAACTAGCCGAACACTTGCTAGGAAAAGAAAAGGATATTTTTCTGATAGGGACAGTAATGACAAATCGGACTGGAACTGCAGCAAATAAATTGAAGACAGATAAGGCGCTAAAAGGGGGACGGTGGGATGAAAAAGTAAGGATCGATGAGAATGTATGTGTTTTAAAGTGGATGATAACAAAGGCTGCAACAATGCTTTTCACTTGTTCAGGAAGTGGTCCTGCAGATACCTGCAAACGTTGGTGTAAGAAACAGAACAGAAGAATTGACAAAGATCGTCCAGCAGTAGTCAGATATTACAACACCTGCATGGATGTGTATTGATTTATTTACGACCATTGTTAGTCACTCGAGGCAAGCCGATTCGGTGCAAAACTTAAGGTTCCATCCACTCGTCACAGCACGCACAACACGAGTGTATTCTGTTAAATCTATGCCCAGGTCCACATCGGACTGAGTCATATTTTTATTAGTTAGAAGACTTTGTCTTGATAGCGAAACTGTGGCTTCTGACGAAGCGGCAGTTTAGCAGCACAGGCAATTGTGCGGAACAGCGGCACGTTTTTCTAGGTGAATAACTAAATGGACTGAAAAATTAAGGTTTCAGAAAAAAAACACCATTCTCACACCATCAAAAATGTACACTGCAACTATTAGAGGGGGGTTTCCTAACAAATTATTCCTTAAAAATACAAATTCCTTAAATAGTGATTGTTTTGTTTTACAATTTCATAATACCGCCACTTGAAATCAAACACGAGCAAGTCATCTAAAAGGAAAACCTTTTCAGTCATCTGAGGCAAATTAATCAACGACGCAGCAGAACCACGCTTCATTTTCCTGACAGCGTTATGAGCAAAATGTGTCAAAGTACCTACAACAGATCATAAATAACTTGTGGAAAACTCGAGAAGATTCCAAAAAATTCCAAGAATGCTTTCAAATTCGAAATTCAAACAAAGACGCGAGAGAGAGACGATGTTATGTGACATCCGCTGTGGAGTATGAAACAGGAAATGCCAAGCCAAGCCACAAATTGCATTAAATTGCCCAGATTCAAGAAAATATACTCATTCTTTTTGAGAAAATGTAAGATATAGAATATTTGAATGCAAATAAAATGTTAAGATCTTAGGGGTACCTTGATTCTTCTTGTCCCTTGTTCCTTGCACGACCTCTACAAACCTCAAACCTGTGATCTTCCATTTCTTGTCGGCCATGATGGTTCCACGGCAAATTTAATTCTTCAAAACTTGTTGCGAACTTTATTGAGACATTTTCTCCCAATCACACACTACTCCGCCTTGTCCAGACGCACAAAACTATGCAAATATGCATCCACATCCACAAAAAAAAAAACACACAAATCACCAACTTAATTTATTCTTATTTTTCCACTTTCCACTTTTCACTTTTTAGCACACGCGGTTTCAACATTCGCACAACTACTGAGAGGAAACGCAGCTCTGCTTCCTCCACGAACTCAGATTCGCACTCATTCGAAGAAGAATGAGAGACTTTTTCTACTAACTAACGGTAAATGTCGACTTGACGTGAGAGAGATCAATCAGTTCTTGATGCATTCCTTGATGCATTTCAACCACTCACCGTTTTTACAGTTATTTGTCTCTCATTTTCGAAGATACAACGTTGCCAAGTGCAGCGGACTGTGAGATGCAAGCAGTCGTTAGCATTGCCAGATATGCAATATTTTTTGTGTGTTTTTTGGCGACATGAAAATAGAAAAATTCACTTTTATCACATTTTCAGCGATTTCCAATGGAATTTCTGATTGAGTTGGCCTTAATTATCATTTTCACATTCGGGGCCATACATTTGTGTCGAAATTTCGGTTTAAATGCACAGAAAATCGACTTTTGAAAAGATGTCAGAATTTGCACGAAAAAATGCAGTGAAATTGGAACACAATCGACTCGCATTTTTTTGCTGAAAATGAAAGAGATTTGAGAGGAGGGGATTTGGTGATTATTCGACTTTGGAAAACGATTTTCTCGGTAAATAGGACGAATTGAAGGTCGAGGGATGCCAGAATGGATGGGAAATTAAATACAGATGTGAACTGAGGTAAGATTTTGTTAAGGGAGCGCGTTGGCTCGTTGTTTGGACGCTAAATACATACTTTGTTGCTGAAATAGAAGAGTTGATGACTTATGGACTGTTTCAACATAAAAGGGAACAAAGTTATAGCACAAGGGTGTCTTTATTTGTTCATTCGATGCTTCGTGAACTGAGAAGGGCAGCCACCAAGGCATTTCAGTCAATTGTACTATCTTGACCGCACCTAGAAAGAAAGGAGTGCTCTTTTGACAAGAAACCAGTCAAATCAGCGCCAGATTTGTATCGCTCTGCGTAAAAATAAAACTATCCTTGGGTAAGAATGTTATTTGCTTGATCACTGACCAGCGGTTGTCGTTCAAACTTGTAACTCAATCAAGCCCAAGCTCAATGTTTACTTACTTACTTCTGAGGCCGGTGGTCCATGAACGCTCTGAGCCTGAGCAATAGCTGCGTCCCATGGGGCCAGTGTACGCTGCTTCTAGCCATCATCAGGCCAAGCTGTCTAGTGTCGTTGGAATTACATATATTAAACCAATTATTTATTTCTCGGCACTAAAGTTTCGAGTTGGTGCAGCAGCATTGACCGCTCAACCACAACAAGTCCTCGATGACTTGGTCTTTACATTCGGTCTTCTCGAACCAGGAGGCTCAGTTTCGAAGAGCCCTCAGTGCAGCCGTCTGAATTTTGCCATCACGACTACATCCACATCATGGTACAGCTGGAGCCCGCGGTTCTGTCTTCTCCTCCATTCATCTTCCTCGGAGAACCAAGAACCCTTGAAGGAAGCAAGAAACAGCTCTGCAGTTTTGCTTAGCGTCCAGCTGTCGGCTCCATGAAGCAGGTCTCTCAAAATAAGGGTTTTGTAGAGCATAGTTGTGGTCCTTTGAGTCAGGAGCTTTGAGCACTGTTTTTTATTGACAAACGGAGTAGCAGCGGTTGTCCGGGACGATTCTACGTCGGATGCCCACACCCACTTCGTGGAGTTCACGTTTCCCCCGAGGGAGACAAGCTCCTTCACTGCCTCATAATTGTAGCTGACAATTGTTATGTTCTGTCCCAGGTGGTGTGTTGCGGAACGATTGTTGCCCGACAGCATTTATTCCGTCTTATCCTCATTGACCTTAAGTACAACTCGTTTCGCATGCACTTCAATCACCGTAAAAGGTTCCACTACGGCGCGTTGGGAACGTGCGACTGTGATGATGTCATCTGCATATGGCAACAGTTGAACTGATTTGAAGAAATTCAATACAAACTCTATGTTTAACATCTTCCAACAAGATCTGAAAGTGATTAATTCATAAATTGGTGAAGTGAATTTGGTGCGTTGCAATGATGTGACAGACATAACTGCGTACCATTTCAGAGTTCACAGCAGAAAGGGGTGTCACTTGGCACCCCTGGGCTTCTTTAACGTTAAAGGATGTTGTCATTCAGAGAAAGCCAACGTCTACAAATTACCGATTCAATGAAGAAATAGTAAACTGCAAGGCACACGTTACAACAATACAACATGAGACCTTCCCAGCTCCATTTCGACTGAAATCCAATCGCCGACGAATTTCTTGACATTCTCCTGAATTACTTAATGGTCAACGTTTAAACACTTCC
Source organism: Eristalis pertinax (assembly GCA_907269125.1). Classification (NCBI taxonomy): domain Eukaryota; kingdom Metazoa; phylum Arthropoda; class Insecta; order Diptera; family Syrphidae; genus Eristalis; species Eristalis pertinax. Next base: position 11,350,059 of record OU026148.1, read on the forward strand.
CCGCTTGAAGTTGGCTATGCTCCAAGCTGATCGTAGCATCGTAAGTCTGGTCATAGGCAGCCTTGGCCTTCTTTTTCAAAACTCAAACAATACTCAAAGGATACCCCAAAGTGGTTGCAGAGGAACTAGGATTCACTCAGAACTGCACAGCCACACGTTGGCATACTTTCTTGAATATTTATGCACACTTTAGGGTGTTCAGAGCTTAATTGGAGAAAACGAAATCAATGACAATGGCTCGCTTAGCAAATGTTCATCGGCATAGACGTGTGAGTTTACCATTCAACTAGAAATGAGCATCAACATTGAAGACAATCTTTAGAAAAAAAAAAAAGAGATCTACCTCTTTTCTAAGACGCCTGGGATGTCCTTTGGCTTCAGTTCTTGCGCGAGCTACATTTTGTAAGGTTATAGCCCAAGATCCTGGCAAGGCGTTTGGTGTAAGTTTTTTCCCTATTTTCAAATGTTGACTGAATCAAGTCCGCCAACGACTGGAGGTTAATTTAGATGTGGCAGTCCAGTGAAGTGGAATTGGTTAGAACAATCGGTTCGGGTGCAATTTGTCGGACATCAACCAATACATCTAAAGATCTAAAATACATTTCACCTTTTCAACTCTGCGGTCCTCGAAATCAATATCAGTTTAAGCCCTTATGGGATCAACTTATGGGAGTCAAAGCCATTCTTCTATTTAAGCCGCAGTGGGGCAACGCAGAAGAAGGCGCTACTGGAATTTGGATTTTTACAGGACTTTAGCTCCTCTTAAAGAAGAAGGAAGAAGTCGGAAGACGTGACTGACACAGACCGGCCACCAGACGCTCGCGAACTGCCACCTTTCAGTTCTGGCTCCAAATGGGACCCTGGTACACCAGGGTAGACGGCATTCAATGTTTGCTTCCCTTTTTGGCATCATGCGGTATTGCGTTTCGTTTGAGTCAGGTTTGAGTTGCCAGGAAGATCTGTACTCAGGAAGGCAGAGCTTCGTATCCAGGACAAGTTCAGCTCAGTATTTGTTTCAAACATGGCCACGAAAATTGGACCGAAACAATAAGATGCGCAAAAACAATCTGAAACGATTCATCGTGCTGTTGTGGGAGTTACTCAAGGAACAAGGGAATGCGCTATGAAAAAACAATAAGCAGCTGATTTTTCAAACGGAAATGGCACGGTCACGCTCATTTGCACAAATATCTCCATCATCAAGACTTCCGAGGTGTGCCTTGAGTTCGACTCTATCAGATAGGCGACTGCTAGGCAGACGCGGGATGAGGTGGCTGTACCAAGTCCAAAAACTCGTGCTTGGACATAACTTTCGAGTGGCCTGGATATCTCTAGTGCCCGGGATCTCTTCAGTGGATCCTGCAGGTCACTGAAGATCATGATAATGATTTTTTTTTCCTCATGCATGCTGATACCCCTACCTTATGCATTTCCAAGTCGTCACAAGAAACGCTGTTTGCCGAATTCAGTCAGAAACATTATCAAACTGTGGAGAGGCCACCGGCCTTTAGGACCCACAAAAAAATGTACTAGACATATGCCAATTTTAACTCAATCTTCCCAAAGTCACTGACACAAAGTCAAAGCAAATCCAGGTCATCAAGCAATTCGCACAGTTCCGCAAAGACAACACTCAGCAAAATCTTCGACCCACTTACGCGTAATTGATAGACCAAGCCATAAATGTGTCTCTCGTTGCGAACATCCATCTCACCGAAGGAAATTGATTAACAGATCTCCTTTCAGAAAGCCGGCGCTCCCTCCACATTCCCGTCTAATCGAAGCCATCATCAACCCCAGCGAATCATCGTTTCGAAAACAAATGTTCTCACCAGCATCCTTGCAAAACCACACGAGCATTTGTATACCATGTGTCTGTGTCGTCGTATTTAATTAAAAAAAAGAAAAAAGAAAGAAGAAATCCTCCTCGTGCGACATAAATCAAGGATAATCTACTTTCTAGGATCATAATTCTTTCATCAATTGACATTCGCCAACAAAAAAGAGCGATACCAGAGCTCACACACACACACACGCACACAAAAGGAGCCGTCTCCTGATGGCATTTCGGTGAATCTCCGATATCAGAATCAGAACCGGATATCATTTTTTCCCTTAACATGCCGAATGACGAATCCAATGCGCCATTTTGATACAATAACCCAGAAAACGTACGTAAGCAGGGGAAAACTATTATATTATTCCAGCATCATTGGTGTCCTTAAATCATTCTGCCAAGCCAAACCACCACCACCGGCAGCACCAGTGCCACCATCGCACACAACACACAAATCCCTTCGTTTGTCCCTCCGTCTTATAAATTCGAATTGAATGTCCTCACGCATATTAAGCATGATCTACGGCTATCAGCGCCGCACCACCATCTCATCGCATTCTGTCTCACTCTGCGGCCACTCTGAGTGCGGCCAAAGTGGCAATGTGTCCTTTTCCCCGATTTTGAAGAAGATTGAAAGGGCCGCAGGCAGCCAGGCAGCAATCCATCGCCATTACGCCATTATCCAGTCACATGTCACACACAAATCTAATTCCTTCTCTCTCTCTCTCTCTCTCGGTCGGTCGGTCGTTTCCCCTGGTGTGCGTGAGGACGAATCCAATCAAGTTACGCATGAAAATTGAGATGGTCGAAGGAAGAGGGAGATTGATGTTCAACGCACACCACCACAGGACGCGTGAATGGCAAAGAAAAGAAAGAAAAAAAAATAGGTTAGTGTCCTTTTTCCATTTTTGTGCGTAAGCGTAAGGAGACGCACTCCATTCCGCACAGGAACATGATATCATCCCTTCTGTGTGCGTCTAGTGTGCTCCTTTGACAGGAATAAATCACTCAGAAAGGACGTACACACACACACACAGCCAGTGGCAGAGCCAGAGCCAGAGAACATGTCCGCTTCGATATTCGTAAATAAATCATCAGATTGGACATAGATATCATAAAAATCCTGTCACACAGTGCTCTGGTGCTTTGATGCCTGCTTCTTCTCGTTGGCTGGCTGTGATGCTTCGTTGATATACAGTAATTGGAAAAATCAACCCTCCTCCTTTGAGGTGCGTTGCGTTTAGCGTTCCACTGGCCTGGCGGGCAGGACTCCCAGACTCTGACTCTGGTGCGTAAGGGATTCGTGTGCGGACGACCGATTTGGATGCGCACACGATGGCACGCATTGAGTCCATCTCTCCTGCTGATGATGTGGATTTTGGTTTCGATGTTTGATTATTGTCATGTGCTTGAGTCTGCTTTTTTTTTTTTTGCTCGAGATTTGTGTACATCCTGCGTCGGGGGTTTATTAAGGGTTGACATCGATGAATTATTAAAATCAAAAAGGATACTGGGACCTGAAGGCCGCATGCTTTATGGCGATTGTTTGCCGCTGGTCTTCTTTCTGGCGGGGAGGTTAAATCATTCAACGAAGTTGGCATAAATCAATCGAAAATGAGGTTTACCGAGCGTATCGGGGAGGGAGAGATGTCATTTTTCTGGCGATAGGGCTCGTTTGTTGTGCTTTGACGGCAAATGAATAGCTCAGGGAGGCCATTGTAACAGATGTTGGAATCATGATCGGAAGCTTTGTGGAACTTCATGAGCACGGGCAGACGAAGATAGGAGGTCTTGTCTTGAAAAGGGTGCTTTATATGTTGCAGGTCATTGGTGGTTTAGCAGGCATTTGGAAGTTGGCATTTGGCAGGCGAGCAGAGTAGCTTTTAACATTTTTTTTCGCTTGGGAGCCAGAGCTCAGTATGGAGGAACACAATTATTGGTTTAAAATCCATGGGAATTAGGTAGAAAAGAGAAAAACAACCACTGACCCTCAATTGATGCACCAAGGACCACTAAGCGCACGTAGAGCAACTGGATGGTGTGCCGATTGTGAGGGGGTATCATTAGGTCATGTTTCCCACGAAGAGGATGTATGTCAACATAGCCAGTACATCGACAGGAATCGCTGATGGCATCAAGCCAGGTTGGTAGCGATCAGCAACTTTACATTGTGTGTGCAGGTCCTGCCCTGGTCCACAGTCTATAGTGACATCACAGACTGCTTAATAGAGTCTGGGCTCCACTATCTCGAGCATTATTCCAGGGGCCACATTGTTGTGAAAAAAACTATAGCAGCGCAAGAGCAGCGTAAGAGGAGTACCGGGCTAGAAGACGGGAGGAGAAGAAGCTTCTACGCCTGAAGAAAAGGTCTCTCGCAACCTCCCAGCTCAAGGACATCGAAGAGTCTAGGGATAGACAAAAAATACGGGCATTTTATAAAAAAGCCAAATACCTGGCTTCAGGCCTTAGGAAAGGCACCCAGGCTCTTCGAAATCGTGAGGGTAGCCTTGTTACTGACCCACATGGAATAGTGGATGTGTTTAAGCAGCACTTCCATCAACTGCTTAATGGGCCAGACCAGGAGAGAGTGATAGGGAATCAGGAAATCCCAACTCCAGTCGATGAAGTAGTCCTCCCAACTAGCTTTGAAGAAGTCGAAACAGCCATCAAAAGGCTGAAGACCAACAAAGCCGCAGGCTCCGATGGCCTACCATCAGAGCTCTTCAAGACCGGTGGCGATGTTCTAGTGGAGAGCATGCACCAGATCATCTGTAAAATTTGGCAAGACGAAAACATGCCCGACGACTGGAATATCAGCTCCATATGCCCCATCCACAAAAAAGGCGATCTTACCTCTTGCAACAACTATAGAGGTATATACCTGCTCAACGTCGCCTACAAGATCCTGTCCACCGTACTGTGTAAACGTCTAAAGCCGTTTTGCACCTCACTAATCGTCACGTATGAGTGCGGTTTCCGGCCCGGCAAACCGACTATAGACCAAATCTTCACACTAACACAAATCTTGGAGAAGACCAGTGAGTTTCAAATCGATACGCACCACGATTTCATCGATTTCAAAGCCGCATACGACAGCATTCATCGCAAGGAGCGATGCGATGGCCGAATTCGGGATCCCGGAAAAAACTGATCCCGGTTGTGTCGCACCACGCTCACACATACGCGATGCACCGTGCAGTTCGGCTCAAGGATTTCTGAGCCGTCTGAAACTTGCAAGGGATTTCGGCAAGGAGATGCGCTGTCGTGTGACTTCTTCAATCTGGTACTGGAGAAGATAGTGCGGAGGGCAACTGTAAACACGGAAGGCACTATCTTCTACAAGTCGGTCCAACTATCGTCGCTCGTTCTCAACGTGCCGTAGTGGAGGCTTGAAGAACAGGCGAAACGAACTGGTCTCAAGGTCAATGAGGGCAAAACGAAATATATGCCGTCGACCAAAAAACGTTCCGTCACACACCACCTTGGACAAAATGTCATGATCGACAGCTACAACTGCGAGGTAGCAAAGGAGTTTGTCTACCTCGGGGCAAACGTGAACTCCACAAACGACATCACAGTGGAGATCCGTTGTATAATCGCCCTTGGCAACCGGTGCTACTTCGGTTTGTCAAAACAACTGGGCTCAAAACTCCTGGCCAAAATCATGCTCTACAAAACTCTTATTCTGCCAGTCTTGCTCAATGGAGTCGAAAGCTGGACGCTAAGCAAGACTGCAGAGTTGATTCTTGGTACCTTCGAAAGAAAAGTTCCACGACGGATATATGGTCCCATCTGCGAGGAAGGCGAATGGAGGAGAAGACATAACCGCGAACTCTACGATCTGTACCCGGAAGTCGATGTAGTCCGGAAGGCAAAAATCCGTCGACTGCAATGGCTTGGCCACATCGAGCGCATGGACAACAATGCTCCAGCAAAGATTGTCTTTGCATCCGAGCCTACTGGTTCGAGAAGGAGAGGAAAACCGAATCTCCGGTATAAAGACCAAGTAATCGCGGATGCAAGACAGCTTGGTCTTGATGACTGGAAGCAGCGTGCCAGGGCCGTCAACGATGGAAGGCAGCAATTGCTCAGGCTCGGACGCTCCATGTGTCGCCGGTCTGATAAGTAAGTAAGTACATTGTTGGAAAAGAGCTACACCAAAATGACCAAGACAGATTCTGTGGTTGCTTCTGCATAATGTTGACAATCACTTAGTGGGAAACGAGTGACTAGTGGCGGGATGGACTTGGACCGCAACCAACAAGCCTCTCCAGCTGCCTGTAATTACGCGCTATAAGTTGGCCCCAGTCCTTCTCCACGTCGGGGGCACTTTCGATTTCGTAAACAGCCTCTATTGCGAGGGGAAGACTCTTCGGGCTTAGCCATCCTAGGTGTTGATCCGAAAAACGCCTGGCTACACCCATGTCGCTGCCCAGCCCACGAAGTTCGGGGTTGTATCTTCCTCTCCAAATGTCATCGAGCCGCAAATAGGACCAAGGATTGAACTCAGAACTTTTCTCTAAAAAAAAACCTTGGTCTTGGTCTCTTGTCCATCGATCTTGAAAATGTTTTCAATAGGCTTAGAAAGCCATCGACTAGCCTGATAACTAGATATGCTGGGAAGCTTGTCAAAACCCCCGTTTTTTTTCAGTTTTGGGACCTCATTTAGGGTTGGATATTGACAGTGGACAGATGTTTTTCTTAAGCTTACACCACAAGTCAGCTTTGTATATAAAAGAGTGAAGAATAAAAAACAGAAATTTTATTCCAAATTGATGCATGATTTGATTCAATTCGTTTATTTATGGTATTACCATGAAAAATGCCATAATGAAAGAATTTGATTTTTGACTGAGGTGGTTTTAACGGTAGACTGGAGCACTGAGACTCAAAACTGAGTCCAATGTACTACCAGCCGCAACCTCGGTAGGTAAGTAAGCGGATTGTCAGCGATATCGCCAGCACACCTATGATCGACAATTCCAGTGATAGTGCCGTTAATTTGATCCCAAATAGTGACGGGACCAGATTTGAAAACCGGTTAAAAGCGTTGCTTTCACTGAGATTCGAACCGGGGACCTCTCTAACCAAGGGTAGACATCTCAACCAACTGCGCCATCTAGTAAGTTCTATGAGAGGTTGTTAAATTTAAAAAAAAAATGCGTTCCTTTCCTAATTTCATACAAAATGTTCATTGACCTCCGGGTTTAAATTCGGTCGCATAAAATGTTCATTGGTTTCCCCCTTTAAATGTCTGCTGGCATATAAATTTCCTTGATCCCTCGTCACTCATCATCCAATAATCCAAACCACTTTTTGTTCATTAAACCATTGAAATTGGCCCCAAAAACAAGCCAATATCGCCTCATTCCGACTACAAGTCACCCAATCCTTTTCGCGAACAGCACATATTTTGCAGTTTTTCGCAAAAAAGAGCACAATTCAGAGAGTTGCCCCATCTGTTATAAAATTTTGATGGATCACCCAAGTCATATGTCAATCACTGGCAATGCAATTTCGAATTTCGAATATCGAAAGCTTATTGAACTGTGCAAGCTGCGAGAGTAGAAGAGCTCAGTTGTAGTGCGACCTTTGCTAACGCGAGTGCAATAAAGTGGTAAAAAGTGAAAAAAAAAGTTTAAAAAATATATAAATTGTTCTATTCTTTGTTTTAAGTGATTAAGTGTGGTTCTTATTTGTTTGTTTGTGTTCAAGAGTCAGTCGGAAACCCAGAATCTTCGAATAATTCAAGACTCTGAGGAAATAAGGTAAAATGATGGGTAAACGTTTACATATATTTGTCCACAGCCATGTTTATTCATGCAAAGATGGCGTTCAAATGCACATTCACACAAACAAGTGTATTTCCCTGAACATGAAAGAAGCTGAGAAGCATCTCTTTTCTTTAAATTTTTTCACTGAATGTTGGCAAACGTCGAATTCTGATATTCAGCGCTATTTCGGTATGAAAATGAAACCGCTTTTTGTCTCAAATTTGTCTACAATTGTTAGTTTTCTGAGATTTGCCTATTCTTTCCTGCCCGCCTCGTCGTATAACATGAAGTCAAAGTCAGCGACATGGAGGACAACCGCCCAACTCGTTGGCTAATGGGATATAGTGTTCATCTTCCTCCAGGAAATGACGCTCGTTTCCTCTTGATTCATTCGTCTTTCTCTAAAATGTCTTGCTTCTCAATTTCAGTATATTTTTTTCCATTTCGGAAGCTTGTCTTCAGTTCGTATTCACATGAAATGTCCCAATTTGGGTGGTTGGTAGCTTCCTTCTCCACCATTCCACAGACCCTCTTTCACTTTTCTTCAGATGAACAAGTCAAAATAATGAAAATTGTCTTATTTGTGTAAATTGTGTCAGCTTCGTTTTCACGGCTAACATCTCCGGAACGGGGCTCAGTATACTAACGGCGAATGTGGAGTTCGTTTACCACTACTCTCTGCCAGCGACGCGACGCATTCTGTCCCAGGTTGAGGTCGAAAACGTAAACGTCCGAATTTGAACCGTCGAGAGAGCATGATGAACAAATGTTTGTTGTAACGCCACGTTACGTCACATCACAGTAACAGAGGAACAGAAAAAGTCAGATTTCTGGTAAAGGTGCAAGATCAAGCACCTTACTTACTTACTCTTACTCATCGCGAACCAAGTGGAAAGAGGGCATTTTAATATTTTTGGAAGCTGTTCCACTGACCCCCTCTTTCCTCAGTTGATGAGTTGATTCGATCGTCGACTTCGATGATGCTTGTGTTCAGCAGCGCCTTTCCATGTCGTCAGTGTTTATAGCGCTTCCAAGGGGCAGCTGCAGTCGGTGGCCCTACGATAGGTTTGAAATGTGTGCCTCTCGTTGCTTGGAAGCTGCAAGTGTGAAGCACTGCTCCAAGAAGTCGCTGCAATGGGTGACAAATTCAATGATTCTGCATATTTTTCTTTCATTTATTTGATTGTCATCGTCTGCAAGGACCGAAGAAAAGTTTTGGTTATAAAGGGTGATTTTTCAAAAGCTATACGAAAGGTTTTCAAAAAAAACACATAAAATTCAGAAAAATGCATGAAAAGGTGGTACGGGCCATATAATTTAATGTTTGAAGATTATTTCATGCAAATGTTGACCTTGACTGCGCCTCAAATGGTCCATTCGCTTAGTCCAATTTTGGCATACTCTTTCCAACATTTCGGCCGGTATCTCACGAATAAATGCTTCAATGTTGTCTTCCAATGCGTCAATTGAAGCGGGCTTGTCTGTATAGACATGAGCTTTAACATAGCCCCACAAAAAATGGTCTAAAGGCGTTAAATCGCACGATCTAGGCGGCCAATTGACCGGTCCCGAACGTGAAATAAAATGTTCACCAAACTCGCCCCTCAATAAGTCCATTGTTGCGCGTGCTGTGTGGCATGTGGCACCGTCTTGTTGAAACCACATGTCGTGCAAGTCAAGCTCTTGCATTTTGGGCAAAAAAAGTTGGATATCACCTCACGGTAGCGCTCAACATTCACAGTTACGTTACGATTCGCGTCATCTTTGAAGAAGTGCGGTCCAATGATGCCACCAGCATATAAACCGCTCTAAACTGTGACTTTTTCTGGATGCATTGGTAGCTCTTGCAATGCTTCTGGCTGATATTCACTCCAAAATCGACAATTCTACTTATTTACGTACCCACTGAGCCAAAAATGAGCTGACCATAAAATGGAAGAAGCGCGCGATGAACTTTCTTAACAGAGCACGCATTTTGATAATAAAATTCAATACTTTGCAAGCGTTGTTCGTTTGTAAGACGTTTCATGGTTAAATTATAGACCAAACTGAAGATGTTTGACAGTGAAACGAAACACGAAACGTGCGTCAGCTGCTTAAACCAGTGTTGCCAAAAAGATAATAGCTAAAAAATCAACCTTTACAACAATTAGTAAACAAAAGTCGTTCGAATAAAGCGACAATTTGTCTGCCGTCAGTGGTCGTTATGAGCGAATTCTACTGTACGTGCAGGGCTTCTAAGATACAGCCCAACTTGGCCTGGAATTTGTGCTATTCCTTGCTTTGATTACCATCGTCTTTGCTTCAAGCTCTCTATGCATGTCCAAGCTCATGACACAGTCGGCTTAAGCAACTCCAATTGTATTGAGTGATAGTTTGCGGTGTGTCTGTTGGTGTTTCGACAGTCTTCCATTTTCCCAAATTCCCCCCGTCCATCGCCTGCCTTCAATCACTTTCCCATGTAGCCAACCATGGCAACAGTCGATCCTGACCCTGTACCCCTTTCACATCCAATCACTGATCCTGCATTTCTGAAGCTGATTACCCACATAACTCCTGCTCCCCCCCCTATGTACAGCTTCCAATCGCAGTTAAGACCTCCATTTAAATTTGAAAATAAAAAAAGAAAAACCAAGCAATTCCCTCCGATCCCATTCCGAATCAATTATGTATTTCAAATTTATGACAACATTTGTTCGACCAATTGCAGTCTCTTGCTTCACCAGCAGCATTTTGGTAGAACAGAACAGAAAAAAAAATTGTGTCAAACCCATCAAACGCCAGTTGTCATGACACTCCCTTCTGAGAGTCAAACATTTCCCATTTCCACTCTGGACCACTCCATCGGGGTGACGACTTCAAAAGAAATTTTCAATTTAACGACTTTTCTTTTGAAAAAGAAAGAAAGAAAAGAAAAAAAACACCGAAAAATTCTCTTCGAAAAGTCATAAAGCCTATCGCCAATAAATCAATGCACTCCCTTCGCCATCAACTATCCCGGGCGAACTAAACGATTTTCTATATTTACCAGCACCCACCCCTCGGATGGTCCTTGTGCCAATATAAGACATCCCTCGCATCGCACGTATTTAGTGAATTGTCTCTTTCGATATCAAAAATCCATAAAATATACATTACACTCTTGGAACGCACTAAACACATCATCGTAAAACCGAAATTCATACAGAATTTAACGGTGAGCGACATCGCAACACAGGCTGAGCGATGTCGCTCACGGATGGATGTGTGCTGGAGGATGTGTGAGTGTTTCGCTTGTATGGTCCTCTCCTCGTCGTCGTTGTCGTCGTCGTCGGATCGATGATGATACTATACACGCACACGTAATAAAACAATGTCACGCACTTTAAAAATGTCAAAAACTGAGTGATTTACTACCAACAGACGGACGTTTTTAGAAAGGAGTCCCTGTGTATTATATTCATATCTGTCCCCGAGTATCTTACAGATGATGAAGGAGAGTTTTTCACTCTCTCCTTCTCCATCCTCTGCGTTTATCGCTTTCCTCATCGCCCGGCACCCATCGCCCATCGCCCATCGCCCATAGCCCGTGCACTTTCTCTCTCAACGAAAATAGATCAAAACCGAACGATGTTTTCTTGTTTTGTTGGGTTTTTTTTTTCTTTCTGTTTCTCAGAGAAAGAAAGTGATTCATGCGAAGATGCACTTTTGTCAGTTGTCTCGTCGTCGTCCTGATTGCGGCACAGTTGACGTCACGTCACGTTTTGAAGGATCACCCGCAGCAGCGATCGATGCGGACATGTGTTCGGTGCGTCGACGCGTCAGCCTGATTGCACAATATCTGAGCCATTCAGGATGTGCGGCTCGCCATTGTCGCCATGCTGTGCATGTTCGTTGGGTTTTCCTTCCAACATTTCAATGGCGCGGTGAGTGTGTCATAAATTTAGTCCTTCTGACGATGAATTATGAAAGCGGGATGACATGCAGGCAGTCGATATGGGACTCGGGACCGGAGCACACTGGTTTTCGGGTGAATTATGAAAATATGAGTTTCAAGGAAGACAGCCATAAAGTCGGGCGTTAGGATGCAATATTAATTTAATGAACCGCATCGAATGACATCCCTCGTCAGTAACAAATGTTAATGCGCTCGAAACTACGAAAGGCTGCGGTCCTGGTGACTGGTGACACTGACAATGGCTGTTGGCCTGATGGAGGATGCTGTCCTTATGGCTTATCACTTATGATTATTACTGCCGCTGAGTGAATGAAGGATGAATGCTTTTGTTCTCTCATCGAATGCTATTAGTAGTGTTGTCTTTCTGTTGTTTTTTTAAAGCACGCCGAGTGATGTCTGGTGTTCTGTGCGGCCTTGGTTGGGTGACAAAATTGATTCTCAGACTCTTTATGTCGCCATCGGTGGTCTTTGCTTTGCGTGATGATTGGAGAGAAGGGAAAACATGACAAATATTTTTTGTCATTCCATATCTTGACCTTGGTCTGATGTAGTCAACATTTTGAATTGAGGAAATTTAATCGTTGTTTTGTTTGAATTCAGATATAAATCAAAGCAAGCGCTCTCGAAGGGCACAACGAAGTTAAAAGACTAGAACATGAATGCCTTTCGTCGCAGCTAATTGGGAAGCGACAAAGTCGAATGGAATGTCTTCGGAAATGGTCTCTAGATTGAGACATGAATTCATCCTGTATTCAGCCCATGGTTTGGCAAAAATGGGGTATGCGTCAGTCATTGTTTGCATTGGTTTCTCAAAAATGTAGTTCAATGCAAATCAAATTGGGAACCTTATTCACACCAACTGACTCTGGGTTCTGAGTAGAGTGAGTAAACTGTAAAAATTTTCAAATTCTATGGGCGCCCAGACGAGGTGTTTCAGTTCAACACCGCTTCCTGTCATCCAGCTCTATGCAAGAAGTGCTTTCCTCTGAACAGCTTCCTATTCGTTGCTACGGACGTTGGCAGAGGAGATGTTGGACAGATTCTGTTTCTTCTTCGTCTATGCAGCTTAGAGCCCCCTGATCTTGCTCAAATACCGACACCAAGCCATCGAGCCATATATCGTCCAGCAGCAATGTGTCGGACATTAACTCGTTCTGCGAGGCATATGGGTTCTTAATTTGTGTCCCTGTTATTTTCTGTTTGCTCAGGTTGATCATTGTTTCCACATTTTGAAATGTTTTATTTTTTGTATATTTGTTTGTCTTATTAATTTTTGGTCCCACTTGTAGGGCCGGAAAGTATTAGTCCGCCCGTGCAGAGCTGCCAAACGCGAGTAAGGATGTATCCAACAGAGCCTTGCCTAGCGTCTGAGGGAGCTGGTTCATGATTGGTTTCATCGCTAACGTTTCATTCTTGAGTATGGTTTGCTTTCTGCTCCCTTGTACCCATTGTTTCTCAACCAGCGTACCCTCCCAAATCATACTAGGAGTCTGACCATCAGACACTGGACGGTCGGTCCTCTGTGAGTTTTCAGGCAGAAGCCATAACGATTAAGAAAGCTCTGTTCTGTTCAATGACACAGTCAATCGTCTTAAATCAAAGACTTCTCCGAATTGCCATATATGTTCCAACGAGATAGCCAAGTACCCATTGTATGTGGGTGCTGGGACAATGTGGCATCCCAGAGAACTGTGAAGCTGGCGAACTGGCCATAAAAAGTTCGATATCATTTCACGATAGCGAACACCATTCACAGTAACTGCCTGACCGGCCTCATTTTGGAAAAAATACTGCCCGATGATGCCGCCAGCCCATAAACCGCACCAAACAGTCACTCTATGTGGGTGCATTGGATTTTCGACAATCACTCTTGGATTATCATTTGCCCAAATGCGGCATCCACTGAGGTGAAAATGTGCCTCATCACTGAAGATGATTTTCTTCGAAAATTGATCATCCACTGTTGGCATTTCTTGCCACCACTCTGACCATTGACGACGCTTGAAATGGTCAAGAGGCTCTAGTTCTTGAGTCAATTGCACCTTGTAAGCGTGTAAATGCAAGTCTTTATGCATAATGTTCATCAACGGCGAGCGTGAGAGGTGCAATTGTTGGGCACGACGACGAGTTGAGGCGGACGGCTCTTCAGCCACACTATCGCGAACAACAGCAATATTTTCTTCAGTACGAGCTGTACGAGCATGCACTGGTGTCTTCACATTTTTGAACGATTTTTCCAATTGTACGCACATTTGGACGATTAAATTGACCGAAAAAATCACGAAGTGCAGGATATGCATTTTGATTTGTGAACGCTTATTTTCATAATAAGCCTAAATAGCTTTAACGCGTTGCTCGATTGCGTATCTTTGAATGGTTCAAATTGAATTAGTCTGAAATTGAGAAATGTCAATTGAAATGCAGCAAAAAGCTTGACGTTTGGGTGTAGTACACATTCAATATCGGCCCTTAAAATTGAACCACCCTTTAGAATCAAGAAGTGATCTTACAATTTCGGACGTTTTACTGAACCGATCAACACAGATCTGCATCTCTTCTGTTCCGCCTCAAATTATTCCTCTCTTCGCGGCTTTTCAGTGAATATGCCCATAAACAACCGCCGCGTTGTGAAATAATACCAAGCATCCTCTCAGGTGTTCCAAGAGGGAGGCACCGCAACTATGAATGATCAAAGATCTCCTCGCATCATCACCGGATTGGAACTCAAAGCTAATCCACTGCAAAGCGCATAAAGTATAATTTAATTAGATCCCAATTGTCTGCACAGTATCTTCGGGATGCCGCTTGATCAGGTTGCAGTCATAATTTTACGATACCTGCTCTCGGAACACACACACACTCCCGCTTTCATCTTCCTTTGATCGAAGCCACACACACTCTCTCTCTCTCTCTCTCTCTCTCTCGCCCCGTCGCGTCAAGCGCACCCGATATTTCATCGATATTCACGTAAACATGTGGCCGACGGGCTCAGATCGAGCGCGAGAGAGAGTGCCATCCCCCCACACTCGGTACTTGTTTTGGCGCGACACCTAAACAATTTCACGACGACGCGACGTCAAGCAAGTCGCCGCGTCCCCGGAGTCTCGGTTGTCTGGGGCCTCGTCGTATGCGCCGTCGTCGTTTGAAGTTCCACCGCAGCGGTGCGCGTAATTTTGGGGGGCGTTCGCAATGCACTGGGGCGTCAAATGATCATCACTCACAGGCGAACACGAAAAAATGATACGATCGCACCGGAATGAGTGTGAGCAAGCGAGAGCGCGTGAGTGGGAGAGGGAGCCAGATTGCGCGCATAGACGAGACAGAGGTAGTGATCGAACCAATTGAGCAGCACCCAAAAGCAAACAAATCACACAACATCGTCGTCGGCGCGCATAAATTGCTGAACTACAATCGATAGCCGAATTGAACCAATCAAATTCGTTGTTCGCTGTCATCTTGCGGCGGTTCAGATGCTCAGATGCTCAGATGTTCAGATCGGTGTGGTTCGAGATACTTTGGAATTTTATTTATTCGGCTGCTCGTCGGGCTTCCGGTGGCGAGAAATGCGTTAAACGTGCGCGCTTGTCTGACGCATGTAGATACATGTGTATCTTCCGGATACACACCGATCGTATGTGTGGCGGTGTGTGCCAGCGACTCACTGTGTTGAACCAGTTAATTAATTATACGATTTGCTAATTAAATGCGATCGGTTCGCTTGAGTTTTGTTTATTCGAGAAAATTAAATTGCGAAGACGGTGGCGTAGGAGGCGAGGCGGGCATGCCAAGCAAATATGTATGCCTGTGTACGAACGCGAAATGCTCGCTGGCGATGGCGGTGCCGGTGGCGGTGGCGGTGGCAGTGGCGGCGGTACTTGCAGCAGCCGCCTTCTGGTTTCGATATCGTATCCAATGGCGTGTACGGTTGCCGTTGATTGTTTCACAAGAACCTGTAGACATGGGATTGTTGAATCGGTTGCCGCCTATTTGCATGCGATTAATCAAGTATAAGATCATTAAATCTCTTGTCTGTGTGCACAGCATGTGAAATATGGGCAAGCAGGCAAGAGCGAGCGAATGTCTTGCGGGCGTACGGCTCTGTGTGCGAGAGGAGGGGTGGACCCATGATGTGGCCACTAAACCGCGCGATAGACGTTCCTTTGGATCGCTCTGGGGAGACGGTGTCACTTAATCTCTGGCATGTCTGATCGGTTGGCCATTTTTTTCTTCGAACTCCTGACACCTCTGATAATGCATGCCATGTCTAGGCATGACGTGGGTCGAGCGTAATCCATCCTGTCAAAAGAAATTCGCCATCTTCTCCCTGCATCCCATCCATTGTTGTCAAAATGTCCCTTGGCCAAGCCCTTAAACTCCATCAATTCGGTCCCGTCTCCTTTCCTCTTCTGCTGATGCATCACACTGCCTGACATCTCTATCATCCGCAGGCAAAGTCAACGCCGAAAAGGACACCATGGAGTTTATTTCCACGAAATCAGTGCAATCGTGTACCGACACATGTACCATTCGTCCCCTCCCGTCGGCCCTAATCGCCTCAAATTAATCATTCATTCAAAGAGTCGAATCTAGCCGGCTCAAGTGGCCGCGCCGCCGCTGCCTTTGTTCGCATTTGACGCACAATAGAACCCCATTCGAGTCCATCGAATTGAGTTGTCCTTCCCGGGCGAGGCGAATCCACTTGCTTCCATTAAAAAGCAGACGCTCCTTCCAATCTCGCAGTGACAGGCTAATTTTTCAAGACGTAATTACTTTCTCTCGTCTTCGTCTTCCCGTGCACTGCGCGACGTCTGGCCCTCGCTCTACCCTCTCGTCCTCATCATCATCATCGCCATCAATGTCTTCTCTCACTCTTGAGTGAACGAAGAAAAAAAAAATGCTATCCCTCCCAACTATTGAGATATCGCGCACAACAGCGCTGAGCCGGGCGCTCCTTGCGCCGGGAGCGACGGTGCATCTTCATTTGATTGGGTCACAAGATTAATTGCCCGAGGAAATTGTTAATTAAATTATCATCCCGACAGACAGTCGGCGCGGGCGAGCGGCAAAAAAACACCGTCAGAGCAGGCAGGCACAGGCAGGCATAGACCAACACAGCCACTTGACGCACTCTATGCATCCCAGAGTGTCTTCCATGCCATGCCCTTCCTTGCTAATGGGCCAAATCATTTGCTTAAGATGTCAAGTGGTTTCGAATTCCTTTTTCGCTTCCATACTTCCACTTGTTCCCACTTGGACGAAACGAAATAGATTTCCGCCATTTTGTCCACAACGCATTCGGGTCGACCCACGACGCCGACGACGACGATGCGATGATGATGATGATGCCGACGACGACGACGACGACGACTACGGACGTTGGTGACGAGAGCGGCGCACAGCCACCGCACAGTCAGCTCACAAGGAGCGAGAGCACACATCCTCGTTTTCGAACGTCAACCATTCACATCCCTTTTTTGCCGTTTTCCTTTTTGTTGTTTTGCTGTTGGTCGTGTCATGCCTGCGCTACGGTTGGTGCTACGGCTGCTCCTTGTTCCCAATGCCATCACAAAAATGTCAGAATAAAATCCATCAAATGGCAGCAAGGTGGTTGGTGCTCTCTGCTCTCGTTCGTGCTGCACACACAATCAAGGCGAAGACCTCTCATGGGCCACACAACACAAACAACAGCAGCAGCAAAAAGGAAGAAAAGAAAAAATGGGGAAAAAAAACAACGAAAAGTGGAAGACGACGAAGCAAGAGCACAAAGTTCCACCCCTTTCCATTGTTCTGCACATCAAGCGCAAGTTGACTGCCTCTGCTCCAGTGCCAGTGCCAGTGCCTCCGCTTCTGGTGGCTGGGTCTGGACTTTGGTGAGATGCTTAAACGAAGTTGACTGGTGCTGGGCTTTAGCTATGTTGACATGTCACTGGAATAGGGAGCAACAAAGTATCTCTCGGTTTACTCCTCCTTCTTCTGACTGCGATGATGACCGATGAATCCTTTGCCCGTCGACTGTGTGTGGGTGTGTGTGCGAGAGAGAGAGAGAGAGAGAGAGAGACACGACGGAGAAATGCATCTGAAGAGCTTGCGTATGCCTGCTTGATGGATGGATGCAAATACAGAACGAACGACTTTCTTTCAGTTCGTCGCGCGAAGACTACTGAACTCGAAGACCAAGTGGTGGTGGTGCGAGTCCGAGTTCTGAGCATGCGTTGAGTTGAAGTTCTTTTTTGTGTGATTCCCATGATTGACTGGGATGTTTCTATCTCGTGGAGGTTTGATGCTTCTCCTCCGAGGAGTGGAGGTTCTGGTGGGACAGGGACTTGCATTTGACTGTCAAAGAGGTGAAGCTTTGAGAAGACTTCACTCCCGACTGGCAGTCTTTGACGAGCCGTTGATGCTTCAGAGGGAATTTAGAGAAATTCTTTGTTGCTTCCAAGGGGAATCGACGACAGAGTCGATTTTCCATTGCATTTCGTTCTGGAAGTATGATCTGTCATGTGTTTATATGAAATTCAAGCAAATCTTCAATCGATTTAGATCCTTACGATGTTTTGTGGGGCACTTCAAGTCACTTGCAGGGATGGCTAACCCGCCGGACATGGTCTTGTGGCGAGTCAAACCACATTGTCTGCGGAGAGTGCCGCAACAGAAGACACCACGAGCATGTCAGGTAGACTTGCCACTTGACAAACTCGTGTCAGGGCTGCCTTTTGCCAAAGTTCTTGCGCGATTGTCCATCACTCTGGCTGCCATAGATCGCAGCAACACTCGCCTTCTCCAGACCATCTGTTGATCCAGTATGGCATCGCCAACTTGGACTGTCCAGATCTTGAGCAGGTAAAATTTTGTCGCTGTGGAAACAAGACTTGATAAAGTGCCAGAATCTACGATTTCAGCGGCTGATCGAAGGGTCACAGCCACTTCGTCGTATAAGCGATCATCTCTCCAGTGCTTCAGGTACACCCGACTCCGTACTTCAAGCTGTCTGTCTGTCAAAGCTGCCACCACGTCACCCGAAAACTTATTTGTCAATCCGTATCAATTACCAAAGAGTCTCTCTCAACACGATATCATTTTCCATCGGTCATGCTGAACTCCCAGTTCACACGTTGGTGGACCAGACGCCATTCAGTCGTATCATCTGCGTTTGCCAGGCAAACTTCCGGACAGCTATCTCAGCTCAATCCGCAATGTTTTCGTAGGATTTTATGATGCTTTCTTATGCGTTTTTTTTTTACAAGCGCTTGCGAACAAGCCTGATGCAGTGTCTGCAATTTTACGACATCCGGAAGTCCACTTTATCTTCGGTGTCGCCGTCATAAAATCGACAGATAGCGAACAATAATATTTCGATATCTGGGGTGGACTGCATTTTATTACTTGGCATTATCACAAGACACTGTCTAGGACTGGTCGCGTCCAACACATGCAGGAATTGCAGAGCATCCGAATCGTTTCTCTTTTCTTTGTGGGACCGGGGTAGAGCTGGACCTCAACCATCAAGTCACTCCAGCTGCCCCAGATTACGTTCACCAAGTTGGCTGGGGTTATACTCCACTTGTGTGCGGCAGCTTACGCCGCTTTTACACACGCTAAATTCGTCGCCGATTTTTCAATGTGTATGTTATTTCCTTTGTGTGATCCCTTCTGTCACACTTCCCTTGTCAACTTTATGCAAAAATCAGCGACGAACTTAGCGTGTTTAAAAGCGGCCTTAGATGCCCCAGTCCTCTGTTGCATCGTCCCACAAGATCGAAGTCGAACCTAAATTGTCCGTGAGTCCTTCATAACGCAGCCATCTTAGGCGCAGGATCTGTAGACGGCTGACTATGCTCATGTCGCTCTGCAGCCCGAACAGTTCGTCGTAAAATAGTTCCCTTCAGATGCAGGACCAAAGATCGCAGACAGAACTTTTCACTCGAAGAGACTAAGAACTTCCTCTTCATCTTTTGAAATCTTCCATACCTCTGCGCCGTACTGGAACTATCAATGTCAGCTTCATCCTTCGAGAGACGGATGACTTCAAATAAATAACAATTGACAGAAGTCATAGGTAGGTAGACATGTGGGTGCTCTTACGGTCTTGCGACTGCGGCTTACTTGCACCACGATGTTAAGTCCAGCAGAGTATAACTGTCTAGAAAAAGCATCTAAAACTTGTCCCTTTCCACTCGTGATAGAACAATAGTACGCACAACACGAGGGTGTGCTGTAGAAGCTAGGCCCTGCAATGGGCTGTAGTGCCACCATTCTCCATTGTGCCCATACTGCGGGGATGGTTTACCACTGTATGACCTTCTTTTACTCCTCATTTATAAATCGTATGCGGTTTATCAGTTCTACACAGCTCACGTCGTCCAACTGTACGAAGAAGTGCTTTCCCAGCAAGTGCCTTCATTTCTTTGCTATTGCTTGACATTCGCAGATCAGATGTTGGACATTTTTCAGATGTTCTAGTTCTTCCCCATCGCAACAGCTCCTGCAAAAGTCGTTGTGCGGTATGTTCACTCGAAATGGACAAAGGACTCCTATTAGCATGCGCACTTCCTCGACAGAAATTATTCTCCGTTTGGTCCCGGCAGGGCCGGCCCACCATATGTGCAGGATGCACAGGGCGCGCAGCGTTATACACACAATAAAAAAATCGCCCCAAAGTCGCAGAAATAAAATCTGCATGTTTCGCTAAAAAAGCGTCCGTACTTACTCGTATGTTGCTTGCGCTGCTAACTGCGGAGCCAAGGTATACCAAGCCCCTGATCCATTTAGTTCATTCTGACGTTCTGTCCAAGATGTTGTGTGTCTTTTCTTGATGTATTTCGTTTTGTGTCGTTCACCACCAGACCCGTGTTAATTGCTTCCGTCTCAGTGCCAGCAAACGCCTCATGGACGACTCCTTGTGCTCTGCCAATCATCCGATCTTAAGCGTCTTCCGCGGCGCATCCTCAACAGCGACCAAGTCAATGCCATCCGCGTATGCTAACAGTTGACTGACTTTGTATCTGAGTCGTGGACGATCTTCTTCAGAACCACGTTGATGAAGTCACAAGACAGCGCGGCTACGGTCATATGAATTAAAGCCATACTGGCGCTAATTCACTTTTTAATGTGAATTATCACCTTCGGGTATTAATTCACATTTCAATGGGAACTAACGCCATCGAATGTAATTAACGCCACATGGCATTTGTTCTCATTTGAAAGTGAAATAAAGCCATAATTGTGCAATTATGATATAAATTCCCACTTAAACGTGAATTGACGCCATTATGCCTTTAATTCATATGACCACAAATCATGGCACGGCGGCCACTGGTTTATAAATTGAGGGTCACGATGATTTCTTTGCTGACATCACAGAAAGAAGGAGTTTTGACAGAGACCTCTTTGAATTCCACAAACTTGTCGATGATCCATTTGATTAACTTTGCTGACGCTTCGAAGTCATTCAGCTTAAAGAAAGATATTGATGTTCACGCAGCCTAGTCATTTCTAGTTAGTCTTTGTGGTTTTTCAGAGAGTTTGAGATGACAGACCTAGACCTAGCCTTATATGAAACGCTGTTGTTCAGGTTGACTGTAGATCTTGCAATTTCTGGGTTATTAGACGTGGTTGCACTTCAATTTGCGTGATCACAGTTAAAGGGGCTGACGTCCAGACCCATATATAGACACTAAATCGATCGAACTGCGACTACAATTAAAGCGGACACCAGCAAAATATGGCGTGAGCACAGCCTACGTGGTCCACCCGCCTTAAATGCTGAAAACAGATGGCCTTTTATAGGCGTCTTTTTTAATCGTCTTCTGTCTTCGGGATGACGTCCTGGTCCTCAATCAACACACATCTGCAGCCATGCGGCCATGGTATCTCGCTAACTGGCTGCAGTTGCGCATATTTTTTTTATTGAGATCCCTCTCTACTTGTGCGCGGCACCTCAATCGTGGACGTCCACAGGGTTGTGAGTTGTCCCACAGGCTATTAGTTGATCGCACTGAATACGAATCGACTTTGACGGAGCAACGAGAGTTCTCCAGCGGGATCTTGCACAACCTGACATGTTTGTAGGGCTCTTCTCTAGCTGTTGTTGACAGATGGTATCAGGGGTGACAGCGCGAAAGAGAACATTAGGAAGGCGACTTTAACAAGACTGATGCCTCTATGGTTGGTGAAGTTAAACGAATTTTCCTTCTTATGGATCGGTGACATGATAACTGAGATTTCCCCCGTCGGCCAGATCACAAGCGTCTTCTGCAGACAGTCCGTTCTCAGAACAGATGATGAAGAAAACTGAAGTGGTCCTACAGTGGCGAACGTGGCGTTCCATCCCAGTACTAATTTGTCCCCTTTCGAGTTCCTGAAAATGCTCAAAGAGTATTTCTGTCCAGAAAAAGCTTCCTAAACTCGGCCGTTCAGAGTCGGCATAAAACTGTAGGTCCTTCTGTAGGACAAGAGTGGTCTAGTTCATACTATCAGAGCGGCGAACTCTGATTTCTACTTCTTGCTGTTAATGGCAAGAAGGCTGTCAAAATGACGCAGCGATTCCACGTTCCACTGCTCAGCCGTGTGTGGCTCCAATTAGGACAAGTGCTTAAAAAAACATTCTGTTTTATGGATGCGTTGTGGGAGGACAGCCAAATGACAAAATTTATGCAAGGGCTTTGTGCCTCGATGCCCTTCAAAACGACTTACTGAGGAGGAATTGTATGCGATACGATTTCGTCATTTCGACTTTTCTATTTCGGCTAACGAATACGTCATAAGCGAGCACTAATGGTTGCAAGGATACATCGTCCTCACACGTGGAAGCTGAAACCGAAACAAAGCCGCACTTGTGGGTCGATCAATCAGAATTGGGTCGCAGTGGGAGAAGTATCCAGCAACAGCTGCTTGTGGCATTTCTTGTGAAATTTGCTTGTCATTAGAGACCTTCTGTCCACCGCCCATCGACAGTAAGTCAGTCTTGACATCGATTTTGTGTCATTTTCAGGTCGATCAACACTCGAAATGGCGCCCAACGCCTTTCCTAAAGAATCCTGCCGCCATTCAACTTAAATGGTCTCGGACAGAATTTCTTGATTTTGATCTCGATTCTGTCATTTCTCACGTCGCCCTTCAGTTCTCGAGAATCAGTTCACTTTCGTCAAACGACACCAAGGCACACAATTAAGGCTGCCCTTCGCATCCGGTCCTCTTTCGTCAGAGCAAGCACATCAATCAAACCCTTTCTGCGATCGCATCTAATCAACGATACATTTAAAGTTTGACCTCGAATCCATAAGGTCTCCACTCCAATCAGTTGCTCAAGCAGAACAAGAAACAAAAAAACGAACGAACGAAAAACCAACCGAATACCCATCCAACTGGCAATCGTTTCACAGAAATCCAGTGTGTGCGGCAGAGAGGGGCGGGGGAAGATTCCTTCTGTCCTGTTCAATGTTGGGCAAAAGTGCACAATGTCGTCCATCAGCGGGGCACAATAGCGACAGTATGGCACGACTTTCGGCGTCGTCCTTTGTGCAGCACTCAATACCCAAAGCTCTGGTGATCGACGAAGAATGAAACGATCCCAGTTGTCGTCGTCGTCGAGATGTCGTTGTTGTTCTCCCCTCTCTCGCATGTTGTTGCAATCTCTTCTTTGTTGTCGAGATGAACGCGCCTCCAGCAGCCCTCCATACTCGCATACATGCGATCCTCCACGCCACTCGAGCAAGGTGCATAACTCACTGGCGGCGCGGCATAATTTATTGAGCGAGCGATCCTGAAGCCTTGCGATTGTTTTGATGATGAAAACAGGTATTGGCCACTATTCTCCCACTCATCCACCATCTCCCACCGCTGATTAGTGTCAATGCCTCGCGATGGGCTGTGGCACGTCTGCGTTGCCTTTTTGTTTCTTCTTTTTTTTTTTTTTCGTTTCGGATCGTTTTTCAGTTGGAATCAACACCAGGAGACCGCCGAATCGCTGAGAGTTGGGGCGACTTTAATAAGATGCGCATTCTCGCGACCGGGCAAATATTTCAGAGAAGGACAAAACGCATCCGAATGTTTAATTAAGTGATGATGACTATCTGGGGACGGCTGCGAATCTGAATGCGAGAATTCGCTGCTCGCTCTGTGCCATGCTGTCTTCCATCGTCTGCGTCCGTTTGGCTGCGCTGTGTGGCTTTTGGGGCGCACGACGCGACGTATCGTATTTTATCCGTGGCTGCCGAGAGGGGCGAGAACTGCGGCTACTGCTAGTGTGGCGGTGCGGTGCAATTAATTCGCCGGATTCGCCACTGAAAATCAATTTTCATCCCAATTTTCGTCGTTAAAACGTTAAATTCCATCGGCTACTGTAACTGAGGACACATTCAAGAGAAAGGGTTTATTATCGCTTGTCAATGATCAACGCAGGACCAATTGACAATGGCTGTGCCTGGATGGAGCTTCAAGGGAAGCCTGCGCTGTGCTGTGCAGTCTCTGCTTTTCAAGGACTCTCCTTCGAGTTGTGCGGAGTTGGAGGGATTGTTTTTTGTTGATCCCATGGCTAGAGCTGGACGCTTGGACGTTGAAATAGCTAAAGTTTTGATCGATTCTCGAACTCTGTCTTAAATGACTGACCGACGGCCTCTGTGAATGGCTAGGTGTTCAAAAGAGTGCATTTGCCAGTCGATTACCACATCAGCCATTTCCAATTCCTGTCTCTCTGGTGACCTCTGGCAAAAGACGCCACGTAAGCAACGGCAATCACCTGCAATGCAGCGCCAAGCTGCTGCTCCATGGCCAATCATGACAAAGCTGCCATCCACGGTTTGCTGAGTAAGTACAAAACACCATTCATCGGGCACTTTGCATGATGCAAAAATGAACCATCACCCGCCACCCCTACCACTCGACGACAATCCTATTGTCTGCCATCACGATCGATTCCGCCGCCTGCTCCC
Organism: Eristalis pertinax; assembly: GCA_907269125.1. NCBI lineage: Eukaryota > Metazoa > Arthropoda > Insecta > Diptera > Syrphidae > Eristalis > Eristalis pertinax. The sequence continues at coordinate 11,374,536 of OU026148.1, forward strand.
ATTGCATTCACTCAGCGAACAAACAGCAATGCTCATCGCCGAGGAACTCACAACCAATCCATGGGATGGATGCTTTGTTTCATCTCTCGTCGATGATCCAAATTCAACCCCATCTCGGCCCAACACCCTCCCTCCCTCGGCACAAAAATAAATTCCTCAGCGTTATCTGAGAAATCGACTGAACATCAGAGTAGCAGTCGACGTTGGGAACGACGACAAAAAATTAGCATTGAAACTGCAGGATACTGCACCGGAGTGCAAAAGTGCAATTGCACAGCTCTCTCGCTCTGTTTCTCTCTGCTTACACAGGACATTCCATTTTCTTCGCTGGCTGCCCATCCCCCTGGCAAGGCAGCACTCAATTTTGTGGGCATTGTCTTGGCCTTGCATTGACAATAATTTTCATTGGCAAGCAGTGAGATTTTCATGCAAGCCGTGCCATAGATACAGAATGTGCACAGAACCTCACAAAGCACCGGACGCGCTCTCTCATCGTGTCTGTGTGTGTGTTGTGAAGTTTTCGCCCGTGTGTCTCCCCCTTTTGTGCGAATGCTGAGGTATTTTATGTGAGCGCGTGCTTTGCTGATTGCGAATCGATGATATTCCTCGTCTCCTACCGATCGGGTCTAGGATGCGCGCAAAAAAGAGCTGCATTTTATTTTATTGTGTCTCCAAAGGAGGGGGGGAGGGGGTTGTTGTATAGATACAAACGTACACCTCTGCCGCTGCTGAACAAATTGTAATAGATACATATTATTCGATTGTCGTTGTTGTTCCTCGGCCGGATTACCAATGGCGCTCTTCACGATTTTTCTCTCGTTGTTGTGGCACTCCGCCCTCCGTGGACGACGTTCGGTCGGTCCGCTTAATTTGTTAAATTTGGCGGAGAATACACAACGCGGTGCGCGGTTTGTGCATCCACACACACATTCGAGGGGGACACAAACCATAGGAATTAGGTAGCAATAATAGATACCTAGATATGGACGGACACAGAAGGATGTACGGCAGCGGAATTTCATCCATGCATCATCATCGAGCCAGTCGCTCGGTCGTCGGTCGCTCGGTCGCTCTCCCTCTGTCGGTCTTTGAATGTGCAGATCCATTTGATGGCCGCTGCTGCTGTGGTGGCAGTGGCATTGGCGGTAGCGGTGGCAGCGGCGGCACTGTCGATTGGTTCGCTACTGGCCGCGGCGGACCTGTATCAGTTTTCGTGGACCTAGTCACGATTCGGTAATATGTTCTGCACTGGTAGTACCAATACCGAGGGTATTTATGGCAAAGATTCCGTTCGAGGATAATGGCAGTCAGTCGGTGTGCGCGGAGAACACACTCGCTATTCCAAACTAAAAAAAAAAAAAAAAAAATATATACCTTTCGGTGGTGGTGGCTCCCGGAATGAATTCAGTGCCGCCGATGTTCCCGCCACAGCCACAGCCACAATCGATTACAAATTAAATGGTGTGCAGGCTGCGCTTGGAAGGATGTGCTGCTGGTGCTGCGGCTGCCGCTGCTTCTGCAAGTATCTATCGAGTAGTCGCACTAGTAAACTGTGCTGTGTACGCGCTGGTAATTTACTTCGGTCATTTCTTTTCCCCGACTGAAGATACAAATTTTTGTGGATTTTTCCGTTTAGGTTTCGGTTTCGGTAGCATCCCGGGTAGCCGTGGGTGAAGTCGTGATCGCCGTTGTTCCCGGCTAAACGGAGGGAAGTCAGTCATTTCTTTTGTTCCCTTTGGTTGGCTGATAGAAATCGTTTTGAAGCATGGTTGTTTGTCTGGTCGGACGGTTTGCGCGAATGCGAAGGTCGCCAGAGGTTGTGTGAAAATTGACATCTTATTGGGTATTTGGAGGCATTTTTTTTAATGTCCTGCTGTGGCTGGCAATGGCTTGGGGGAGGGAGGGGTTGTAGAAGCTTTTCTCGGAGAAAACTGAAAGGTTGACGAGTGCAGTCGAGGTTGAGGTGGGGACATGATCGTTGTTGTTGAACTAAGGAGCGCTCTATTTTCTATTAAGCCTCATTTTTGGCGTTCTTTGAAAATTAAGCGACGTACACAGAAAGCAAAAAGTAGTACAAAATGCGAAATATTTCAAGATCCGTGCGCCTTTGGACAACTTTGGCCTTTCCTTAAAATGTGTACAACTTAATGCAGACTGAAATGACGCTTCGTTTGAGCTCACGATAGTGCCGCTTCATTCAGCAGAAGTTCGGAGACTGCCGGGGGCTTTCGAAGAAGTTGTCTCAAAGTCCCTTAGTTTTGAAAAATCAGCAGTATTTCGAAAGCAGTGCGTCTGACGCCGAGCCTTACTATGCGACATCAATGCACAATGCGATGAATTTTCGCATCTTTGAAGACCAAGTAAGACTCGACTCTTAAGTTTGAACCCAAAAACATGCCAACATGCACGTTGTCGTAAAAGCTGTCCACTGGAGTACGAAAAGCAAACTATCTCGAAAGTACACCTTTAAAAGTTATAGGTGCCATTCGTGTTGGCGTTCCACAGGCAACCCATGTTCCGCGGCACTGACTAGCTAGAGCACACGCAGGTCCTGTGTCCAGTCAGTGTGCCCGGATACTTCCGCACTGCGTTTACTTGCTCTGTTCAGTTGAACCCTGCTCTTATGGCAAAAATCCGTCGATTAAACTGACTCGGCCGAATCGAGCGCATAAACATCTGTTAGAAGAGTTTTCGAGCTTAGCTTTCTGGTTCGACAAGGAAGACCGAAGCCTCAGCAAGTGATCGTGAGCGCAAGACAACTTGTTACTGACCATTGAAAGAAGAGCTCCAGGGACCATTAAGGATGCATGACCGTGTAGTGTCGGTTCGCTAGTACTTCTGCGCCTGTCGGGGGTCAGATCACAACTCCCCCGATACAAGATTGGACGTGTGCATGTGACAACAATTAAAAGGCCTAAGATGCATGTCAAGTGTATTATGAAATTTCGAAGAGGAACCCCCAAGTTCTCAGGCTCTAGGCAACATTCAGGCAGCATTCACCGCGTGATCCTTCAACGACTCCTCTTTCCACCAGATTGATGCATTGGGCGACCACGTCTTTCATTCAAAGACCATGCAACTTCCAGGCATTGACGGCAAGAGCGGTTGAGGTGGTGTTCACAAATTTAGCAAGTCTAACTCTACCCGCATTGGCATGCAAAATTGCAGACATCTAGTGAGAGACAGCCCAGATTTGTCGGTTGAGTCCTACGTTCACTCGCTTTTATCGGCTCTGGAAGCCAACATACGTCTTAAGGTTACACTAAACCTAAATTTTGTTCAAAGTCTTTCTACCCCTTGTTCGGCTCTAAAGCTAACCACACATTTTGGTGGACTTGCTAGAGCCCTTGCTCATTCATGAATTACTTTCATCCCTCCTTTCTTGATTGAACATTTGACTGTGTCTCGAGCCACCTTGTTTTTCGAATCATGATGAACATAATCGCCATCTCCTCCAAGCATCAACAGAAACTAGACACTATCCCTAGAGAAAACAGCTGTCATTATTAAGCTGCTCAAACTTAGGCGTCGGATGGCATAACATTCGAGGTCCCCTGTTCACTCGTGTAAGAACTACAGCACGCAGAACTCCAAAATCTCCAGCCGCCTTCCAATGGTCTAGACTCCTTTCAATTTACGCCAAGACCCTTCGGAACACCACCCTCAACCATAGTTTGACTAATTTCCCTTTGAACATGGCTGAGTACGTACACGTCGAAAAAATGCGAATCACGTAAGGATCACTGCCTTTGTGATGCTTTGCAATGATTTTTTGATGTCGCGCTGGTTGCTTTTGTTTGCGCAGCGGCTGCTCTCATATGACGTTTTAGAACCCGAAGCATTACATCATTGGGAAATGTTTGCAATTAAGAACGCTTTACGTTATAGTACTGCGCTCATACTGAGTTTACGAACTCAGCCCATCTCTTTCGATCCGCATTCACATTCGTTGCCAAAGCGGACGAAGGCACCTAGCATTTGAGAATGACATTGCTTATAAAGGGTGATTTTTTAGCTATTATCTTTTTTGCTACACTGGTTTAAACAGCTGACGCACGTTTCGTGTTTTGTTTCACTATCGAACATCTTCAGTTTGGTCTATAATTTAACCATGAATCGTCTTACAAACGAACAACGCTTGCAAAGTATTGAATTTTATTATCAAAATGCGTGCTCTGTTAAGAAAGTTCATCGCGCGCTTCTTCCATTTTATGGTCAGCTCATTTTTGGCTCAGTGGGTACGTAAATAAGTAGAATTGTCGATTTTGGAGTGAATATCAGCCAGAAGCATTGCAAGAGCTACCAATGCATCCAGAAAAAGTTACAGTTTGGTGCGGTTTATGGTGCCGTCATTGGACCGTACTTCTTCAAAGATGATGCGAATCGTAACGCAACTGTGAATGGTGAGCTCTACCGTGAGATGATATCCAACTTTTTTTTGCCCAAAATGCAAGAGCTTGACTTGCATGACATGTGGTTTCAACAAGACGGTGCCACATGCCACACAGCACGCGCAACAATGGACTTATTGAGGGGCTAGTTTGGTGAACATTCGGGACCGGTCAATTGGCCGTCTAGATCGTGCGATTTAACGCCTTTCGACCATTTTTTGTGGGGCTATGTTAAAGCTCATGTCTATGCAGACAAGCCCGCTTCAATTGACGCATTGGAGGACAACATTGAAGCATTTATTCGTGAGATACCGGCCGAAATGTATGCCAAAATTGGACTAAGCGGATGGGCCTTTTGAGGCGCAGTCAAGGTCAACATTTGCATGAAATAATCTTCAAACATTAAATTATACGCACCGTACTATCGATTCAAATAAAGATTGCATGCATTTTTGTGAATTTTATGTGTTTTTTTTTGAAAAAACTTTCGTGTAGCTTTTAAAAAATCACCCTTTAGTTCCTTATTCGTTCTCCACGAAAAGGCGATCAACAGGCTTTTGGTCTGTTTCGTCCCTCTGCCACAAATGTACACTTCTTCTTCTAAAAGGCTTGTACAGAAACTTATCTACCGTCTCCCGCAATACACAGCCTGTTCTTACAGTCGATACACCGCCCTTCGCTGTCTTGCAGTACCTCAAGTGTCGTCCAGGGAAATGAGTTGAATTGTACGTCAACTTTGAACAACTAGGCAGCCAAACAGACAAAATTGTGGCAGCATTGTTGATGGATGGACAAGGATGTTTCGATGACTCCCTCTCAGTTTTCACTGCTTCTCTTAGATTTGGTTAAGGCGGCTGAGTGCGAACGTGTAGCCCCACTGTGTTACCACACGGATGAAGTCGAATCGACATTGTTAACCAGTGGGTCATTTTAACCAAGCTGTGAACACGAATGACGCTAATGTTGCCTAGTTCGACTCTTTTATCGCGTGCTGCTTAGATCCACCAGATCATCGAAAAAGCTCTCGGGTCTGTGCAAAAAAAGTACACAATTTCCCTCCACTTCCTCATTTCTACGACTTCTGCCGAAGGCAGGGCAGATCGAATGTGAAGGCGTTTGTTCCAATAGCGCAATGGCCAGTGGTTCTCGTAAGGTTCCGCCAACAAAATTGGACCTCTTGTATATTCGATGTGTCCGTCCATCTTTGGTCTTTGAGTATGTCAGCTCCTGGTAGTACAATGGACCGGTTTTTCAGTCTGAGTGCTCCAGCGCAGTATTCAAAAACCTCCGACAAAAAAAAATCTATCGGCACGACATGTGTTATGGAACGCCGCGGGCCATTTTATGCAAATAGTCAATTTTCAACAGCTACGAGGGGCGTTCAATATATTCTCGGTATCGGGGTGAAGCTGTGGTTGTATATATAAATTGACTTATTTATGAAGTAATACTATTTTTTTAATGCATTCATGTAAAATTTCATATAAATGTGATTATTAATTCGCGTTTTATCTCTAGTTAAACAGAATACCCATTTATTGCCGACTTGAGTTCTTCACCCCGATACCGAGAATATATTGAACGCCCCTCGTAGGTAGGTGTCGAGTGTTCTTTTGGCTTGCAGCTTCGTGTCTAATGTACCCTCGCTAGGAAAGATCGTCTCAAGGCCTTGCCCTTAAAACGAAGTCAGAGCATGCTTAGTGTCTTCCTAGTCCACCCAAAATTTGGTCAACAGACCATGTGAGAGAGCCTTTAAGTTCACCGCATCTAAACAAGCTGTTGGTTGGCTTGGGAATGTGGGCATGGGCGTGGACGCCTTCGCACTTGAACTTACCGTGTCTGAAGATTAGTTGCTGTAGGAGCTAGACCCTCTACGGGGTGTTGCAAGCTGTTTCCCATAATTGATTCATATTGTGGGAGAAGAACACCTGATCACCGTGTGTTCGAGAGGATATGCGCGTTGAATCGTAACACCAATGATGGTTCCTGGTTCGAATCTAGGGCACACCAACCCTCAGTTTTACTACACCCCCTCTCAGAGACACTGACCAGGCTCGGAGGACTATAAATGTGCGGATGAGGCACGTGACTACACTCTTGTTTGACATTTCTCGAAAATCGTGGCACCATCCAAAGATGTAGAGACCCCTCGCACAAACGGCTTCATATTCAACCGCAGGAAGCTTTGAATGCTTCACTCCGTCACAACTTACCCACAATGCCTGCGATGGCCCAGACCCCTTCAAGCTCCTGATCCACCCAAAGTAGCCACAAGCAAAAACACCCCAGTCTCCTTCGGTAACTCCGCACTGGGACCCAACTTTTCTTCGAGAAAAGTTGCCCAGTCTGTGGTTGTCCTCGATTTAAATCGGCCCACAAACCCCCCCGCAAAAAAAGAAAAAGCCAAAATTTGTTTCACCGCAGTTTAATTGAAAACAGACCAATCTCTCTAAAAGACAATCATGTGGAGCCCTTAGAAGGGCTGAGGCTGCGCTTGAGCATTCCTGCGCAGCCTGGGGTCGTGGCTTGATTTGGTTTATTGTGTTCTTTGGTTCCACCCGTTCCAGCAGTTGCTCGCAGCAGGCGCGTCTCTGCCGCTGTGTCTAGTCTTCCTTCTAATCGAATTGACCTCGAGTGACGTGAATGGGATTCCCTCTCCTCTTGGTTGTCTAGTTCCAGTGCGTGTGTACATGTGTATGTTCTTGTCAAAGTCAGGCGAATGACAGGAAGATTCCTGGAACGACAAAGAAATGGTACATCGGTTAGTGGGACCGATGAGTGGGCGGGCGGGGAGGGGGTGTCGCGGACTTACCTCAGTGAATTTGTTCCTTGTTGCGAAGTTAACTCTCGTCCGCTCCCTATCGGGCTGGTCGCTTTCGTCGTGGACTGCCGCCGTGCGGGGTCGCCTGGAAGAGGCTCCGGCGACGACGGTTCTGACGAAGGCGATAGCGATGATTACGATGATGCCCGGCTGCCAATTCGGCGACCGCATTGCACCGATTGTTGGCCCATTCCGTAGCATCTGGAGACTCTGGCGTGGAGTCGTCATTACTGCGGTCGCCGATATGGCGACCGGATTCCATGGCTAAACTTATCGACGGTACCGACGTCGACGTGGTTGATGGTTGTGATGGTTTGTCGAAATTTTATGCGGTTTTCTCTTTTTGATCGCAGAACTGTCGGAGGGCGGCTAGGGAGTTGGAGGCCGCGGCGAGGGCGTCTTCTGGCGACTTCACCGATGGTGGCTGCGATCGATTGCCACCGACGCTGGTCAGTGAGTCGAACATGGACGAGAGGGCGTTCAAGCTGTCGCTGGGGTACTTCTTGTCGCCGTCGCCGCCGAAGGACTTGTGGCTGGACGCGGGCGACTTGGGGGTGCCCGAGCGGATGCTGTCTGGACTCGCCGCGGCCTTGGGGCTCGGTTGGTTGTTGCGATCGGTTGTGGAGAGGTTGAGCTCTCCGTTGGGCGTGGACGCCTGCGAGGACAGCTTCGGTTTCTCGTCGGGCTTGTCCTCCTGCTCGGAGTTCTCCTTCTCCTCGGGCTCCTCCTTCTTGATGACGATGTTCGGCTTGCAGTCGGCATCGCGCTTCTCTGGGGTCTGGGAGCCGGCTTTTGTCTTGGCCGCTTCGTGGTTGTCTGCGCTGCACTCGCTGGCGCTGCGCTCGCTGCTGGTGTACCGCGCGTAGTGGTGGTAGTACGGGTCTTGGTTGTCCATCAGCGGCTTGTTGTAGTCGACGGTTTCGTCGATGCCCAGGCGCTTGAGGATGCTCGACGCCACTGGGGAAGTGTTCTTGTTGGCCGCGTTGGCCGGCTGGGGGACGTTGTTGTGACGTGTTGGCGTGTCGAAGCTCGTGGTGAACATCTGTTCAATGGCACTGAGTACGGAAGAGGAGGAGGCTGCTCCTGGTGTCGTGGCAGCGGCCTTCGTGGCGCCGTTCTTCACCTCCAACTCGGGAGACTTCTTGAGCATGGCTTGCGACTTGTTCATGTCCTCGGGAACGGCGGCTGCCTTCACACCGCAGATGTACTGACGCATGCGTTCGGCGAACATGGCTGCCTCGATCTTCTCGTTGCGCTGCATCTTCGCCTCCATGGCGTCGACGGCGTCGGCCTGGGCAGCGGCTGCGCCCTTCATCTCGAGCAGCTTCCGCACTGGCAGCGACTTCTCGCGCTTCTTTTGCACCTGGCGCTTGCGTCCGGCGGCGCCGCCCCCTGCCATCGATTGCATGAGTGGCTCGGCATAGTGGTTGTTCTTGGCCATGTGGCTGCTGAGGTCGCCCAGGGACGAGAAGGCCTTGTCGCACACCTTGCAGGTGAGCACGGCACTCAGGGTGCGGCTCTCCTCGGAGCTCATGTCCTTGCCGTCGCCCACGCCGCCAGATGCGGAGGACTTCATCGAGATCGTCTGCTCTTGCGACAGAATGTTCGTGTAGTGCTGCGTCTCTTGCATGTGCTTCGTCATCTCGCCGAGGGAGCGGAAGCTCTCGCCGCACCGCATGCACTTCAGGATCTGCATGGCCTGCTCGACGCCCTTGCCGAGCCAGACGTTCTGTCCGCGCACCAGCTTCCTGGGGAGAGGCGTGTTCGGGTCCCTGTTGGACGGGTAGTTGTTGTAGCCCGACTTCGATTGCATTTGCTGCTGCTGCGGCTTCCGCATGTGCGGCGGCGTCTGCATGGGCTGCTGGGGCTGCTGCCGATCAGTGTTGGGCAGGTTGCTGAACGGGGGCACGTTCACGCCGCAGTGCTTGCTGTCCTTCATGTGGGTCGTGAGGGCCTCCAGGGTGGGGAAGCTCAGCTTGCACCACACGCACCGGAACACGCTGCTCGCGACCCCTTTGTTCTGCCAGTGCGACTGCCATATGTTGTGCCTGCCCTTGGACGCCATCACGTTTTCACTGGGTGGGATCGCCGCTGTGGTGGGCGGAGCCGGTGGTGCCGCCGGCTGCTGCCTGGGCGACTTCTCCTTCCGCGGCCCCTTCACCAGGTCGGTCATCTTCTCCAGGCAGCTGGTGGGATCGATCACGAGGTCGTTCTTGCCGTTCCAGCCGCCCGCTGGGAACGGCCCGTTCTGGAAGATATTCGCGGCTGCCACTGCGGCCAGATATGGATTGACGGTCGGCATCAGTGGAGCGGCTGCCGGCGGCGTTACCGGTGGCGGAGTGCCCTTGTACACTTTTTTGGTTTGATGAGGAATCTGTGCGCCTGAATCGTCTTCGTCGGCACTTCGTTTCCGCGAGCTCACCGAGAGGTCGAGTGGATTGTTGCCGTCCTCTTGAATGTCCTCCATCTCGTCAGCATCCTCCGGCTCGTCTTCCTCGTCCGCCTCGGAGGCGGCTCGCGTGAAGTTTGTTCGAAAGTCCAGCGCTTCTGAATTGTTGCTCGACGCCGTTGGCGACGCTTGCGGTGGCAATTTGAAGTGAGGATCAGCGGTGGCTGCCGGTGGAATCGGCATGGGCAAGCGTCCGCCGCCCAACGGGAACTGAGCGTATTGTTGAGCAGCAGCGGCCACCATGTGCAGGTAGGCCTCCATGGACGGCGGTGGTTGCTGATGGTGTTGTTGCTGGTGTTGATGTTGTTGTTGATGATGATGTTGTTGTTGTTGTTGTTGTTGTTGTTGTTGTTGTTGTTGTTGTTGTTGCTGCTGATGATGGTGATGATGATGGTGGTGCTGCTGCTGCTGATGATGGTGGTGTGATGAGTTGTTATTGGCCGAGGGTGGAATCATCGAGGGGAATGCTGTGTTCGGTGAGTTTGGCAGGAGATTAGAGGCGTTTCCATTTCCATTGTTGCCACCACCACCGCCGCCGCCGCCGGCACTTCCATTTTCCGCCGACGAATTTGAATCGTGCGACGGGCAGCGTTCACTGGAGTTGGCCGACTCAGTTGAGCGTGGACGTGGATTAGGTAGAGCACTGTGGGCGAGAAATCAAAAGGAAGGCGGTTAGTTTGACGAACTATTGGCGTTCACTGAAAAGAAAAAAAAAATTAACCAAAAATGATCTGCAGTCGAAAACTCGTTTCGCCGTCGGCAAACAAACGGAGAGGAATAATTCCCAGTTCGCCACCGGCACGATCAGCGCCAGAGATCACCGCAAAATATTCCATAAATTTGCACTAAGCAGCCAACGCAATTATGTATCTACGCAGAACGAGAAATGCAAACGATTCGAAAATCCTCTTCGCCACTTCAAATGGTGATCGCGCAGCGATCATGCATTCCACGACCGCCAAAGATTCCGCGACACGGAATAATTATCTCTTAGTCACTGTAAATCAGCTAACTGGCTTGATATCCATCAAAACTGCGGATTCCAGCGCGTCGGTTGCACCTTTAATAGTTGCATTGCAGTAGACTTGCACACTCGCGATCGGTGTGCGATTGCAATTATTGGATACTCATGTTTATGGTAATGGCCCGGTGTACTGAATGTGCCCATGATTGACGTATCAATTGTCATTAAGCCGTACTTAGTGCAGGCTTAGGGTACAATTCAGATACTAATTACATTCGAGCGGCTGAAGATGGTTTGGCTTTTCGGTTTGTTTGCTTGTTCGTTTCTGCTTTGCCGCGCTGTGTGGGATGCTGTGGCGGGGGTATGATCTTTGAATTGGCGCCAAATTGAGAGTGTGTGTGTGTGCGGTGGACTGATCGTGACTAATTGTGGGTATTAAATGGAATTATGAGTGCACATTGGATTGAGATTGTGCTCAGTATGGCATGGGGATTGTCTAATCGACGGGAGTAGCCTGTTGGCATTGTGAATACGATTAAGATATGGTGCGAGCTCATAAATGTACCGGAACTTGCAACGAAAGGCGGTGCTGTTGGATTGACTTTTTATGTGATGGCTTTGCTTGGAGAACGTGTTTATGGGTGACTGTTGGATTTTTTGAAAAGAGATTGATGCGTCTTGATTTATCTTGTCTCAAAATTGTGTTTCTGTTCTGTTTAGGGGACTCTGTGGCATATTAAGTCAGCAATAGCGAGTCGAAAACTCGATTGATTTCTTTCCATTCACCGATCATGTCTGTAATTGGAATCAATGCACTTTGTTGGTATGACCTTGCCAGGAATAGGGACCACTTGGCAACTTTTTTCATAACTGCGACTATGACCGTAGCGTCGATATACGTAAGCACGATCGCAACAATTTAGTTGTTACTAAAATCGTACTAAATTCGGATCTGCCTTCAAACTTTTAGGTTTTATTGTCAAGAACTGCATGAAAAGATGCCGGTAATGACTGATTTGGGATCACTTCTGAGAAAATCAAGAGAAAACAAGACAATCTTCCACGAATTGTGATAGATCTTGATAATAAAATGCTGTGTTCAGTACTAAAAGAGTACTAAATTCGAGGCTTTTTGATGGTTTATCTGAAATTGGCGTCGTGCCATGCGGCGTCTGACGAGGCATTTTTACACAAAGCACCCTGCATCTATTTTCCGATCTGTCAATGTCAAAATGGCTGCAGAATATCACGTTGAGGTTAGAAAATGAACAACTTTTGAAAATGATGATGAGGAATCGGTGGTTGCAAGCTGAAGGAAGTGTTTACTTTGATAACTTCCTTCAATTTTCGATCGTACTGATCCTCCTACCTTGCAGTCTGTGCTCGTTGTTGTGGATAAAGCCGAGTCACATTCACTATTGAGTGTTCACGTGCCGGTAGGACTATCGATCGGTCGAATTTCCGATTCTGTTCAAAATGAGCCACTAAAGCAGTTGATTTCGCTTCGTTCAAACGTCTTGGAAGCGTCTCAGTCGAAAGATGAGCGTAAAGATCTCCTCGAACATTCTCACAAGACCAAATGAACTTAAGCCTCTTGATCGTTTAGAGCAATGAAACGTCCCCGATTGGACTGTGCAAGGGTTTTATGACTCGTTTTTCTCTCTTTTTTTTTTTGCAAAACTCTCCACTTAAGTCGTTGCCAAGGAGAGTGATCGCCGATAGATCGACCAACTACCATCGACCTTTACATCACTTGCCCCTTAACATTTGTCCACAGCGTTTTCATATCGTTTTCCCAAACCAAACGAACCGATCAGGGAATGCCATTTACATGAGTTCGTGAATAAATGTCAAAAAGTCGCTCGAATTCGTCGGTGGGCAAAGAAGACAGTTTTTAGTACTCAATGCCTGCTATGAACGTACCTCCTAGGCAAGTAGGACAAGTTGCTAGTCTCAGAATGTATGTGTCTGACATTCGCGAGTCATACGGAAAGGTTTGATGATATCGGTTTAAGCGATCGGTTCAGATCCATTCTGAAGAACAAGTGCTTGCGGAGATTTTTAGGCCACATTCATGCAACGATCTCCCTGGTCGAAGTGGAAGCATGAGCATACGCTTACAGTCACAGTAAAACGCCGTACCATAGCCATGCAAATACAACACTTTCGTTACTCAATTGAGTGCTGCTTTTTTGCAGCGCTGCCTTGGACTGGCGTTGGAACACAGTGACAAGTAGTCATCCCAGTTTTTGCCAAGAAAAAAATTACAAGTTGAATATTTGCATCGGTAAATCCCTTAAACTTGGATTCCAGTAAGATGTAAAGCAGAGAAAGAGGAGTTGAGCTATTGAAGCTATGATTCTGATGTGAACCCCCGCTTAACATGTTAATTGCCTCGTAGTTTTAGAGAAAACCGACTCGCACTGTTGTCTGTTGCCATTGCGTATACACCAAGAGCGACTGGTTGATTATTCCCGCCCATCACAGATTTCTTCTCGTCAAAAAGTCAACTGCCTTCGTAGACAATTTGAGAACCAGCTTCTAGATGCTTGCACCACATTCTTCATCGCCTCTAGAAAAGGCTGTGTGGTATGCATTCAACTAACACATTCTCTGAAACTCAGTTGGTAATACTTCACAACATTTACTCAAAATTGTCATCCAGTCAGCACATGTGGCTTACACTCCCACCAGCCAGTGACTTAATTGCACCCGTACTCGGATTTGCGTCGGCCCGATACTTAGCTTCGGGATTAATGACGCACATCGAGGTTTAAGATTTATTGGTAAAAAATATAGTACCGCCTTGGTGCATTCGCGCAGTCATACATTACAGAAGTGAGCGTCTAGCAGTTACATAAAAGCTAAGCTAAGGACTAAGGCGATACTTAATCCTTTTTCCATCAAGTCTTAGCTTTGCAAACTTGGGTCTATTTTGAGACCGGAAAGCAAAAGAAGTGCATTCACAACCTTCTCAGCGTACCACAGCCGACCAAAGGAGACTGTTTGAGCAAGATCAGTGATCGATAAGCTCTCTCGGCGATTCCCTCTAGTCTACGATCGGCCAATGGAGTCAAATTGGACAAGATCAGTGACCGAAGTTCTCTTTACTTATGACCAACTGATCTCATAAAGGGCGTTTGCCCTTGCGTACACCTTCAGTTCCGTCACATGCACCCTGAATGTGTCACCTTAAAGTCAAAGACGACCATAATTCAAGCATTCGCAAGACAAATTCCCCCCCAAAATGCCATCCGTACCGTACGGCCGACACCACCAAAAATGCCCAACCGCACCTGCATCTGTGCCACCACCTGCCACAAACATTCGAGCCATGCAAATTCACTGCGAGAACTCTTGTGATGCCGCCTCGCCTCTGGTCGGTACCTCATTAAGATTAACTCAAATCACCTCTAAATTCTGCTCAATGATCACATCATATCGTATCATTGCAACTAAATGCCTACGTAATGTTATATCGTGGAAAATAGTCGTAACAAAAAAAAAAACAAGAACAGATACGAAAACCTGTCCAGAGCAGGGGAGAACGGATCGCGTACCGCAGCATCGATGCCTTCACAAACCATTTATTCTATCAGTTGTGTGTTCTTTTTTCCGTTTGGTTTTGTTTTGCTTCGATTAAATCATTTTTTTTTTCTTCAAAGTTAGCATGATCGCACTTAATCGACATCCATGTCATTACTAAATTGTTTTACACCGATCCCCAACTTGTAATCGAAAGCGTAGTGAAATCGAACACGCTCGAGACTGGTAGCTGACAGTGGGATCGGAATACGCGGTTTTTTTTTGCATCGAAATGATAGATTACTTTGTATCATCGTCATTATCGTCATCGTGAATGCGCGCTGATCATCACGGACGTTGATCATTGAAGATCGAATTCTAATCGGTGCAATGGCAGGAGTTGTGCGGGATGAGGATGGGGCAGCAATTGTATTGTGTTCTGGCGTATTCCCAGGGTTCGTGTGGTAAACGGGCAGCGATTCGTATTCGAACTGGTGTCAGTGGGCAGGTGGTGATGAGTGCAAGGTGATTGAAATGTGCAAGGACATGAGAGGTTCATTCAAAGAACTGACTTTGTGCAACAATGAAGCAGTGGTTAAGGTTGCCGCACGGGTGGTTCTTAACAAACTAGTGCTTCGACATAGATTGCTGGAGCTCAGTTTGGCTATCAATGTCGTTGCCGACTGGAATGCTGTCCGAGAAGATGAAGAAGATCTCGTCGTTGAGCTCGGATTCTGTGGGATGACGTAGCAGAGAACCGCTTCGTTCAGAATCAGAGCTCAAGATGTTACTCCTTTTCTTGGAATGCCGTCCGAGAAGATGAAGAAGATCTCGTCGTTGAGCTCGGATTCTGTGGAATGACGCAGCAGAGGACGGCTTCGTTCAGAATCAGAGCTCAAGATGTTCTTCCTTTTCTTGGAATGCCGTCCGAGACGATGAAGAAGATCTCGTCGTTGAGCTCGGATTCTGTGGGATGACGTAGCAGAGAACCGCTTCGTTCAGAATCAGAGCTCAAGATGTTACTCCTTTTCTTGGAATGCCGTCCGAGAAGATGAAGAAGATCTCGTCGTTGAGCTCGGATTCTGTGGAATGACGCAGCAGAGGACGGCTTCGTTCAGAATCAGAGCTCAAGATGTTCTTCCTTTTCTTGGAATGCCGTCCGAGAAGATGAAGAAGATCTCGTCGTGGAGCTCGGATTCTGTGGAATGACGCAGCAGAGGACGGCTTCGTTCAGAATCAGAGCTCAAGATGTTCTTCCTCTTCTTGGAAGTCACGGGACATCGCCCTGAACCCACATACTTCCAGTGCAGAAGTCCGAGGACACCACCCAGCATCTACTTGCAGTTGTACAGATAAGGAGAGGATGAAGAAGATCTTGTCACGGATCTTCCTATGGTTGTCAAGCCAGATAGTTTGCTTTCTGATCGACTGGAAGACTGATCTGCCATCGTTCAAGAGCCCTGAAAAAGGCAAAATTTCCCCCGAGAAACAGACATTTCTCCAAACTTTTCATCAAGATCAACATCCATTCTGGCTAATTTCTAGATGAAGACCGTGTCAATGGCTTGTGAACGTCGTTATGTGTCCCATGTTACTAGCAACGTAAAGCGTAGCGACCTGAAAGAGGCCTAAACTCACTCGAAAGGCTTCTTTGTTGAGTGCCCGAATCAAAATCATTGAACAAATTTCAGAGGCAGCTGGACGATTGAAGCAATTTATGATGAGTCTGAACGTCCTCCAGTGGCCTCCTAGACTGCAAGACACTTCCAAACTTGATGTTGACCTCTTTCTTGTATGCTATCTACAACTGAGTACGACAGTCTGCCATCCAGCACGTATTTCCATTCCCCATCCCAGTCCATCTCAAGCGGATAACAAGACAGAACGATCTAGACACCGATCGTGACATACGACGATCGGTGTACAAAGATCAATTAAATATAATTTCTGCAGCAGTAGCAACTGTCGAAAGTGTTTATGATCGAGAGAAGTGTTTTAGAGAAAAACTAGTAGATTCGCAGGGACGCCTTGTTTTTTTTTCTTCTTTTCTCCCCACTGCCACCGCGCATGAGCGGCAGTCAATCAGAGATCATTTGCATGTTGACTGCGCCCTATTTAAGATAAAACTTTGAAGAAATTGATCGTTTATGATTGTCGAGTACGATGATGTATAGGTCTGGTTGTCAATAGTGTTTTGCACATATAAAATTATAAAGAAACAACTTGACACACTGGTTGACTGGTCGGCGATAATATATGGGTGTGCTGCTTTTTTTTTTTGCATGACATCGTTTGCTTGTGATACCTCGCATTGGGGAAGTGAGTGAAGGTGAACGGAGTTCAAATGTCAAGCTTTCCCATGTCTGGTCGGTGGTTTGATGGGGAATTATCATGCGACTGGGGCGGCAGTTTGTGTTGTTATTTGGTTTCAATGAGAAATTTGCGGAGATTCCAGGGGATTTGGAAGGAAGTTGATGCCAAAAGGGTTCACATTCAAGATGTAGTCTATGTAGCAACTTCCGCTTTCTCCCTGACAACACCCCGATGAATAAGAAAAAGTATGTCCGCTGACCATCTTCAGCTTTCTTCAACTCACCTAATTTCTTACAGACGACTGTCATCAGTTTGCCAGAGATGGAGCTACCTTGAGACGTTTGTTTGTTCGGATCCAGCTTCGTCCGGACTGTAGCTAAGACTAGTGTCCAGTGACTGACTAGTGACCACTGATCACATGAATCCTCCTTCAAAATAGACTGATCTTTTGATAAATCACGTCAGCTGTCCAGAGACTGAGCTGCACTGAGAAGTTAGTTGTTTAAGGCCTCCAGTCGCCAACAAGAAGCACGGCCAACTTCCTTAAAAATTTGGTTATTTTCTGACAAACGACACCAGTTTCCCAGAGATCACGGCAGAGTTTTGAATATTTGGTTGGTTGAGGTGTAAGTCAGCTCAGACTGCAGAAAAGTTTGAAAGAAATCGACTGAAATTTGCCAAGAGGACCACTTCCGGTTCAGGTTGTGGTCGTCAGGCAATTCAGGGCAACACTGTAAGTCATCTTGCAAGCCTCTCTATGTTCGTAGAGATCAGAGGTCTAGTTTTAAGTGGTGCCATAACATCAGGCCATGGGACATAAGGCCATATGGTCCTATGACGCCTTAGCAAAGTGACAGAAGGCCATATGCTCGAATATTTAAATTGGGAGAGTAACTTAAGACCAGACAAAATATGGCATTATGTCGAATGGTCTTATGTAAAATGGCCTTATGTCAAATGGCCCCATGTCGAATGGCCATATGTCATGGCGCCGTTGTAAGCCTTGATTGCCAACGTTTTCTTCACGTTTGATGAAGGTTTCGGACGAAGATGCACGAGAAGGGGCACATATTCAAAAACTTCGACATGCTGTGTCTGTCGTTGATCTTTCTCATCCGCAACATCTCGGGATCTTCGACTCCGAGCATGTGGGACAACACAACAGAGGACGTCCACGTCCTGCTTCGTCAGCTGTGTCTGTCGTTGATCTTTCTCATCCGCAACATCTCGGGATCTTCGACTCCGAGCATGTGGGACAACACAACAGAGGACGTCCACGTCGACAAGATGGCGCACACAAGTCGAGGCGGACATCAGTCGACTTGGTGTGTGAAACTGGAGATAGCTGCCTGGAGAGGCATTTTGTGTGAGGCCCAGGTCCACCTCGGACTGTAGCGCCGTACGAATAAGAAGGTTATAGCCGGTTCTCCATTTCTGCTTTCAATTTGAAAGGTACTTTTGTTCAGCATGTTCGTGGTTCTAGTCGCCAAAGGTTTGAGCTGTGCAATGTCAGACAGTGGATCGAGCCTTCTTAGAAGGAGACAATTGCTTCCCTCTGCCATAATGAGCAAGTTTTTCATTCAGCTTTCGTGGTGAAGGGACCACGAGCAGCTCTTCTGCCTCTAATTAAGCACACTGTTCACTGTTTACTTCACATTCCATGAAGGACTTGTACTAAAATACACAAGAGATGTCCCAACTAAGCCAACGAAATGTATGCATCAACTGAGTCTGTGTAGGCACTCCTGTCGCACATCTCCCTCGCCTTTGATAAGAAACCTCAACCGAAAGCCACAAAGAGACCGCTTCAAAATCATAAACAGATCTGTCTGAGCACAAAATCGACCTCGTTGACATCCCAGCGGATCAAATTCAAATCAATTGCGACCTCGATTTTGACATGAGACTGAGTGAATGATTCATTGACAAGAGAAAAAAACACTTGCCTAATCTTAGAGAGTTCTTCAACTCTCCTCAACTTTGGCACAAGGTTTTGACTGAAAACTGTCTGATTCTGATTAATTTCGGAAATTATTTTATATGCTCGACAGCAAGTTGAAGTTTAGATTAAATAAGGTCGCCAATGATACTGCATGCGATGGCTTATCTCTTCTGTGCCGTGAAGCATGTGTCAAAGGTTTCTGCGGGACACTTCTTGGCAATCAATCAGCTGAAGGAGGCTGCCTGAGAATGCTAGAGTCCTAGACGAGAAATGGGCGATGTGGGTTTCGGAGAACTGAAGTCGTTTCTAGATAGAGCCAAATGCGAGCGCTTGTAGTTCAGATCTTGGTTAGACATGCATCCAGAAAGACCGACTGACTTCGAAGTGTGTAGCAGCTGCAATTCGAACAAGTTTATCTTTCCGATCACCAAACGGCTTGTCTCCAACCGTGACAACCTGCTTATGAGGCACCTGTTCTGGCTCTTCGGAGTTATCACGGCGCTCCTTAAACGTCTTGGCACGATTTCATTCTCTCCCATATGGAGACAGTGTCATGAATTTGACTTACAAGCATTTTGCAACATGCTCGTTTTGCCTCCGATCACCGGAATGTTGGCCCACACAAGCTCTCAATGTGTCGCTGACCGTCTTCCCTCTTGTCACACATCCAGCTGACCATCACTCACCGTCACGATAATCAAGTGAATAGTTCATAAAACAACGAACCACTCATATTTATTGTTTTATTTGATTTTTTTGTTAATCTTCGAAGAGTGTAGCCCCAGCATTTCGATGCGATAAGTCATCACTCCTTTCCCCCCGGAGAGCCAAACGATTGGTACCCTATACGCCAGTCACGATCATAAATATCCGTGAATGTTTTGGACATTTTTGTGTCTTCAAATAGATTGCTTCTCGTTTTCGACGGGAACGGTGGAGGGAGGGGAAAAATTTGACACATTCGTGATAACACTGGACATGGAATGTCAATCTGCATCTGACACATTTTTGAAATATTTATATTTTGAATGGTTTTAGGAAACCCAAACGTTCTTTGTTATTTTTTTCAAAATTTTATTTTTGTCCCGCTGGCGATAAGCACGAACGTGTATTCACTTATTTTTAAATTTTAATAGGGTGAAGGTATTTGGGTGTTGTTGTTGGAGAGGGGGTCGGGGTTGATATGGTTTTTTGGGCCAGTTGATTAGGAGGAGAGATGATGTTGGAATGAGCGATGAAACGAAGTTTATCTCTAGAGAGTGAGGTCTGATTTGGAATTATTTTATTATTACAAGTCTCGTGAATGGTTTCTGAATGGCTACGCTTTGTAACCGGTGTGGTGGAGTTGATATGGCAGTCAACCGCTGCGATGGGTGGGTACATAGTTCAATTGCTGACACATCAATTCAAGATCAGAGCCACTGACGGATCTGCAGAGGGTGTAATTGTCTAGAAACAGCTTCATAAACTGACGGCTCCTCAGAGATTGCAATTGTCTAGAAACAGCTTCTTAAACTGTCTTAAGCAGCTTAATAAACTGTCTCAAACAGCTTCCTCATCTACGGAGTCACAGTCCGTAGTCACAGCCACAGTATGTCCCCTCAACTCGTGAGAGAAGCTATAACCAGGCCTACTTCGGCTTGTACTGCATCACTCACGTCGTTATGAGAACAAATGACTGATCTGTCGGTTATGCTAGCGATCGTTTCTTAAAAGACAAAATTACATCGTTTCGTTGTCTGATCAAAGCAAGAAGCTGACGGAACAATGATGATCCACGAGGGCTGGCACTTACGATTCGGCGCATTCTGGTTTGCACAGACGATCACTTAGCTGAACTGGCAGAGGATCATCAGCCAAGTGATCGTTACGCCTACCGATAAGACTGCAACTCTGAATGAGAGGAATAGACTGTCATTGACTGTGAACTGACGCTTTAAATGTTTTTCTGTCAGTTCTGGAAATGGCCACGATCAAGTTCACACACAACGCACGAAATCGTGCATCGCACGTTGTTTATTCTCATAATTGCTCGTCGATATTGTCCAGATCACAGACGCTGATTTTAATGAACGTCGATTAATGCAGAGAGAATCTTAGTGAATCTACAACGCCATGCCTGATCCCTCGCATCAGACTAACGATCACTTCAACTGCCGATCGGAAACCTCTTGAAATGATCGATACTGAACTCCAGTGATGAAGATCAGATCAGTTTCGTTTACTTAACGCAGATGGTCAGTGATGGAGGTCCATTCAGTTGGTTAAAGGATGTCCTTCTAGCCAAATGTTGCCTAAAAATTCGACTGTTGTATGTACTAGACACAATCCTAACCTAGTTTGGAATCAGATGTGTTGAAAATTCTTTTCTAGGGCATAATATTGCCTCGGAAAATAAGCCCCACACAGAGCATCATCATAGAAATGAGAGTTCGCCATTAAATTGCTCTCGATTGGTCAATCATCAGTTAATCTCCCATTCAGAGCTTCTCTCGTTGAACATTGATTGCCTTTTCTTCGAGATTCAACTTCATCAAAAGCTGACTGTTCATCCGAAGCAGTTCTCTTTCTTCAAGATTCAACTTCTGTTCCCCCAGAGAAGCACTGATTCAAAGACTCTAATGCGACTCCGAAGTCAAATGCGTACAGAATCACACCCGATGCAGCTTTGACGGTCAAGGGATGATCGACGTCGTGACTAAATAAATGCAAAAGGTTGACGAACTACACGATTGCACAAAATCGGACAAAAGAGCAGCGACTAAATTTAGCTGAAAAGGTTCGTTGCTCTCACTTGTAAGGCTGATTGATTATCAGACAGGAAGAAATAATAATTATTTCCTATCAGTCATTGCATAACATTTGAGTACATTTGATTGACTGGAGCACGAGTCGCGGTTCAATGGGCTGTCTTCGATTGACTTCTGTTTCTGTGACTTTTTCTCAATTTTTTGCGTATTTTATTGCACTCAGTTGAACTGATCGTTTGTTTGTTTATTTTTTTTTTTTTTTTCAGAGAAACCAAACCAAGAAACAATGGAGCTCACGTTGCTCAAAACTGTAAGTCGAAACGATTGATAATCTTTTTGTTTGTCCAAATATTCTCGAAATGTGTGAAAATTTATTTTATTTCTTCAGGAACTGTGAGTGAATGTTGTAACTTGAACTTTTTGCTCCCTCACTTTGACACAAGTTCCTACAGGACAGGGGACATTTTATTTAAATAAACTCTGTGAGCATCAGAAAAGCTGCTGCTGACTGAGAGAGCATTTAGGGCAAGTTTTGATATTTTTTTAGAGGCAATCGTGAAGTGGTTTTCTTCAAGAATTCATGCAAAAGAGTCCTGTGCCCTGCCATTCCATTCAGACGCAATAATGCATTTTTCGATTGAATCACTGGCCACAGAAAAATGTACACAAATTGAGAGATGATCGCATTTTTTTGTTTGACATAAATAGAGAGGTAGACTTCCGAAATCTGATTCTTAAATGAATTCACACAAAATTCTTGTCAAAACGGACAAGACAGACCTTTTGCATTCTTCTTTTCGTCAAGAAACGATCAGACGAGAGGCCTCAAATGTTCATTCCCACTGACCCCCAATTGAACACGTGTCCTTATGGTTTAGCACTTCTTGGAGGAAAACTGTATGAAATTCACGGCGAAATGACTGCTTGATCATAGGACCATACGCACTATCGTCTTATAGAGAAGACGACACGAAAGAAACTGTGTCTTTAGTTCTTGAAAAATGTAGAGTTCACTTTCAAATTGTGATAGCATCGACATTTGCCATCAAATCGAATCCATCTCTTCCCCATCACAAGCTCAAACAAAAAAAAAAACAGTGTATCTCATTAGCCACTACCATGACCAGCTTGACCCTCTTCTTGCCAACACCTTCAATTTCAAAGAAATCTCCTCAAAACCACTTGTCAAAAATACTCAAACTCTATCTAATCACTTCAACTGAACTCGGGCAAATAAAGCTACAATAGGAACAAGAACAAACACACGAAAAAAAAAATATAAAGATGATATTTGAAGTGACTTACCCAGCATTTAGTGCTTGTCTGTAGATTTCTAACATCAATGCTTCGTGTAACATTTTTGTTGATAAATATTTTCTTTACTTCGTTCTCTTAAAATGTTGCTTTAAAATTGTATACTAAGTTTGCTACTATATTCAATCACTTGTTTGCAGGGGGGATAATCTTATGGATTTTTTTCTTTCTTGAAAAATCACTTTCAATTGGGGATAATTTATTCACACTAATTCACTTAAATATTTATTTTTTATTTTTATTTTTTTGTATTTTGTTTAACAACACTTTTAAAAATAATCATGCGTATGTATGTGTATATATATATATATATATAGAATTTTATTTGAATTAATATCTTTAAGTTCCAAAGAGAAAAATAAACGGATTTTTTCAATTCGTATTTATTGCATAAAGATCGTATACTTCGGTTGTTTGTTTGTTTTTTTTTTGTTTTATTTGAAATTTGAATTCAAAGTGTGATTGTTTAACTAGGTTAAGTTTATGTTTTATTATTTAGATATATATATATTTAGTTTTTTTTTTTCATATATTTTTTAAACTTTAAGAAGGTTCAAAATTTGTATTTAAAATTTACGTATACATTGGTTAGATTTTAGGATTTCTTTATTTGTTTTTCGTTCTTATTCTTGTTGCTGCTTGTTTGCTTCTTTGTTAATCAGTCTTGATTTCGTATATCTTGAGTTTTTTGTTTTTTTTTTTTTTCTGTAAAATTACATATTTTTTTATTTTATTTTTTATCTCTTGTCGGCGCGACACACAACACTTCTGCTCTATCAACTTTTGACTAGATATGAATTTTCTTGAAACAAAATAATCCAATTAGCGAAGACAATTTAACAGGATTACTGATGGAACAAAAATCACAAAAAATATTATTTTTAATTTTGTTTTTTTTTTTTTTCAAACTCAAAACGCGTGAGAAGCTCTTGTTAACGCCTCTTTAAAAAAAAAATCGAAGAAAACAGATCGTTCTTTCACTTCGGCGGCGGCCAATTGCAATGCACAGACGGGCACTTTTCTTTAAAACGAAAAAATTAGTTTTATTTTTTATTTGTTTGCTCTTGCTTGAGTTTTGATATATTTTTTAGTACTTTTTTTTTCTTGTCGTAGTTGCTGTTGTTGTTGCTGTTTCTTGATGAGACGAAAATAAGCGGCGACGGACACACAACGTCTCGTTTGACAGAATCCGAAAATACTGAATGAATGAATGAATCCAACTAACGAACGAACGTACCGTGTCTACGGGAATGACATACAACAGCAGCAGCAGCCGCAGCAGAGTGGTGTCGAACATCAACGACGAACGACGTACTCCATAAACGAACACATAGACAACAGAGCACGATGACGATGACGATGACGACGAACTGTACTGAACTGAACTGAACACCACCACGAAACCAAATACACTCTGACTCTACTGGTGATGTGAATCTGATGTGAGGAGAGAGAGATACAGGCGAACAAACGAGTGAGAGTGGCACGTCAAAAAATTCTGATTGATCCGAAGCAGAAGAGCTGCTGTCTTCTTGTCTGTCTATCTGTAGATACTGTATCTGTACATATGTACGACTATGTGGTGAGAGGCGCGCGGTGTGTGTGGGATTGAACCAGATATTAATTAACCCTCTTTGCTTCTTTTGCTGTTTCTGTTTCGGTTTCGGTCTTGTCTTGTTTTTTAGTCTTCTTGTCCTCTTCCCTTCTTTTTATTTTCTTATTCTTGGCACACACTCTCTCTCTCTCTCTCTCACTCCCTCTCTCTCGTCGGTTGACAGAGATACGGTTGATTTTCTTCTGTTTTCGAGTGTTAAACACTGACGACGACTACGACGACGGCAACGAGGACGACAACAACTGAGACGAATACGAATAAAAATTCTCTAGACATGGTCACTGTATAACGGTCTGTGGTTGACTGAAAGACTCTTTGTCGCTTGCGGAGAGTCCTCCTCGGCGGTTTGGGTCGACGGCGATTTTCAAACTCAACACTTCCAGGCAATGGCGGTGCGATCTGCGCCTGTGTGGAACAACACATAGGCAATTTTGATTTTTTTTTCTCCTGGCCCCACGGCACCACTACCGATGCGGGGTGCGCCTGTGTGCGAAAGGGTTACTCTTCGAGGTGTCATTGTTTCGATTCCATATTCCTATGGGAGGCCATTTGCTCTTCGGCAGAGAGTCGCCCCAAGCCGAGTGAAGAGAGTCTCTTTGGAATCTCAACTGGAAATGGAAGACGCTCGTGGTTTTTTGTGTGTGATTTGAATTTTGAGGGGCAGCAGTGAGCACTGAGCAGCATCGGTAGGGATGATTTATGACAGTTCAAAACAATTGGCCTTCTCACTTGCTCATGCTAGCTACTGTATCTGTTGCGACGTTTTCGTTGTGAAATTCGTTTCGTTGCCGTCGGTTTTGTTGTCTGTTTTTTCTTTCTTTTTTTTTGCTTCTCCTTTCGTCTGTTTTTCGTTTTGTAAACAAACAGAGAGAGAGACGATGGTGGTGCTCTGGTGGAAGCAGGAGATGCTTTTCTTTTTGGCCAACTTTTCTGACTCTCGACTCGAGTGTGGCGAATCGTCGGATCACATTGATCGAACCTCACGAATTCAGCAAATCAATCAAAAAAACACAAGGAAACAAGAATCCATTCGATTTTTGTTCGCAATTCAAGTTCGAGCGAGTGGTTTGAGATACAATTTTCTCGGTGCGGGTTGCGGGCAGCTTGAATTATCGGATTAACATAAACGTGCGTAATGTTGTGTGCGCGCGGTGACTTGGTTGTTTTTTTTTTTTTTTGCTTGCTGCTGCTGGAAGGGGATAAATGCCACTGGAGAGGATATGACGTTTTTGCGACGGTAGATGAAGAAAAGTCTGGAAGTTTCGAGTGTACGGAGAGAGAGAACTTTTCACAGATTACATAAGAGTTTGGGGGAAAAGACTTTTGATTGGCGGACTCATTCACGAGATGAATTTAGGTATTTGACTTCAGTTGAGCGATATGTATGTTCTCGTGTTGGAGACGAGATGGGTTTCATTGATTTTTTTTTTGGGACACCGCTGGTTTTTTGTTGAATTTGAAACTGTGGCGGAATGAAAGGAATTTCGATGATCTGGCAAATTTAGGCAAGGGCCACATTTTCGTTAAAAAAAACTCGAATTTATTGCTCAATTCGAAAAAATCAAGGAATCTGCAGTGAAACCACCTGCGCACAAATATTGACAACTGGACGCTTCAGTTGGATGATCTCTTCGACGGACAACACCTTCAAGGTGGACAAGGAATGCGTCACTATCGCTGTCCATCTCAGGAAGGTCCGATCTTAGGTGCCTTTCTTTGATGTTTGAAGCACGCATTTGGGCACATTTAGGGCACATTTAGGGCACAAGGAGAGTAAAATGCTTTGCGGGCAACTTCTGTGGCCCATATTTCAATTTACACTGGCTGAGAACGATGGCGATCGTTTTTGAAGATGGTTTCGTTTAAATAATGTCCACAGACCTATACCAAGTCCTCATCAGTGGTCATCCGCTGCGTCGTCTCCTGGTCTAGATTCAACTCACGACAATAAGAACTCTCATACTTTACGACTCCACAGTTCCACGTCTCTCGAGTCACTGACAATACTCATCTGTCTACAAAGGTTTCACAAACTTCGACGTTCTGAGTCGATCCAAAACCCTTCATTCGTGAAAGGAAAATAGCACCCACCACGCGAGTTGCTGCCTTAGGCGCTGAACCCAAGTGCATCTCGAATTGTAGCGCTAACCAGACTTCTACTTTTTTTAGTCTAAGGCCATCACTCAAACCTATCCTAACCAACTAGCAAATCTTATGAATTCCTGGTCAGGAGAGCTTCCCGAGTGATCAGTTGTCTGCCTGAAGACTATCACAAATCGCACTGTGCCCCCCTAGTCCTTGACATCCAAAGGATTGCCTGTGTCTCAGTTTCATTGGCTATGCTTCCTTTATGCGACGTATTTGAGACGTTTGATTTTACTAGAAAAAGACTTAAATGATGCGAGATGCGTAATTTTGGGGGGTTTAGTCGGATCACGTACCACGAATCTGCTGCAATCGAAGAACGCAGCTGATGATGGCTTGGGATGCCGAAGAAGTTGTTTGGAATTTGATCAGTCTTCAAGACAAGACATGTGATCTCTGTAGACGCAAAGAACCTAGGAAATTGTGTGGGATTAGGGTTAAACTTCGTTGAAATGAGGACTTATCTGATTTATGCCACACAACGTTAGCAGCCGTGTTGCGAGGGTTGCCGTCGTTACTTGACGTGGGACTAGATGCCTTTAAGTAGACTGTCGAGGAGTGTAAAATCTGGTGCACAACTCTCGCAGTTTTGCCATCAGATTGTTAGACGGCTCTAGTCGAGGCGGTGAAGAACATCAAAGGAGTTTTTAGATGGCTCTAAACCTTGAATGTCTGCACGCAACTAAACTTCCTTTCATAAGAGACCGAGCATTTTATGTTCCAGGTCGATGTTTTGGATTGTATGGACTTTAACATTACCAATAGAACATGGTGATGGTCCTCAAGCAGATTTTTCATATCTCTTCCGCTTTTGGTGATATTTCAGCAAATTCCCTTCGGTTGTTGTCCGTAAACCTCTACGTTGAGCTTCCGGTAGACTCTTTCTGATGATTTTCAAGGTGAAATACTGGCCAAATGTGGACATCGTGGGCTCCAGTCGATCTCATCCCTTTTCGTGACATTATTCGACTGGGCATAGTTGAACCTTCGTATCGTTGAACGCGGTTTGTGATATGACACCATCTTGTTCGGAGTTTACATATGTCCATTGGGCCTAATTGAAACCATTCGAGTGAAAGAATATGTCTCGCTAGTGGTCAACAGTAACTCCTTACAGCGGAATGCCTCTGGCGTCCTTAAGTTGAATGATTTTTTAGGCGTTTGGGTTTTAAATTGTCACAAAATAGCTAAGAAACCTTACGAAAACGTTTAAAATTGTTATTCAAGTTGATAAATCTATCCTTGCCATTTACTTTTTCGAGATTATTTCATGTGAATGTTGACCTCGACTGGGGTTTAAGTGATCCATACCGAGAATCCAATTTTGTGTCACTTATTCGAGCATATGTCACGTGTAATGTTGTCTTCAAAGGCTGGCAAGGGTTTATTGGCAATGACGAGTGAGTTGACGCCTCATTATAGACTAAATTGTCTATAGGCCTCAAATCGCACGTTACAGGCGACAAATTCGCGGGTCCAAAAAGAGAGACTGATTGCTCATTGATATCACATTACTCTAAACTGGTTCATCCATTTGCGTTGTGTGTGGCATGTAGCGCCGCCGTCTTGCTGGACAAGTTGTAAATCTTACAGAGTGGTCATCTTGTGGTCCTGTTTACCAACAAAGTCCCCCATTTCGATGTGGGCTCACAAGGATGCTCGACGTCATGAATAAGACGTTTTTTTTAAATTCCACCACGTTTCTGGGACCTGAGTTGCTCCGAAATTAATTGTTATCATCCATTTTCTACCACTCTCCAATGCGAAACGTCGTCCAAACCGAAATGGCGCCCGAACAAAATCCACTTGGAACGCAAAAACACACCCTTTACTCAGTTCCTTCGTCTGCCATTGTTCGGAGTCGACTTTCACCATTAATCTACACTCCTCTTCAGACGAAGCCAAATCCCTGATAAGTTGCGGTTCAGTCAATTTCTGAATTCGAGTCGATGTGCATGGAAATCTCCACCCTAGTCACTGCGGAGACCTAGTCAATCTCTTCAGTCGTGGCTTCCAAACAGCTGCCATCAAACTGATCGATTGTACAGCTGGCTTCAATGATCACCAGCATCAGTAAGGAAGCCGAGAGCAGATCTCATCTTGAAGTCAGCCTTGTCTCCAAAGTCGGACAACCCTACGCCACATAACAACAGTTGCCCACAGCAAGCCAACCCATAAAGCCACTTTCAACAGATAATCTCTCGCCGCCCACTGCACCTCCCCTCCCTCTCGCCAACGCCACTTTGTAACAATTCCACAATTCGAATTACACAATGGCCGGCGATGATCTATCTATTATCCGTCTTTATTTACCCGTTCGATATGCACTAAATCAAAAAATAAAAAAAAGAAGAAATGTTCCCCCCCCCCCCCCCCCCCCCCAAGTGAATTACATCCTCGAAGCATCTATTTCTTGGCACAATTTATCTCCTCACCTGTCCAATTGTGCTAAACAAACACGGGAACGTGTGTATTTGAGGAAAAATTAATGAAAATCAGCAGGAAAGGCAAACGTGTGTGGGTGTGTCTGTTCGTCTGTGCAGCCAAAACAAATTGATTTGTTGAATCCGTTCGCAGATTTATTGCATCTCATTCGGTGTGAGGCGAATCCTTTTGGCCCCGCAAACACACACACCACCGATCGCGGACGATTCGAGTGCAATAAATAAGACAGATTCACTTATTTAATATTTTCCCCCCCCTGGTCCAGCCGAGAGATAGAGGAAGGGGAGGGGGGGGGGTTCTATTCAAATTAAGAGAAGGAGCTGGCGGTGGTGGTGATGGTGATGGTGACGGCGCGGCGACGGCAGTGGTGACGTCGACGACTGCAGGTTCGTCCGGAGGGACAGAGATACAACATCGCTTCGTTGTTGCTAGCAGCGTGTAAACAATCTCACGCGCGCATAAATTGCCTCCTGTGCCTGAGCGTGTGTGTGTACACGAGATAGAATGCCTCATAAATCCATCACTTGTTGGTGTGTACTATTTTTTTTGTTTTGTTTTGTGTTCATTCGTCTCGTCTTTAGCTCGGCTCTAGAGATGGTGGTACTGCCCGAGCTCTTGTCTTATCCACCAACAGAGACAGAGAGAGAGAGAGAGAGAGAGATAGAGAGAGCGGTGAGGCATTATAGTGATGAGAGACCTCGCTCGGTTTGTTCCAAACGAAATTATTTATTTTCTAGAAAACCCCACCATTCGCCCCCTTCCCCCTGTACATCCCCTAAGATGCGCCCTCGACGTGAGAACATCTGTCCTTCAGCACTTTAGCAGCACCACCAGCAGCAGCAGCAGCACAGCCAGGCATCTCAATGTTGTGCCGGTTGTGTGCCTCAGGAACCCGGGCACAGATACTTTCCGGAATTATGGAAATTCATCTTGTTCTCTGTAAATATTTTAATTTTCATCGGTGATTTGTTGTTTGTTATAAATGTTATAACGTATAACACTGACATGGCAGGGGTTGATCTCGCTGAACGATGGTGGCGATGGCGGGGGCCATGGCAAGGCAAGGCAACGCGACTCGCAACTGAGATGGGATACGGCTGGTCGGCACTCGGCGGATGCTCGTGACGATAATGATGATGATGATGATGAAGGTGCTAACGAGAGGGCGCCTGGGTGCGTTTTAAATGGTACATTGACAGATTTATCAGCTCTCACAAGACAGATGCAGAATCTGGATTTATTTGTGTGGATTTGTTCGGCTCGGCTGGAGTGTGGGCGACCGATGAGGGAGGCAGACCAAGCCGCTTGCCGCTGATGGAAGTGGAAGGATGAACACACTGAGTAATTGGCCGCGACTGAAGGAATTATGAGCAGCGAATAGAGGCGTCTATTGTTTGTGTGGCGTTCAATTGGTTCGGGAGTGCGGATGTGTGTGTGTGTGTGTTTGCGTGTGACCTTGAGACGTTGGGTTGATCGAACAGTCTGTCAGAGGACTGATCATGGAGATGCAAAAATCCCATCACCACCGCTCAAATATCATTTCAAAGGTTACTTCGAAAAAATACGAATTCAACTTCAAGTTGTCACCTTCAAACATGATCTGATCCCACACATTATCACACACGGCGACTTCATCAATTCCGCTCCGATTGGTTGTTGCCGTCGTGTCTGCTTAAAAGAGCAATGCTCTGGACACGACGCGATGATGAAACTCAAGCCATTTCGAATGGAGCCTCAATTCAAAGCGGAATCGGTGATTTTATGTCTTTATCTTGTTTATTCATCGATCAGCGAAGCATTTAAATGATAATCTGTGAAGACTGTTTGTCTATCGATCAAGTCGATTTTAGCAACTGAAACCTGAATTTTACGTAAACAACTAGATCTTCCATAACCTGTTGCTCTTTTATCCATCATTTTACGATCACTTTGGGGCAACATTTGTTTTAAGTTCCTAATTAGCTGCGTTCAAGTCGGTCCTATGGTTGGTGACAAGTCAAGGACTTTTGCTTATGCTGATGGAGACGTCAGACCGTCCGGGATGGAGATGGGCATCAGCCAACAAGCCGCTGCTCGGGTGCGATTTTTCTTCTGGGCCAAATAGAAGTTTCTTTTTAAAAATGCAATAAATTGAACAAAAATCAACTTTTTCCATGTGTTATGGCTTTATTAGTAAGAACAAACATTCCCATTAATTGTGAAGTACAATGTCGTCCAACAGGGCTGCCTCGGCTGGCTTCGCAGTACTGCAGCATTCTCTCACCTCAATTGACCTCGTTGATTGTTTCGGGCTCTAGCTCATGGATTACTTGCACGAAATTGGCCTTAAGTGCTTGAATCGTTTCCAGATTGTTGGCATAATATCGGTCCTTCGCGATTCCCCGCAAAAAAGTGCCAAAAGGCATCAAATCGCAGTTCCGAGGGGGTCGTCAATTGACATCGCCAAGACGGCTGTGAACACGATTTGGGAATTTGAGTGCGCAAAAGATCGATTGTGGCGCGAGCTGTGTGGCATGACGCGCCTTCCTGCATGAACCAGAGGTGGTCCTAGTGAATGTCTTCAGTTTCAGTAAAATAAAAATCGGTTAAGGTGGCTCTGTGATGCCCACCGTTGACCGAAGCGCTGTTCCCGATGGCGAGATGATGTTCGTGAATTGAGTCCCACCCTCTCGGCTAAAGCAGCCATATTCTCATCTGTGTGCACAGTACGACAACTCCGATCATGAGTGTTATCCACTGGCACACCAGTTTCACATTTTGAATAAAACGGGCGGACAACAGTCGCCGTTCAAAACATATTCCCAAAAAACGCACTGTTTTGACTACACAGCACTCACTTTGGAAATAAGTTTCCAATAAATCCCAACGTTGTTCAAGCGCAAAGCGACTCATTTCGTTCCGCGGAGCTATGATACTGACTTTCTATAAAGATTTCGAATGGGAATTAGCTGTCAGTGTCAAAATAACCTATGATTAGAAAAAAAACCACTAGATGGCCCACTCTGTATTTCAGTTGATCTTGTCCAACAGTTTCTCATACCTTTCAGTCGTCGTAGCGGCATGGTGGAGTGCTCAAAAGGAGTCTATTTTCATTCTCTACATACGCGTAAAGTGCCGTAGTCATAAACTACGTTGTCGTTTTCGAAATATGAGTGACTTTTCAAAATGAAGTACTTCCGGTCACCTTCTCTGACACCCTTTCCTTGCTCGTAGCGGTATGGACGAGGGCTCAAAAGAAGCGCTTTTTGCATTCTCTATAAAGCAAATTCATCAAAGGAAGTTTCATCCCCGAAAAACGCACCGTTTTCGAGATATAAGCGATTTCTCAAAATTAAGTATTTCCGGTCACCTTCTCCGACAGCCATCCAGTGGTCGTAGCGGTGTGGACGAGGGCTCAAAAGAAGCGCTTTTTTCATTCATGAAAGGAAGTTTAATCCCCGAAAAACGCACCGTTTTCGAGATATAAGCGATTTCTCAAAATTAAGTACTTCCGGTCACCTGCTCCGACAGCCATCCAGTGGTCGTAGCGGTGTGGACGAGGGCTCAAAAGAAGCGCCTTTTCATTCTCTATAAAGAAAATTCACGAACAAAAGTTTCATCCACGAAGCACGCACCGTTTTTGAAGTATGAGCGATTTTTCAAAATTATGTATTTCCAGTCACCTTCTTGGACACCCTTCCAGCCATCCTGTTGTCGTAGCGGTTTGGACGGGGACTCAAAGGTAGCGTCTTTTCAGTCTGTATAAGACAAATTCACCAAAAGAAGTCGCGTCCCCCAAAAAACGCACCGTTTCCGAGATATAAGCGATTTTTCAAAACCAACTACTTCGGGTCACCTTCTCGCACATTTTTTCCTCAGTCAAAAAAGTCAAAAAGAATCCCAAATGAGTGGGTACTTGTCAGCGAGCATCAACGAGCGCGCGCACACACACCAAACCGCGCGATGTTTACATGGCTCAGCTCATCGGCCTAATGACGGCCCGGTATGGTTATTTACACCTCTCACACTAAATCTCGTCGCTACATCGGTTCGGCTCAGCTCATTTGAAATTCTTTTGATTTCCCACAAAGCCCCCCCAGCCACCCCCAGCCCCTCTTCGGCACAAAGCACATAAATCTGCCTTGACTAATCCACATTGAATTGATCTCTCTTCTCAAGAAAGCCGACTTAATCATCATAACAACCACACTCTGGTCTGGCCTATGAGCTGCTGCTCCTCCTGCCGTCAGCCAAACGCACGATTGATGACCCTAAAGCGATACTCGTCCTCAGATTCGAATCCAAAGCCAGCGACGAACAGCCACCAGCCACTGGCCCAAATACCTTAACTCTGAGATACGAGCCGAGCATGTACGCTCGTACATATGTAGTATCTGGCGAAGCAACGAATGAATTAAATATTCGTTACTGCCCACATAAATCTGTCAAATTCGAGAAAAGAAAAGGA
Source organism: Eristalis pertinax (assembly GCA_907269125.1). Classification (NCBI taxonomy): domain Eukaryota; kingdom Metazoa; phylum Arthropoda; class Insecta; order Diptera; family Syrphidae; genus Eristalis; species Eristalis pertinax. The sequence goes on from OU026148.1 coordinate 11,407,657, forward strand.
ACACAGCGACGGCCAACAGAAAAACCTCCTAAAACCGCGCGTCAATTAAAACCGACGAAAAAAAAAAGAAAAAAAGAAGAAGTTTCGTTTCATCTAAATCAGTCAGTAAATCTTAGACAAGTTCGACGACGACGGCGACTAGTCCCGCACGGCCTATAGTCACATGCCTACACTCATCACCGACTTGACGGAGGCTGCTAGCTGCTGGCTGGCGGTTGGGGTAGAGCAGCAGCAACATCTCGTTTTCGATTAATCAAAAATGTCGCCTCAACTCAACACAACAGAGCACACGGCCACAGCAGGCCGGGATGCCGCCGAAGAAGGGGGCTCCGATCGATCCGCCAGTTGTGTGAGCTCTGAATAAATTAGCGAAAAAGGTCGCTTACAGATTTCACGTGTGTGACGAGAGGTGGTTGGGCCTTTCAGCTCTTTGATTCGGTATCTCGGGGTGACCCAAAGGTTTCTCCGATCGACGATGTTATTTATGGGCCGTGAATAAGTCAATGTGTTTGGGTGCTCGTCGAATGGAAATGGCTCTTCAAGTCTGTACCATTGTCAGCGATTTGAAAACTGTGATTTCTTACAAGGCAGACACAGATTCAAGGGGAAAATGAAACGAGTTGTCGTGCCGTGCTTGATGGGGAATCGATGCTAAACTGAACCATATTTTCGATTCCAATTTGTGAAAGATGACGGATTTTTAAATGAGAATGATAATTAGGCACTCATTTCTGGAACTTTTGTGGGGGTTTACCGTTGGACGAGACTGCCTGGGAAAAGAATGAAGTGGGAGAGCTGCTCAGTGGTCGAGCTTTTGTCGACGCAAGATGTTTGGAAATGATTTGGAAGAGCGATGCTGGCAGTGTTGCGATTGTAAAGTGTTTGTTGCGTCACTCGTGAAAAGCTAGTCACTAATTGAAGGTAGCCAGGTAGGTAGGGAGGTAATTAGGTGCCCTTACGGCTTTCCGAACATGACGTGTTGGGTCCATTGTGGCCATGCTAGAGAGTGTTAACCCCCGTGAGCCCTACTGTAATCCTAAAACCGGCCAGAGCCAGTTTTTCAATTCAAGACCGTGTATGTCCGCCAGTAATTTCTTTTACTTGCTAGGGCCGGCCATTCGCAGAGCCGATGCTGGATCGAATCTGTTTCTTCCTCATCTCTGCAGCAGAAGTCGTTGTGCGGTATGGTGAGTCGGTAAGGTCTCCTATTACCGTGCGTACATCCTTGCGGCTAAAACTGATCAATGATGTTGATCTCTTCTTGCTGAGCATCGGCCATAGAGCCCTTGCGGTAGGCCCAATATTCAGGCCAAGCCAGCAAGTACTGCCTCTGTCCAGGGCTCCGACTTGAAGATTTTTGTTTTGTGTTTGTGGAGCTGAGCGGCGGGTACGAGATTGCCAGGCGTTCCCACGCAATTCCGTGCCCTTATTTTCGAGACTGTCCGCTTTCGCGTTACCTTGGCTTCCAGTGTGTCCTGATACCCAGTAGAGGGCCACTGAATTCTTCAAGCATTTAATGCGTTGACGGTAAGTCTGCATAATCCAACCAGCTTCGATGTCAAAGTGTCTGATGCTGTGGCCTTTATTGCCACGAATAAGTCTCAGCACGAGCGCCGCTTCATGTATAGCGGCCGCTTCGGCTTCAAAAACGCTGCAGTCAACAATGAGTGCTAGGGAAGTTTCAGAAGACACCTACCCGCGCTTGTCTTTGAGCCGTCAGTGTATATGGTGATCTCCCATTCTACTATTGCAACTTGTTCCTTCCAGTGTTCCCTGTCCAGAAACCGTAGATAGAAGCTCTTCTTCGGGGCAAGAGCTGGTGGAAGGTGGTCGGTTGGTCCCATGTTCCGCACTGCTTTCCAACTTTTTAGTATAACAGCGTGACCATATGGTTCTTCCTTCCAAAATCCCGGCTCTCTAAGCCTCAAGGCCGAAGAGGCTGCTCGAGAGAGCAAAGTGGCATCCGAGAATGCGGCGGCACGACACGATCCACGAGTGCAGCGATTAAGGACTAGGAAATCTCAAACGAAGCTGGGTTTTCAAACGGAGGTGGATTACATCAAGACCCCTGGAGCACAGTCCTTTCTGTTGTGTGTGTGCTTGACGGTGCTTCCATTGTTAGTTATTTATTTATTGTTTATAGTTAGCATTTCCTACATAAACCGCAGGACTCAAGAGTTTTGTTGGATCTGACTGTCATCCTAGCGAGAGCCTCGACCACTTTGCGGTGGAATGTCTTCAAGGTTAGCTATGAGCGTCTGGCTTCCTATAATAATATGGGCGGCACTACAGCCCGTAGAGGGCCATTGTCTAGCTTCTCAGGAACCACTCATGTTGTGCGGGCTATTGCTCCATCACGAGTTGAGTCACATCCGCTGCGAGTTTACCCCGTCTTTTCTTTTCAATTTCCTCCCGCAAATTATGCAAAGTGGAAGCGTAGGATGTGGCGTTGATGGCTTCACCTTTTTTTTTGTACTCAATGTACAAATGTCTAAAAAAAACAGTGGCCATGAGCTTCCCGGCAGACGGAGTGACTTTGAACTTCTTCGGGAGGTCTGTTCCTTTCTCACTTTTTTCTGAGGCGCTGTGAGCATTCGTGGCACCCACCTTGCACTGACCTTTGAAAGGTTAAGATGGTCATGAAGAATAGTGTGAATGGTACCTATTGAAAGCTTGGTGAACTCTGCCATCATTTTCACCTTTATTCGGGCGTCATTAAGAACAAGTTTTTCGACTTCTTTGATGCTTTCTCCCGTAGAAGCAGTAGCCGGGGCGCTGGAGCGGGGGTCGTCTTCAATGCTCTCTCTCTGCCTCTCTTGAACTCACTTGACCACTTTTGCACAGTTGATAATGAAGGTGCGGCACCCTGGTAAACAGCCACCATCTCTTCATGGATAGTTTTTTGACTTTTTCCTTGCTTAGTCAGAAATTTAATTACAGCGCGATGCTCAATTTTCACCAACATTCTGTTTAACTAGAGATAAAACGCGAATTAATAATCACATTTATATGAAATTTTACATGAATGCACTAAAATAATAGTATTATTTGATAAATAAGTAAATTTATATATACAACCACAGCTTCACCCCGATACCGAGAACATATTGAACGCCCCTCGTATGTATAACCATAGTGGCACCATGCGGGTTGACTTACTCCTGTACCTGGAACCAGTTGGTGCTCGTGACGAGGCGGTGTAGCTGGCTTATACTGACGCCATTTAGTTCGCTGAGGTTGTGGTAAATGTAGGTCCCTAGGAGTGCCTACGAGTAGAGGATGTGATGTCTGGTTTCTACCTCCAGACAAATCCTCCAGAAAAACTCAGCATTCCTCTTCCGATCACTCGTGAAAAATACGCATTGATATGTAAACTAACGAGATCTGTTGAGTTTGCGTAAGAGCAGCTCGAAATGTGTACGATGTGGCCCTTTTGAAACCACGTGATCTGCACAAGACTTGAGTACGAAACAATTGTCGAACAAGTTCCGATATCAGTCACTAGTCGTGTAGCATTAGCATCTGGCATTGGTGACAACACCTTTTGCTTTGACTTCCGGGTCGGGAAGGTCCTCTCATTCGTGGAACTTGTCACTCTATATGCCCTCGTCGTGCTTCTGCCACTAAGGCAGTAGAACAAATGTTAGTGGTTTTTAAAGATAATGTTGGTGCACCTCTCTTTCCCCGTATTGGCCGCAACTGATCGTCGCGCAATCAGGTTAAATGAGTTGACGAACCCGACGAACTCTGTATGCACCACTTGATGTACGGATCTTTCATCTAAGCCCTGTCTCGCCTGGACTTCAGGGCTCGGAAATAGTTTTGTGAAGCTTGTCTTCTTTGAGAAATGTTGAAAAAAGGGGCCAATGTTAACATGTCCCAATACTGGACACTAGGTACTATAGCATTGCCAGTAGCTTCCTCTAAGAAATATGGTGGCCGGCTCAAATGGGGCACCATGCAGTAGTCTTTGGTGGACACATTACATATTCTGTTTATTAAAATGTGCTTCTTCGCTTCATCACGAAATTTTCTTAACAAATGCCTCAATTCTTTTGTTTTTAATAATTTTTGACATGTCCTCACGAAGGAGCTTGTACCTACTCCATAAAATGTTATCAACGAAAATCGCCAAGCCATGCCAACCAAAATGGCGGCCAAACACAACCGGCCTGGAATATAAAAAGGACCTGCCATGAGGAACAGTTTTACCTTTCTGTCAAGACGACCTCGTATTAAATTCGTCCTTTTCGGTTGGCTTGTCTGTTGGTTGACTCTCTAAGCGGCCGGAAGAACCAAAGAGATTCTCTCGCCGATCTCGCCACCCATCTTAATGAGACTGATCTTGAAGTGGGACACACAGAGGAAGGACGATCAAGCAAATGTCCATTCCAGAGCCATTCCACACAGAATTCCGCTCCCGACTAGCAATAACCCGTCCCGACTATCACCATTACAAGGAGCTTAACTTGTTCAGCCAATGCCATCCCCCCCTAATCCACAGAGCGTCCAGAAATTAACATACCCCATCGAGCGGGGAACAACAAAAACCGAACTTGTAAGCTCATCCGGCCGTGTCGCGCTACGTTGGTGGCGGTGGCGGTGACATTACAACGGATTGTTACAACGCATCCGACATAGGCCTGAGGTCCCCAGAACCACTGCGCGTTGTTGTCACCGTTGTTCGTTCATTCGGAGCACTCAGTCAGTCAGCGAGATGAAAGAATTTTCACTCTCGGCACCACCGTTGTCTACACTCTTGTAATTGAGCATAATTAGATAGATTTTACCGAATGGGCTCATTAATCGGATTACATTCCTCAGCCGTTGTGTAAGATCGGGCGGCGTGTCGGCTAAGTTCTCTCGCTGCCCAAATAACTGCGGCACGCACACACAACGCGACGATGGCCAAGAAGATGATTTCGATGCTAATGATGGCGCGCGAGAGAAGAAATATGCGCCTAACAGCAGCGCGATGATTTGATGGTAAGTAAGTCGACCCGGCTATTCGTTACTGACACGAATGAGAGATACACAATCGGGCGCGAGAGATGCGAATAAATTGGACTCGGCCGCGCCGGTGGGATCTGGTGTGGCTGGCTGGCTGGCTGGCCTGACTTTTTGTGTGTCACGTTTTAACAATTTCAAGTCATTAACGGACTTTGTTTACGCTCGCTATGGATTGGATGTGGTTTGGATATGGTTTGGGGGCAGTTTGGATTATAAATTCACGGATTCGCTAGATTTAGTGTTTTATTGGATGCTTTGAAGGAGAGAAATCAAATTAATGTTATTTATGGAAGTTGAAGCTGAAATCGTCTCTGATGGCTGTCGCTGTAAATCAGAATTAAATACATCGTTTTTCTGCCTGATTTCTCCTCCAGAAGAGGTTCACTATTTGTGGTCCCATGTGAGGGGAGGGGAGCCTAATCAAGGTGGTTGACAGAAGCGTTCGGATAATGAACTGTGAGCCGCTGAGATCAGCTTAAGCCCGTGACTGAACTGGAAACGAAGTCGTGACGTCTGGACGTTTGACTCCCGTTTCGGCATTTATAACCTTTGAGGTCTGCTTTTAGACTTTATCTAGCCGAGCCGGGGAAGGGAGGGCGAAAAAGACCGTTGATGTGTCAAGACTGCCGATATTTAGTGGCTGATGATTAGCTTGAGGCGTCGAAATGTTGCTGCTATCTGCGTCATTCGGTGGAATTCTTGTGGATTTTTGATTTCATGATCAATTCGAATCGCGATAAATTTTGCAAAATTTTAAATGCAAATTTATGGCCGTTACGCGTTACCGCTTTGGATAAAGTGTTCCTTTTCGACGCCTGTCTTGGTGGCGTTTAAGAGCTTACAAAATGTGACGTGGGCAGGATTAGTATTTTCGAGATTTTTCTAAATGAACCGCATTTCTCTTCGACGTCTGTAACATTTCTTGGAATTTGGACAAACATTCAACGCCATTTTGAGTTGATTTTCAAAACTACATTTTCTTTTTCAAATTTTCGATCCAGCGTCAAATATTTGAGCTCAAAGATTCTCTATTCGATGCCTTAATCCAAGTGAAATCAATACCAGGTGCAGCGTTTTCGAGATATGGAGCCTTTTTTTCAAAATTAATTGCTTTTTGATGAATTCGCGCTTGTCTTAGACGGCCGCTGCCTGCAAGCAATTGGATCTGGCGCCACTTATTTGGCCTCCAGACGTTCCTCTTCGACGCCTGCAACAGTGTCTAAGATTTGACCAAAAGCAAAACCAAACCGTTTTCGAGAAATGGTAGATTTTTCAAAATTCGGTTGTTTGGCTTACACGGCTGATACGTTGCAGCGAATTGGACCTGGGGAATCTTATTTCGGCTCAATACTATGTTCTTCGATGCTATGCAGCGTTGGCTGGAACTTGACAGATTTCAAAATAATTTTGTTTTTTGACCAAATTTTGGATCTTGCGTCACATATTTGAACCTCAAATCCTTTCTCTTCGATGCCTGCACCAGTGTGTAAGACTTGAGCAAAAGCAAAAGTAACGCCAATTGGGCCGTTTTCGAGAAGTGGCCAGATTTTCAAATTTCAACATTTTTTTAAAATCAGTTTCTATGGCATTCGCTTCTAATGCGTGCAAGCAATTGGATATAGCGCCCCTTAGTTGGCCTCCAGATGGTCCGCTTCGAAGCCTGGAAAGTGTCTTGGACGTAAGTAAAAACGAAAGCCAACCATCAACCGTTTTCGAAGTATGGAGTTATTTTTTTCAAAATTAATTGATTTTTGATAAAGTCGCGCTTGTCTTACACGCCAATTGGACCTGGCGCCACTTATTTGTCGCCAATTCGTCGCCGGACTCATCGCTTTCGAGATATGGTAGGTTTTTCAAAATTCTGCTGGCGTGCATGCCTTGATGCCTTGCAGCCAATTGAACCTGGCGCATCTTATTTGGGCTCAATACTATGTTCTTCGGTGCCTGTAGCATTGTATGGAACTTGAAATCTTGAAACGCCAGTTGCCTCGTTTTCGAGTATTGTTCAGATTTTCAAAATATTGTTTTTGACCAAATTTTGGATCATGCGCCACATATTTGAACGCCAATCCTTTCTCTTCGATGCCTTCAACAGTTTCTAAAACTAAGAGCAAAAGCGAAAGTAAATCCAATTGGACCGTTTTCGAGAAGCGGCCAGTTTTTCAAGTTTCAACATTTTTTTAAAAATCATTTAGTATGGTCTTCGCGTCTAGTGCGTGCACGTTATTGGACCTAGCTCCAATTTTTTGGCCTCAAGACGTTCCTCTTCGAAGCCTTGGCCATTGCCTAGAATTTGAAAAAAAAACGAACTTATCGCCTTTTCAAGATATGGTAGGTTTTTCAAAATTCTGCTGGCTTAAATGACTGATGCGTTGCAGCCAATTGGACCCGACACAACATATTTGGGCTCAATTCATATTTTGGATCTCTCGTCATATATTTGAACTGAAACCCTTTCTCTTCGATGCCTGCGCCGTGTTTGAGTCTTGATCGAAAGCGAATGCATCGAAAGTTGGATCGTTTTCGGGATGTGGCCAGTTTTTCAAGTTTCAACATTTTTTAAAAATCAGTTTTTATAGCCTTCGCGCTTAATGCGTGCCAGCAATTGGATATAGCGGCCCTTAGTTGGCCTCCAGACGTTCCTCTTCGACGTCCGGAACAGTGTGTAAGACTTAGGCAAAAGCGAAACCAAACCAACACCGAAGGTGGACAGTTTTCGAGATATAGCCGATTTTTCAAAATTGATGCTCACTGTGCCTTGCCGTCACAGATTTGGGCTCAAAATTGAATTCTTCGATGCCTGCAAAAATCCTGGTCTATTTTTCAAATTGCATTGCTAAGGTATACGAAAACCAGTGTCATTGAGTGGGTCTCAGCGCAACCATTGGCATGTGTGTCTAAGGCTAAATACGTCCTATCTTGTTAACACGGCCATCCATCTGCAATTTGCAACAGGGAGCCACCTTCTGCATTCCACTCTCATACATTTCGGTAGTCAAAGCCCTCCCACTCGTGCCACCTCCACCGGCTTAGCCAGCAGATACAAGTTGTGACCGAAATCCGAGGATGAGATTACCCCTAATTCACTGCTCATTCAGATCCACGTTCATAATCTCAAAACTCAAATGAAAACTGCCACAATATCGTGAACAAATTTCACGAGACAGTCCCTCTTGCGCACCCGGTCGACACACGGCGACCCCGAGCAGGGCAACTGAGAAAAGAAGGAAAAAAAAAGCAACAAACTTTAATTCCAATTTATTAATTTGACAATATCGCGCGCACCCGTCCCGGCTTCCGCTGCAGCCGGCTCCATTTATGCAGCCGAGATATTGCCTCTATTTGCGGATGAAACTCCTGTGTGAGGAGGACCGCTGTGGACTGGGGCCCACCGCGCCGGCATTCCCTGCGATATAAGTTTACAATCGCCACCACATCGCATCGTTTCCTCGTGACGCTTAAATTAGGCATGACCAACCAAGATGGAGTAATAAGCACCTTTCTTGGGGATAATGCAGATGATGATGATGCTGCTGCTGCTGCTGCTGCTGCTGGTTGGTGGTGACCGCGGTGGTGGTGCCTGCGAAGCGAACCTGGCCTCGTATTCGGAGCGGCGAACTAAATTAACTTTGGCCTTAAGCTGTTCCGTTTTCTTCTCCTCGCGTGTTGCTGTGCGTTTTTAGTTCGTTTTTTTCTTTCGTTTCTTTTCTGTTTGCGCCTTCGTGTGCTCGGTGGACTACGATGATGTTATGATCCGAGGAAGAGGAAAACTGATTATCCTCCGCCGAAATAGATGTGTGCCGGCGAGTGGGTGCGTGGGGGTGTGGATCTAATAACTTCCATTTCGGGGGCTTCGCCGTGAATGGAGAGATTTCGTTTTGCATATTGGCACTGCGGATGAAAAGTTTTTCGATATTTTCCAAGGACTTTCGGTTAATCCACGGGCAAGGGTATCATTTTCTTTCCTTTTTTTTTCCACTTTTTCTATTTTTTTCTTTTCTAATCTTGAGCCTAAATGAGTTGTGGTGTAATCAGCGAGCTTCATGGGGACTCTGAGTGGTTCGGGGTTTTTTGAAGGTCTCACGGGCATGAGGGAAGATTAGCGCGTTGAGTGGGAGTGGGACGAGTAGGCCGTGAAGTAAGAACAACTTGTTTTTTTGATGTTTTTACGCGGCTCTGGGAGCTTGTTGAAATGTGGCAAGAATGAGAGAATAGAAGTGGTTTTAATGGACAGAGGCAGCTGAGTGTGAAGATCAGAGTAGGTCTCCCCGCAAACCCATCACCGATTCTGTGGATGAGACCTCTCAGAAGGCCACTATAGATCTACGGGGTGACTAGCTGAGAACGATAGGAAAATAATTATAAATGAAACAACAACGTCATGAGGTGTAAAATTGATACTGGCTTAATTTTGAAGCAACATTCATGGCATTATACATAGAGCAGCACACCGCCTCGGCTTCGCTGCCAGTGCTTCAAGCGGTCAGTCCAATTTGACTGTCTAATAAGTGTCGGCGACTCAATAAGTGCTGGCTTCTTCTGACAATAGCGTCTCGAATGTTGCCGTCGAGCTCGTCAAATATGGTCGGCTTGTTAGCGTTGACTTCGAACTTAAGGTAGCCCTCGAGTGGTGTCAAGTCGCTTGATAGCGGCGGCCAATTGATGAACGCTCGCGGTGACATATCCAAGTCGCCAAATTGATCCACTACAACTTCGTTAGGTTGCGTCGCTTGTATGGCATATAGAGTCGTCTTGATGGAACCACAGCTCGGATACATCGATGTTGCCAGGCTACACAGAGAGTCGGCTAACATCCCTCTACATCGAAGATCTTTGACAGCAGCGTCGTATCCTTCCTCATTTCGAAAGCAATAAGTTCCGCTGACGCCCCCATGCCACAAACGGCACCAAATAGGAGGATCCATTGATGCTTGGTCAAGCACTTGCGGATTATGTTCGGTCCAATGGCTTGTTGACTGTCGCTTAGTCCGACCAGATCTCCGCCTAATTAGCAAACTCACGTCGTTGTCTATGGTCGTCCGGCTGTAAACCTTGTGTCAGCACAATCTTACACGGAGATAGGCCCAAATTCAACCGCTCTAGCGACGCCCAAATCAGCCGAATCGGCATTTCTGTGTCTCCTTCAATACTGACCTCTACGGCGGCTATGCACTCTTCATTTCGCACCAATCTCTGCATCTGTCTGTAGCGGCAGTCAAGCTGTGCTTGCCCAACCCTCTTCTCTGAATTTGATCGACAGTCTATAAATTCGATAAGACTTGTCTGGGTTCTGGGTCACCACGTGATCACGGAAAATGAGATCGCCGATGAACTTGCCAGACAGGGATCAGAGGAGGTACTCTCAGGACCTGATCCTAAGCTGCGATTACCTGCGTCCTTGGTTAGAGCTTCCATCGACAGTTGGACTTCTCGAGAGCACAACCGGGGGTGGCATGACTTTGCAGGATGTAGACAAACCAAGCGCATGCTTCCTAACGTCTGTAAGAAATCCGCGGCATTCTTGTCATCTCTTCACAGAAAAGACTGCAGATGGCTTACCGGCGCATCAAGGCCAACCTTCGCCAAACAGCGAAATGATGCTTGGCCTTAGCGATGAAATCCTCTGAGACGCATGTGGATAAGACAACGACACTGCACAGCATTTACTCTGTCTCTGTCAAGAGTTAGCTCGGATCACGTGGCAGCTATTCGGTGAGAGCTGTTGATGTAGGCTCCTAAATGTAAGCCGCTATGTACAATGGACCACTTTCTGAGTCTGAGAGTTGAAGTACAGTGTAGTGTAAAAAAACATCCGACAAACAAAAATTCTCTCTCTGGCTGGTGACTTGACGTCGAAAAGAATGGACTCGGCTCAGAACTTCCCACGGTGCGACGAATTGCCTGCAAGCTGAAGCAGTGATGACGACGAACGCGTTGTGAATTTACAACTGAGCCGGAATTTCGATATTTTTTAATGATTTCCACACGCTCGGCGGGTGTGGAACGATGCATGATGAAATGGCAAAATTTACTGAATATTTGGACAGCTGGATGTCTTTTGGCAACTTTGGCAGTTGCTGCAAGACTCAATCGGAGGCTCTTAGTAAGTGTGGCAGTAATCCATTGCGATTAGAGCTTCCGTCTAGGGTTTTCTCATGACGCCGCCACTTAGCAGGCACACGAGCATCTCCAAATGTCTGGTTATGATGTTCCCAAGGCCTGCTGCATCCTCTCATGTGAATTGTATCATTTTGTTGGCTCATTTTCACTTGCCATAGCCTTCAAGATGGGCCAACTCTTAGAGAGATCATAACACGGTCTTTCACCATCTGGTGCACTCCACCCGACCATTCCCTGATCTTCCTCTCAAATTCTTTCGCACGAACCACACCAAGTACCTGATTGACTCCGTCCGCCAAATGTGCAGACACTTGTTTAAAACTCCATCACGCCACGTTCTCATTTCATTTCTCATCAAGTTAGAGCCCCCACCATCCAGCACCATCAAAAATGGATTTTCGATTTGTCTAAAACGAGCCATCAAAACTGCGCCCTTGCCAATGCCGATGTTGCCGCTTTCGCATCGAGCATTTGCCAAAAACGTAATATCACACCAAACTGCCGTCATAATAGTTAAATGCCTCTCTGTATGGGCCAATTTCAAATCAAATACTTCGGCTCCATCCTCCGTCGTCTCATTCCATCCCATCCTACGGCCATTTGTCAATTTGCAAGCTTTTGTAACCAACAACAGCCATCAGCACGACGCACAAAACTCCCCAAAAAACAGGCTTAGACGAGGAGAAACTCAATTTCCTTTCCATGATCCGATCGAATGTATCCACCCGCCATATGTACACCATCACGGTCGTAGTTTAGAATGACATTCCATCACCATGTACCGCACGCAACCTAGTAAATTTTTATGAAGCAATATTCCCCCGGAAAATATATGTATTATACAATATATCGGTCCCATTCACCAATTCAATGAGCATAATAAAGCTCGCGCGCCAGGCGCACACAAGCGCTATGTACGGCCTGTGTTGATCGGGGGGTGGTGATGGTATGGATGTGGGTGGTTTGCCGATGCCGATGCCGATGCCACCCTATCCAATGGCACGACAAATAAAATAAAATTTTATTCATTTTCATTTTTCGCTCAAAACATTTCATTAGCCAGCGATTGTGCTTGGAATTTTTGATTTCTCCCTCGAACAGGGCTCTCTCTCACCGCCGAAAGAATTCTGAGAGACAAGTGGGTGTCGGAGTGGCGAGGGTGAACGATAAGGTGGGTTAGTTGTGCTCGACTTGGGAGCGATGTAGCGATGGTGGGTCTGCCTGGTGGCATTGGGAAATCTCTAGCACTTAACTTGTTTCATAAATAAGGCCAGATGAATGGATGACTGGATGGCTGGTTGGTTGGCTTGAATGAGATGCTTGGGATGTATATAGATAGGAGATCTCAAAAGTCCTTGCCGATGCTTTCAAATTTCATGATGGAATGAAACATCAATACATTCTTTTCTTTTTTTGCTAAGCGAACAGTGTGGTGGGCAGGAGAAGTGCTCTTGGCGACTTATGGCTCAATCGTAATTGACTTAAATAAACTGAGGTTTGTTTTATGACTGAGCGAAGAGTGGACAGAATCATATAGGAACTTGAGCGAAACTCCAACACCGACTGATATTTACGTACGTAAAGAGGGATCGATTTCGCACTCACTGGCAAACTTAACGAAACTCAACGAAACTTAACGAAACTGAACGAAGGGTATATTATGGTCACAGCGTATGAATTGTTTAAGTTGACATAAGTTTTAAGTGTTGGCTCTCCTTATTGGAGATCCTAATCCTCAATGAATGACCAAAGACAAGTGGAATGCAGCTCAAGGTTGTGCTAACATAGCCTGCATCTAGTCTCCTTTATATGGACAACAGAACCCCCTCTAAGGAGTCAGTGATAACCGCAGCAAGCCCTTTTCTGACTTTTGGAAAAAACTTGTTGATTTTTGCAGACCTCCCTCAATTTTGGAGCGGGGATTATGGAATATTTTGTGAGCTTTTTCTAAAACGAGCCAACACCTAAGTCTCAACAAGCGTTACGCTAAACTTATTGCAGAAGCGTTGAAATAAAATTCAGACCACCAAGGCCTTCACCACCTTCGCATCACATTTTAGAGGGCATTGTACACGTCCAGAGATCCATCCATCCATCCATAAATCGTGCTGCCAATCGTAAGCCAACTGCTTAGCCCCACTGTTCAGTCATAGAGTATAAAACATTACGGCCGAATGTTGTTCTTTCGGGCTGGAAACCCCTGTAATATGATAAAATTTTATGTTATGGCTCCATTCCCCCGCCCAACCGACACACACACACACATCCAGCCAAACACTTGCAATCGAGCCTAATGCGACTACAAAGCGGCATCAATATTCCTTAGGAATCCCCCCGACGACGGAAGGAGGCAAAATCAAGCTTTCGCCTCCACCGAAATAACCCACCTCCCTCAGCCATCGCATCATCTCCTCATCCTTCATCGTACATCCTGCAACCCCCCCTCCCCTACTCCCCGCACGGCCGTGGGTTTCTCGGTCTGCCTGGGAGAACAATCGTTTTCGATCACAAATCCATCTGGTTTTCGATTCTGTTTCTCTCGCTCTTGCCTGCATCGTCTCGCTTTCGATGGGTTAATGAAATTGATCTCTGCCTGCGCCGATTCCCCAGCCACCCCCAGTCGCCCCCAACCGTTGTGTATACATTGCGATATTAGATTTGATGAAATGGCTAACAGGCATTTATGCAAAGGACCTTTTTTTTTCTGCAGCCTCCCTGCCGAGGTGGAATGGGACGGGGTAGTCGTCATCCTTTCGTAAATGAACATTGAACATAAAATAATCATTTCAACCTTATGCATCCTTCAGCTGATACAGAGCGAGGCTGTGTGTGTGTGTGCTTAACGATCTGCGAAAAGGGATATGTGAAGGGATGCGATTTTATTTGCATTTTGCTGAAAGGATTTGTTTGCTTGTTTGTTGAGGAGACCAACCCCACGTCAATATACACACCTTCACACTCGTTAAGGGGTCAAGTCGATTGGCGGCAGCGGCAGACAAAGGCAAAGGCCACATAAGACTGAGCTAGAAGAGGGAGGGGGGCGAGGGCCCCCTAACAACAGAACATGTGCTCAGCAGCAAGTGGTGGATTCAAATTGACCATAATTGCGATTTAGAGGGTTGTTAGACAAAACAACAACCGATGTCGAAAAAAGAAAACACACACTCAAACAAGAGAAGAAGGAAAAAAATGAACGGCGAAAGGGGTGAGGGTGATGCTTTTATGGGTCGTCTCCCTTCGAGAGGTTTTCCATATTTTTTTCTTTTTTTTTTGTGTACATTTTGCGTATGGACTCAAGGGTGCAAATGTAACATGCACACCTTTTAAGTGCGTGTCGAGAGGCAAAAGACCGTTTTTGTCCGATTTTCCAGTGATTTGAATTTTTTGGGTGATTTCTTACAGACCCACCCATTTACCGCCCCCCTCTCCCCCCCCCCACACACACACGGCCACACAATACAACACCTGATGAAAGAAATTCGCACAAGAATGGTGGTCGGGGGCTGATGGAAGAAGAAGAAAGTGAAAGGAATCGAATAAATACCCATTTGCTTCTTGGTTGCCCTGATTAAGCGAAAGGATCGCGTTGTATTTTCTTGGATCATTAAATTTAATCGGAAATTGAAATAGAAAATAGGACTGATGGAATCATCGGTGGAGTGGAAGTGGGAAGGGGGTGGGGGGGGGGGAGGAGAGGGATGAAGTGAGTGTTAGTTGTCGCTATCGAATAAGATGTGAATGGGCATACGGTTTACAGCTGCCGAAATGGAGACACTTTTTGTGTCCTTGCTTGATGAAGTGTGAAATGGTTTTTCATAATTTTTTTGGGTTAAGTGGGAAGGGGGGAGGGGGATAGGGTGGATGGAGGCATTCAGTCTGTTTGCGGAGATTGAAGGAGTGGAGACGGAGGGAAGACGTTCAACTCAAGCTTGAAAATGTTTGCTTATGAAACAGGTCCTTCGTATTATGCTCAAGACAACAGTTTAAGGTGGTCAGCGATAGGCTCTTAATTCAGTCCAGGAGGTGCTGCAATTAGCAGAACGACGCGCACGGGGTGAAGTGTGATAAAGTGAAGTGATAGACCTTTGAACGAAGACCAAGTCAATGGTGTGCTCTTCAAGTTCCAGGTCTGAGCAAATAACTTTGGAATTGAATACACTTTCAGTTCACCAATCACATATGGGTTTCGAAGCAATATTTGTGGCATATAACACCAGCCAGGGGGCCAACTCAGGCAGTGGTACAAGACCGAGCACTTTAAAGCCACGTTTTTGTAAAAATTTCGCAGGCTTACTTCAGCAATCATTCACAATTGGTTGGCTTGATGGTGAACATTTATATCATATAACACTAGTCTTTTCCTTCAAATACCGACTAGGACCACAACAAAGATTGTGGGTACATTCGGAATAATAACAAGGTAGTGTTTGGATGCCTGTCCTGCACTATAGCGTCGAAGCCTGGACAATCTCAAGAGCAGATGAAGAAGTCCTTGGCATTTTCGAGAGAAAAGTTCTGCGTTGCATCTTTGCTTCTGTTTGCGTTGATGGTTTTTGGAGAAGAAGAATACAGGCTGTACAGCGACATGAGCTTTGCCAGACTTTTACGGATTTAACGCCTAAGACGGCTAGACCATGCACAGCGCTCGGGCAACACTGCCCCAGCCCCCTCGAGCCAGTGGGACAACGCAATAGATGATGCCCACGGAACCGTTGGCGTACACAAGTGGAGAAGGACCTCAACCAACTTGGCGCGCGAAATTGGAGGCAGCTGGCTAAAGATCGTGCCAGCTGGAGAAGCTTGTTGCCTGAGGCCCAGGTCCACCCCTGACTGTAGCGCCACTAGAAGAAGAATCTGAGGTATTTGGTCGCAAGAGCTGTGATACCGTCTTGGAGGGACGAAGGTGGTTTGATAAGTTGTCATTGCAATGAGAAATGTTTTGCGGACAGGTCGGCGTGATTTCTCAGGCGCATCGAGGAAGCAACTTAAAGAGATTCTCCGAGGACGAGGGTGTCACATCTTTCGGGCATCGGTTGAGGGTGGGGCTCTAGACTGAGTGAAATTCATCAGGTTACCACATGATCTGGAGGCCCAATTGATTATGCGTGGGCTTAAGAGATGATCAGACACTCGTCACCAGAAACTGGAACAGCATTGCCTCGACCACCCTCAAAGAAATAACGACCAATGGTGTCTTCAGTCTAAATTGCGTACCATGCAGAGGTCCTAAATAATTGAATTGAAGCGTTCGATGTCCCCATCGCGGCAACCAAGGCGATATATTCTCAAACCGTAGATACCCACCGCTCGTGAGAGGACAGCAGCACACACCAAGCCACTGCTGGACGGTGAAGTTAGTAGTGCCGGCCAAAAAAGCTAAAAATTCAGAAAAAATACATGAAATCTTTATTTGAATCGATAGTACGGTCCGTATAATTTAATGTTTGAAGATTATTTCATGCAAATGTTGACCTTGACTGCGCCTCAAATGGTCCATCCGCTTAGTCCAATTTTGGCATACTCTTTCCAACATTTCGGCCGGTATCTCACGAATAAATGCTTCAATGTTGTCTTCCAATGCGTCAATTGAAGTGGGCTTGTCTGTATAGACATGAGCTTTAGCATAGCCCCACAAAAAATAGTCTAAAGGCGTTAAATCGCACGATTTAGGCGGCCAATTGACCGGTCCCGAACGTGAAATAAAATGTTCACCAAACTCGCCCCTCAATAAGTCCATTGTTGCGCGTGCTGTGTGGCATGTGGCACCGTCTTGTTGAAACCACATGTCATGCAAGTCAAGCTCTTGACTTTTGGGCAAAAAAAAGTTGGATATCATCTCACGGTAGAGCTCACCATTCACAGTTGCGTTACGATTCGCATCATCTTTGAAGAAGTACGGTCCAATGACGGCACCAGCCCATAAACCGCACCAAACTGTGGCTTTTTCTGGATGCATTGGTAGCTCTTGCAATGCTTCTGGCTGATATTCACTGCAAAATGGACAATTCTGCTTATTTACGTACCCATTGAGCCAAAAATGAGCTTCGTCGCTGAACACAATTTTTCGGTAAAAAAGTGGATCTTCGCCCAACTTTCCAAGAGCCCAACCAACCAAAAATTCAATAATTTGCAAGCGTTGTTCGTTTGTAAGACGATTCATGGTTAAATTATAGACCAAACTGAAGATGTTTGAAAGTGAAACAAAACACGAAACGTGCGTCAGCTGTTTAAACCAGTGTTGCCAAAAAGATAATAGCTGAAAAATCACTCTTTACATACCACTGCTGGATATTGGAACTGCTAAACAGCCGGATGGGTTGCCCGGTTTTTACCGCATCTCATCGAAAGTAGGCGTCATCGAAATCATGCCCCTACGACCAGTAGAAAGAAGGAAGAAATGTCGGAGAAGGTTACCTAAAATGGTTGACCACAAAATAACGGTAAATCGGCCATATCTCGGAGACGGTTTTTGATTTGGATGCGGTTTGTTGCGATAGATTCAGCATTCAAGGGCGCTTCTTTTGTGTCTCAAGCATCCTACGAGTAGTATAAAGTAGGGAAAGGTGACCTGAAATGCTTGATTTTACAAAATCGCCAATACCTCGAAAACGGTGTGTTTTTCGGCGATCTAGTTTATCTTTTACGCGATTTTGCGCATCTTTGCGCGTTGAAAAGGCGTTTCTTTAGAGCCCTCAACCATGCCACTACGACAGTTAGCTCAGAAGCTGTTAGAAGAAAAATTTGGGAAAAAGTGACCTGAGATAGTTTAATTATGCAAATCGCCATATCTCAAAGACGGTTCCATTTGTTTTGGATGCGGCTCGAAATGTCAGCACAAAAAAATCGACAGTGTATAGTAAGGATTTTAGAGCCTTTCCATGGCTCATCTTCCAACTGCCACAGCGGCCCAACTAGGCGTACCTACGACCTGTGCGCACCTGTGGTTATGTGTTGAGATGTGTATTAACGAAATCCAAAGACTGGAGTGGATCCGACGACATCGAATTTTTCACCTAAAAAAATGTACAGTGTATAGTAAGGATTTTGGAGCCTTTCCATGGCTCATCTTCCAACTGCCACAGCGGCCCAACTAGGCGTACCTACGACCTGTGTACACCTGTGGCTGTGTGTTTAGATGTGTATTATCGAAATGCAAAGACTGGAGTGGATCCGAAGACATCGAAATTTTAACCTAAAAAAATTGACAGTGTATAGTAAGGATTTTGTTGGTTTTTCCTGGTTCAACTTCCGACTGCCACAGACCCATCGATTGAGGATGAAATGACGCATCTAAGCTGATGTTGTGTGTAGCGCGGAGCCGATGTGGACGAAGTCCTTCACTACCTCGAAGTTATAGCCGTTCTACCGGGTCGTCGATGTTATGCATCCTTTCTCGACGACTGCAGCACAATCATTTCGATGACTGTCGAGCAACAATCGTCAAAAAGTCACCTTAGCCGCAATGGCGCCCTATCGAAATCGGCGTGGAACATAAAACGTTCCAAAAACTCTGCCCCATTAGTAGTCCATCGACCTCCAGCATTTGCTGTGACATTCAGTAGATGGTCATAAAATCCCCATTCAAGTCAATTTAACGTCGGCCCTCCTCTGTCGGTAGCCTCTTTCACCTTTCGAATGCGCTCCCACTTAGAACTACACACCTCCGTGTCATCGTTAACCCGCGCCGCCCCTTAGCCCATCCGCCCGAGCCCATTTCATTCTGTTCAATTTAATGCCTCTCTCAATCGAAATCATTACGCGGCCATAAAAATATGACAATCCGCGTCAATCAATCAATTTCATGGCCACCCTTGAATAGATTCCCGATTCTCGATGCCCAACTCCCCACGCCACACGAATGGCATTCAATCTCCAGCAGCCCCTCCTCGGCCGTCCAAGCGATGTGTCCACAAAAACTTTACGACCATATAAAGTGTAAAATTTACTATCTTGCCTGCCGTCCTCTCCCCGTCCCGGCATTCGCTTCGGTGGGCTACTGTCAAATAAATTCCCAATCAAACACAACACACAACGCTGTGCTGCGTGTCGGCGATCCTCTTCGGCTGCCCTGCGCGACTGAAAAAAGAGCATGAATAAAATAAAATCACATAACAAGCTATAAACACTCGAATAAAACAAACTTCTTGATGCATCCCCACCACGTATCGCCGCCTAATGCGTCCCGATGAGCATCCTCTTCTCCTGATTCCTCGTCGCCGCCACTCCCGAGCGAGCGGATCGGTCCTCATAATCAAAGTCGTTTTGACAAGATCCGCATATTTGGACTTTTACGACTTCAAATTAAAGAAAATACTTAAGAAGACACCTCTTGTCGCTCTCGTCGCTTCCAGTGCGGCTTCGAAACCGAACTTCAGAACGAGAGATTCTCTCGGAATCGATATTAAATCGAAATGCACTTTCGCGCACACAAACCAACACACGCGCGCCAACACGGGTGGGGGAAACCAATAAAAAAGCCGTTCATTACTTCCTTCAATAAATAAAGTTGGTCTATCTGTGTTCTTTTTTTTTCTCTTGGATGCACCCCCATCCCCTGGAGAATAAAATTTTACGGGCGTATAAATTAAATAAACGCCTTATTTGCATAGTAGAACGGAAAGCAGCGCGGCTCTCGCGAGGAGAGCTTGCGACGGACGGGGCTCGGCTAAAGCCGAAATGTGCATTGCCGAGCAGTGGCGGAGCATAAAAGTTACGACCCACCGATAGATCGTAAAATCACGCTGAGTGCTTTGGCCAAACGCGGGGATTCTCTCAAAGAATACACCATCGCCACGCACATGCGACCACCGTCGCCACCGTCGTTATTAAAAATCACTTTTGAACTTCGGTCTCCGGTGGCCGGGCGCTCTAATCCGAGCTTCGGTACAAAAGCGCCTTTGCACTGAATACCTGATGCTTCCTGCGCTGCTCACATCTGCTTATTTCCTCCTCCTTAACCGTGTGATTGGATTATGTTCTCCCCCTTTTTGTTTTTTTTTTTTTTCTTCCCCGCTATCGAACGAAAGGGAACTATCGTAAAAACTTTTATTGCCAACCAATTAACCGATAATAATCAATTCGCACGAGAGGGGCTAACAATAAAAAAAAAGAAAAAAGAAACGAGATGGCTCGTGAGCGGCGTAGCGGGGTGAGTATAGCGCCAACGTACAGACGTACGAGATGTGTCGCCAGACCGAGATTAGGCATCTCTCGAGCTTCAGCTTGATGGTATCCAAGCTGGCGACAGCTGCAGGTGTGTGCGTGTTTCGGCGGGGGTATCTCAGCTCGGTGTGGCCGTTAAATCGATTGACAAACTGTCATTGTGGTGGGAAATGATCTTCTGCCAGGTCGGCGTGATTTCGCAGTCGCATCGACACGAGCGTGGGCACATCTTTCGGATTTTATTGCTTCGGCTTGTGATTTACTTCCGTTGGTGACTCATTGAACAAGATGGACGCTAGCACTTCCTGATTCACCTGAATTCGCATTCAGTTTCCGATTTCATCATCGGTACGCTCCGGCAAACATAAAATCCCGTTCATTTAAATTCACCATAAATTAATTTGGCATCAATTCGAAATTTTTAATTTGGTCCCATCCGCCGTCCTTTCGCTCACCTTTGGGCGTCCAAAAATTTATGACCGTTACATCGGATCGGTTTGAGTTGGGCCTGCGGTCCCCGGCACCGGTCTACATGCTCACGCAACTAATATTAATTATTACAGGTACTTAATTATTTTATATATTTTAATGTACCCAATATTCCGAAACGAGGTGATATTCGCACCCCGTCAACCGTTGGCCACAGTTGTCGGAGTTGTCGGATGGGTACCAGCGGCATCCAGTGCTGGAGCAGCAACTGCCACTACATCGACGGAACGGTGTTCGGCGTGTGTTGCGTAGTTGGACCATAAATTTTCCACTTCATTAACATGTTATGCGATTAAACCAGACACACAAAACCTCATCGCCAGGACCCACAAATTCATGTTTTGTCATAATCATAATTCTGCATCCTAGTAGTGTCACTTTTCCGTGTGCCCCTCCCCCATCCCCCCTCATTTGTACCCACTAGTCGTAGTTTGTCCGCATGCAACACAAGTGGCGTTCGCTTGCTGCTGCCACCTCCGATGGGTGCATCTCTTTTTTTTTTCCGTTCGAGCCGGTGACACACCCACCGCGGTCCGCCACCGCCACCGCCCGTAATAATTAATAATAATTATATTTTGAAACAATTATGCCGCGGAGAGGCACTGAGTTTGTCCCAAATAAATTGAATGTTGGACGCGCGGCTTCGACGGTTGTGTGTGGTCGGTCGGTTGGTTGCGGGCCGCATCCGCATCCGCACCCGCGTGCATTTGTATTTCATAAATTTGGATGGTTCGATTCAGTTTTTCTTTCTCTCTCGTTTTTTTTTCTGTGCTCGAATTGGCGGTGGTGTTGCTTGGTTAATTTTCTATGTTCGCCGAGGGATGAAGTGTTGGCCAGGGGGTCAGAGCCAGAAATCACATTCCGGACAGTGGATGCCGTGGGGGTGCGTGTCACAGCGGCCGGGTGCAATAATTTTCACGCGTGTGACTCATGTGCGGGTCGTGTGATTACGTGTGAGATCGTAATTTTCATTTTTCACTCTGACCTGTGACCGACGCACGGTGCGGTGGTGGGCTTCGATAGTGATTTGTTCAATTTATGGTGTTCGGGGGGAGGGATTGAAGCTTTTTGGCGAAGCACGCAGCATTTTAAAGTGGTTTCGAGGGGATTTTGGCTACAGTTGGGCAGGGAGTGTGGAATTTGACGTATCAGCGTCTTGTTGGTCGGCAGTTCTATGTGGTGGATGAATGGACTATACCCATCCGGCAAAGAAATTATCAGAAATTCACTGTTTGGTGCGTCATTCAATAAGAAACTGGCATAATCCTCAACGGCGAGCGATACAGACCGATGGGGCGAGGCATCATTTGAGGTGTCATGACATAAGGCCTTGTGACATAAAGTCTTTGAAAGTGACTTTTGCCCCAATATGGTCTTGTGTCTCATTGTGAAGGTTGTTATAAGGACATATTTTGAAATATCGCCTTATGTCATTGGACCATCCAATAGTTAGAGAAGCTGTCAAGGAAGCACTTCATTTTTGGAAATCCCTCATATCTCGTGCGTCTAGCGTCGAACTTCCCTACGAGCCATTGATGCAGAATGCGAAGAGCCCAAGTATATATCGTCCAACAGAACCTCGGAAGAAGTTAGTACTAATTTTTTGTCGGAGGTTTTTGAACACTAAACAGGAGCAATCAGACTCTGGACAAAACTGGTCCATTGTACTAAAGTTAGTACGTACTCACTTCACGGGCCTGTGGCCAATAGACGGTCTGAGCATGACCTTACATCGTTGATGGTCCTGGGCACTCTTCAGTCATCAGGACTAAGCTGTCTTGCGACCGGTGTGACTTGGTCTTTACAGCGGAGGTTCGGTGTTCCTCTCCTTCTCGAACCAGAAGGCTCGGATTCAAAGACCTGGAGCGTTGGTGTCCATGCGTCCATACTGCAGTCCACGGATTGTTGCCTTCCGGTATGCCACCACATCTTGGTACAGCTCCTAGAGTTCGCGGTTATGTCTTTCCTTGCAGAAAGGACCATATATCCGACGTAGAATTTTTCTTTCGAAGGCACCAATCAATCATCTCTGCTGTTTTGCTTATAGTCCAGCTTTCGGCTTCATATAGCCCCACTGGTAAAATAAGAGTTTTGTAGAGCCTGATTTTGGTCCTTGGAGCCAGGAGTCTTGAACTCAGTTCTTTCGACAAACCAAAGTAGCATCGGTTACCAAGGGCGATTCTACGCTGGGGCTCTTTACTAGAGTGTCGTTTGTAGAGTTAACGTTTGACCCGAGGTAGACTAAATCTTCTTGTTCTTCTTCTTATTCTTCTTGTTTTCTTCTTCTTCTACGTCCGGGGTAGACCTACATCTCAGCCAACAATCCTCCCCAAATCGCACGATCCTTACCCAATCGCCAACGATTTCACACACCAAGTTGGTTGAGGTCCTTCTCCACTTGTGTGCGCCATCGGTTTCGGAGGCGTCCTCTAACGCGTTGTCCCACTGGTACGGAATCAAAGACAAACTCCTTCACTGCCCTTAAAATTGTACCTGGCGATCATAATGTTTTGCCCCAGATGATGTCTGACGTGACGTTTCTTGCTCGACAGCATATACATATTTCGCTCTTGTCTCACTGTCCAGCCTTTTTTGCCTGTTGCTTCAACGGCCGTGAAAGCTTCCACTACGAGACGTTGGCAACACTCGATGATGCCAATGTCATCTGCGAAATTCAACAGTTGGACAATGAATGAGAAATGGGCGACATCTATCGAAAACGGTACGCTTTGTCAACCTCCCGTTGATCAGAGCTTCAGGATGCTACACCCGATAGGAGATCGAGGAAATTTTCGGAGACAATGCTACTCTCTACTCTCTCCAGAAAGCGCAATGAAGTATAGAATGTGAAATACAGTGGACTGCCCCCTTAGTCGAATTCTCACGAGATATCAAAATCAGTTCGACTTAGAGGATGGTTTTTGTATGGAAAATTGCGGGAAATGCCAAAATATGGCGAATAAGAACTTCGAGTCGAGAGAGAAATTCTACTTAGGGAGAGTTCGACTTAGCGAGAGTCCACTGTATTTCCAAATCGGTGTGTTTTCTGTGCACTTGCTGCATGTAGTCAGATGAACTCTGCTTCTAAATGAAAGAGACGTCGATTCAACCCGATGGCATTGGTTTAAATGCGTCTGTTAGCAGTCTTCGAACATAGCTTTCTTGTTCGACTAGGATGACCGAATCCTCAGCAAGTCTACTAAGGAATCGTGAGCGCACAGGCAACTACTTCCTGATCACCGAAAGTAGCGTGCCAGTGACCGTCAAGGATGAAGGACTGCATTCAACTTACGGTTGTTTAACGAATTCTATGTCAAGCTGATTGATGGATTGTATGAACATGCACCTTTCATTCAAAGACCACACAACCTCAAGATCTTGGCTAAATGTAACGAGAACGCCTGCGGTGGTGCCACAAATTCAGTTTAATTTTACCCAAACTTGGAGGCATCTAGTGAGAGACACACCAGAGTTGTCGGTCCGAACTCTATCGCCTCTTCCAGAGCCACCATGCGTCTTATGGTACCATTTAAACTATCTTCAATGTTCAATCGAAATTGTGTTCAAAGTTCCTTTGCCACTTGATCTATACCAAAACTAAGCTTATTTTTTGTTCAAAGTGTCTACCACTTTCGCATTTATCATTCATCATCATTGTTGACTTTCTTCCTTTTTTTTCTTGATTGTGCATTGGGCTCTGCCTGGTTCTTGGACCATCTTAGGCTTTATCGCGCCCATCTCCTGTGTTTGAGTAGGTCAACAATCTGTGGTCAATACACTAGTTTTCAGTTTTACGCCACCATCTCCCTCAAGTGTCAGAGACTAGGAAGTTCATCTGCCATTTAAAACTTCTCAAACTTAGCCGTCCGGTGGCCTAAAACTGCAGCTCCCCTGTTCACTCGTCTAAGCGCAATAGCAGGCACAACTCATTAACCAAGTATTCAGCCTCGATCGACCTTTCAATGGTCTAGGATCTCTTCAATTCACGTCACGACGCTTCGGATCACTCAATATTTTGTGCAAAAATGTAACTATTTCCTCATCTTAACCGAAATTTGTTTAAGTTCGCTTGGAACACATCTTCAGACTCACATAAGGGGTGGCCTTTGTCAAAGCCAAACAGCTTGATCCTCACTCGCAACCTAACTGCCGTCTCCCATAATCACTGGCTGTTCTTAGACACTTTAAATTGATGTACAGCCGTTCTCTGTCCCCGCATGCCATCAAGTGTCCTCAAGAGAATTGAGCAGCCTATGTCGGCTCAGCTAGTCGCTTGAACAACAATCAGTCGCCATTGTCGCTGGATGGACGAGGCTGTTTCATACTCGGATCTCCTTAATTTGTTGACCCACCCTACAATTAAGGTCGTTGACTACCAGCAAGCAGGCCAGCGTCAAGTGGATTCAACCCCATTAACCAGCTGCTACTCCTAGCCAAGCGATGGGCTCAGTTCGACCAGGTTATCGAAGAAGTGTCCACTTCGATCCGAACACACGGTTGCAAGCGTAACAAGCATTTCTGTAGGCGCAAGATATGTGCATAATTTCTCCTTGAAAACGCCACCAAGTTGACTCAAAAAAAATGCCACGAAACTCATTCAGGTTTCTGATCAATGAGCGACCAATTCCAGCAATCACCTATGATCACAATAATTTATTCGACGACCACTTAGTCTCGTCTCATTTCTCTTGTTCGAGCCCACATAGTCACATAGTCGTACACAACAGTGTCGGTGTCATCATTTGTCAGGGAAATGTATCCGGATAGAAATTAGATCATAATCTATTTTGGCACGTCTGCGACATGCCATGCCGAAGTGTCAACACAATTTGTTCGCCTTGACAACACCTAAGCCGGCCGTCACAGTCGGCAGGGCGGCCATCCATCAATCACGCCACACATCCACTTCAAATCCGGGCGCAACACCAAAAGTGATGATCAATTATTTGTCTTGTGATGGATTTAACAAACCGATTCCACCCACAAAACGGGGCGCGAATTCGCCGCAACATCGCTCGTCAATTGATCGAGAGCTGGCCATTCCATCCATCATGCCGTGGTTTTGGTAAATCGGAATTTAATCCGTCAAAATTGGCCGTCGATCAGAGACAAAAGGGATCTGCTGCTGCTGCTGCTGCTGTCTCGTGGCCGGGTACAACTGGTACTGGCATTCGGAGCCAGCCTCGACCGGCTGATTGAATGATCGAGATTTAAGAACGTTTCAATGCATTTTGATTGATCCTCGTTGTGGCCCGGTCCGCGGGGTTTTTCATGTCGTTGACTCGCTAGACAGCTTGGGATTTTCGTCCAGGCCCGAAGCGGAAACGGCCGCATGAATGATGTGTCTGTTGTGTGTTTGTCTTAGCGGTTGACAGCGGTGCGGTGCGAGTGCAAAAACAATCGGGAACACGGAGCCCGCGCCTCGACCGTCATTCATCATGTCACCCACCAGCGAGAGACACCACACCACACACTAATTATTAATTTTTTCGAGGCTATCGAGACGAGGCATTTCTGTAGTTTTTATTCGCCTCCATTGCGAGCAGTCACAATGGAAGGGGAGAATAATGGAAGCCCGCGATGACAGGCTTATCGTGAGTGATTGTGAAATATAAGGGCGGAGGAGCCTACACTTGTTGGGTGATACGCGTAATTGATCGCCAGTTCTTGGCTGAGAGGAGTCCGACAGCGGGACAGGCGAACAGTGATAATCTCGAAAAATTTTGATGGAGCATCGAACGAGTGTTTGGCTTGAGACTGAGAGAACGGCGTGACAGAGTGGCTAGGAGCTAATTTTAAAATGTCGATGATGCGTGACTGCGGTCACGTTGGCGTGCGAAATCACGTGAACGCGAAGCAGCGGCTTATCGAGGAGTCTCTTGCGTAAGGTGGTGGTGCTAGCTGCCGATTGGCTCATAAGGCGACGTTAAGTTCGCGGAAAGTCTGCTGAGCCTGTGGCATTACGAGCATTACGAGGCGCCGTACAGACTGTCGTTGAATGGTAAGCCTCGACGCGATAAGGTTGGCGTGTCGCCTCTTGGCACAGGGTGACTGAAAAGTGGACAGTCTTTGTGGACAACTTTGTGGCACCTAGTGCGATGAAAAAAGGGCCTGACTGGGGATAGATTTGAAAATCGGTCTAAATCGTTGTGTGCAGGGACAGAATTGTCTCGGAGGTGAGGGCGCTCACTTCATGCAGAAAATTGAGTTCCTGGCTTCGATTCGCCGTCATTTTCTTCGTTTCGTGCTACAGTCTGTGGTGGACTTGGGACTCAACGAACAAGTCTCTCCAGCTGGCGTGGCTAACTCCTTCCAGTTGCCCACAAAAAACTGGCTGAAGTCCTTCTTCATATTGGACGCGCGGTCCCAGTTAATGCGGTGCTTCATAAACTCGGAGCCGATGACACTTTAGGTCAGTTGTCCACGACTAGTCATCTAAGGCACTGGACCAGTAGACCCCTGACAGTATAGCCTCGGCAGTCGGGGGTCTGCTGCTGCAACGTTGCGTCCTTAGATCAGAATAGAATTGTTAACGCACTCTACATAGATCAGTCATCTAAGGCATAGGATCCGGAGACGCCTTGCTGTCTCTGCCATCAACGCAAGCAGAACAGCAGCGCACCACGGGCTTACTTTTCTGCCAGTTACCTCGCACATCCATCATTTGTCTTAATCAAATCACTTTCCTGCATCCAATTTGTCCACCCATCTTGTGCAATCTCTCATCTTTACAATTTCCAACCGCACTGCTTCCAAGTGAATGTCAGAGGAAATTGTGTGCCGCTCGGCTGTTGCCAAGAACAGAACGAAAAAAGGAGAAAGCGACCAACTTCACACCTAGGTCATGGCATAATTTTGGCATTGGATCCTTCTGGCAACTGAAGTGTGAATCCTTTCACACCCGCAGACGCATTGGTGTTTTTATTTTTGCTTAATTTGATTATTGATCTGAAGGAGTCGCCATTTGCCTACGAGTGCTTTTTTATGTTCCAGGTCGAGGTTTTGTGTGAATTAAATTTGAAGACAATTTCGATTTTACTGATCGAATAGGTGGTCTTTAGCAGATTTTATTGAGATTGCTAGTGACTTGGCATCGAAGTGAGCTCTTTAAAGGGGGTTTTTTCATGGAATTTTTCCCAGAATTTTGGGTTTTTTTGGCATTTTCGTAACTTCGCAGAGACGCTGTGTCATTCCACAGACTTATTAAGTGGACGAACTCGCGGAAAGGGATACCAGCTCGGCACTCTTTCCAGAGAGAGACCTACCACTCAAGCCTATCGCCACAGTAAAGCATCAATTGAAGCTTGAACCGCTTACTCACACTAAACGTGGACGGTCTACCGACACTGGGTGCTTCATTATAAACCAGCTATGACCAACTATAGATCCGAAACGCTCGCATAGCCTGATCAGAATGAGTAGACATAACCTCAGATCCATTGTTGGCATCAAAACCGGGCATTGTGCCATTGGAACACTTGCCTCCAGATTAGGCCTCTCCTATAACGACTTCTGCATAAGCTACATCGCATCTTCTCTGCTGCTGCAGTGCTGCAGTGGGGTCTTTAACTCAAATTGACCCTTTTGCATGTTCACAGCTGCTGCCCGTCTAATTCTCACCTACGGCTCACTAGTGTGGTGGCTAGTCGTAAGCAAAAACATACAACTTGCACAAACTTAACAATGTCCAGAGATCGGCAGGAGTCGCAACTTCCGGGGCGATGAGATCATGCTCCACCGAAGCACTGAACGTGCGCCTGCACCTCCTCCCACTGGAGCTTTACATCAGGTTGTAGTCAAATGCAGCGCCATCAGACTCAGAGAAGCAGGAGGTTGGTCAGCGAGACCGTATGACAACGGACTACATTACATCCACCATAGACTTCGGCAACGCGGCACAGTGCCGATTTCCATACAGAGAGGACTGGAAAATCCAATCTCGGAATACCAATTTCTGATCTACACAGACGGATCTAAACTAGACCACGGTGCAGACTCAGCGGTCTTCTCCGCTGGACTTCAATATCTCGCCGCCTCCCAGATCACTCGAGTATCGTCCAGGCTGAAGTACTACCGATCAGAGAACCGTGTAACCTCTTCAGAAGTAGCTGCCCTTACGGCAGAGCTGAAGCGATCTGCTTCGACAGCCAAAGAGCCATAAGGGCCATCTCCTCAGTATACACAGGAGGAACTCAAACAAGCCAGTACCAGGTGCAATATCACTCTCCTCTGGGTTCCAGGACACAGCAGCATATAGGGAAATGAGATTGCCGATAAACTGGCCAAGCAAAGAGCTTCCGGCAACGCCCCCGCTAAGTTGGTGGGCCACTCAATCAACCACCTCAAATACACCATCTATCAGCACTTTCCGTCCTTAGCTACTAGAAGGTGGACTAGGTCCTCCAAGTGGGAAAAGTACACGAAAAGAAGAACTGATGACCTCATCAATAGAAATCGCTCCGAAATCGCTAGAGTCGTGGCTGTAAGCACGGAGCACTGGCCTATAGGCATCCACGCTGCTAGACTCGGAATATCGTTCAACCCACACTGTCGCAGTTGTCTCGGCAACCACTCAGAGTCTTTCTCTGTGACTGTCCGGCAGTAGCCAAACAGAGATATATCGCGTTCGGCAACCCCTTCCTTAGTGGGAGCTCTCCGAGATCGCTAACCAAAGCATATCGAACATAATCAAATTCATAAACTCTCCATGCTGGATTTCTTCTTCTTCTAGTGGCGTTACAGTTCTGGTGTGCCTGGGCCTCAGTCAACAAGCTTCTCCAGCTGGCACGATCTTTAGCCAGCTGCATCCAATTTCGCGCGAAAAGTTGGTTGAGGTTCTTCTTCACTTGTCCACTTGTGTGCCATCGGTTCCGTCTATTGCGTTGTCCCACTGGCTCGACGTCGAAGACTTTTCGGGCTGGAGCAGTGTTGTCCATGCGTTCTACATAGTCTAGCAGTTTGAGGCGATGAATCCGTAGACGCCTGACAAAGCTCATGTCGCTGTACAGCAAGTATAGTTGATGGTTGAATCTTCTTCTCTAAAAACCATCTACAGACAGAACCAAAGATGGAACGCAGAACTTTTTCTCTCGAAAATGCCAAGGACTTCTTCATCTGTTCTTGAGATTGTCCAGGCTTCTGCGTCATGGAGCAGGACCGGGATATCCAGGGTGTTCTATAATGTTAGCTTGGTCGTTCGAGAGAGAGCTCTACTACTCAATTGCCTCTTGAGACCAAAGAAACAGCGATTGCCAAGAGTTATTCTGCATTTAATCTCGGTACTGATGTTGTTCGTACTGTTTACTTGGAGTTAAAGCTGCCCACGGTAACGTTCTGGCCGAGTCGTCAAAGTTGTGCGTCCTTTCTCGATGACAGCATGTACTTCGTTTTGCCCTCGTTCACTGCTAAACCCATTTTTGCCGCCTCCGTTTTAATACCAATCACGCCCAATCACGTCAATGTTGTCCGCGTACTGGAAGTCCAATGTAAAAAGCCGGGTTAAGAAAGCAAGTGCAGCCTTCTACGCCTGCAGCTAAACTTTCGGCAAAAAAACCCAAAAAGTTGAACATATTCTTTTTTGAGTTTCGTATTCTATGCCTGATGGTGCAGTTGGTTGAGTGCCTGCCCTTTAGTTAGAGGGGTCCCAGGTTCGAATCTCAGTGAAAGAAAAGTTAATACGATTTATCCGGTCCTCAAATCTGGTCCAGTCACCATTTGCCGTTGTGTGCTGGCGATTTCGCTGTGCTGGCTATTTCGCTGGCAGCCCACTCTACCTAGCCGAACCTAATATTTGTTCAGTGTCTTTATCTTCTGTAACGTTACAGAATACAAAAGCCTGCGACAGCGACTGTGCGGGATAGTCGCGCATCAGATCAAATCGGAATCACGACGAAACCAATAAAAGTCATTGAACTCTTCACGCCGTGGTTTTTCATTGAGTAGCTTGTCAATTTCTTTTATCACTTCTTTGTGTTGCCCTACAGTCGAGGATGAACCGGCGCCCAACTGGCTATATGCAGCGAAAACGATATTTTACTCGCTGTCTGCAGGATCACACAAGGAGGTGGTTAATGTCCTTCTCCGCTTTTGTGCTAAGTGTCCTCTGCTTCGCTGTCTACTTACTTCGGAGTGAGTACCTACTCTCATTGTGGTTCACTTGCGCGGATTTTTAGAGAAGGTTCGGCTAGTCTTCAGGTCAGCGCCAAGGCACGTCTCACTTTGGTCCTGGTGGATCCATTGTGATGCTCGGTTAGTCTTACAATACAATTGTGACCGTATGTCATTCAGTTCGTGATTCAAGCTCCGTCCTCATGGCTCCTCTCTCGGACGACATTCCAAATCATCTCGTGGAAGCCAAATGCCTGGCGCACCAATAACCCACCTTCTGCCTGTGGCTGGATGTCTTTAGAAACTATGTCGCTTCTCTTAATCGATTCTGATCATTGCTGGGGTATATGGGGCCGACTCAGGTTAGCCAGGCACTCCACCAAATCGTCACGACTTAGCGTAAAATTCGTCTTCTAACGAGGTTCCTAAGAGGCTCCCTCAGATCTTCCTTCGAAAGCTCAAATTCTCCCCTGGATTCCAATCATTTTACGATCATGCGTGCCAATTAGCACCCGCCGCTGAAAGTGCAGGTGCATTAGCTTTTGTATCGGGGCCCACTTAAGGAGACGACTGAACTGCTGCAACGCATCAGCTCGTCAGCGAATAATTCCCGCCGACATTCTTCAAATAGCCCCCGATCCAAGAGCCCCACATTCCTCGTGACACGAAAACGAAATCTTGTACCGAGCGTAGGCTGTGCCACTTCCGAGTGAAATTCGAAATCCATCAATTCCACATTCCGATCTCGTCATAAACCATTCCCACCCAAAGCGACTGCGCTCGCTCTCAGTGCTGACCTCTAACATACACGTCTTCTTAAGAATCAATAAAAAGCAAAAACAAGACACGGCCCAGCGCAGCGCAGAGAAAATCTGGAAAAATCATCGTCTTAATAGCGCACATCACCAAAAAGATAAACAAAATGTCACCATCTAGGTTAATCGTTTGCGTTTAATAGTGAAAATGCGTGGCCATCCATTAGTAACAATTTATCCAAAGATTTACAGCCTCCATCACTTGAGGGGGCCCATAAAGTCAAAAGAGAACCACCAACAACAGTGAGTGTGTGTGCGTTCAGAGAAGACATTGAACAGCAATAAAATGCAAAACCAATAAAAATGAGAAGAGAAATATGTATTATTCGTGTATCTTGATTTCTCCTTCGATACCATGATGGACCAGCATTCGAGGGTGAGGTCGTGAAACCATCAAAATCTTGTTCTTGTTCGAACGAAACGAAAAAAGTGGAAAAAAACAACAAAAGTCACAAAAATATACACGATTTAATACAGAAAAGCATTTTAAAATTCATATACATATGACAATAAAGCATTCTTAATTTACGATCGTAATTAAGTCTTAAATTCCCTCGCCGATATCGCCACCGAAACACCGTCGTCGTCGTCGTCGTCGATCTCTATTATGGGTGCGCACACCGATATCGAGATGGCAGCGATACAGTGACACCGCCCGATTGCGGATACCGGCAACAACAGCAGCGACAACGACAACGACAACGACACAGGCGATCAGCGATCAGCGATCATTCGAGAGCACAAGTTCGACGGTGGTGCGGACACGGCGGCGGTTAGTGTTCCAGTTTAGCTCGGTCTCGAAAAGTTGAAACATTTTTGATTCATTTGACTCGGCTGACGGCTTGGTTTGTTCAGTTGTTGGCGCGCTGAGTTTTAATTTAGTAGACCCTCCCCGCCCCCCATCCACCCATCCACCCATTCCAGGCGACCACCCCTCGTTAATCGCTGCTACACTTGTCCGGCGACTGTCAGACGAATGGTCTGTCTCAGCGACGCACACAGCTCGATGGCTTCGTCGGCAATAAATCCACAAGTCTGCTGTACGTGTATCTGTCGTGAGGCTGTGTGATTGCCTGGTTTTCAAAAAACAAAAAAAAAACATTTAATAAATACTTCTATCGAGTAATAAATTTCCGGCGGATAAAATAAAGCAAATTGAAGGAATTTAACGAATTTAACAAATTTAGCACAGAGCTGCGGACATAAAAGATCGCAAGACTCGTAAAGTATATTTGTGGATACTCGTGTTGATGGCCCGAATCCATATGAATGAACAACAAATAAATAACCAATTTTATTCGGTTGTCTAGACCTCTTCGATTCGCTTCTCGGCAGTTGGCAGTTACTGCGTTCTATTGACGAATGTGGTCTAAAGATGTGGCGGCGACTGAGTCGGTTTGACCCAGAAGTCCGTGGGAATTCTTCGCGATGACCTTGTTTCATAATTGAATGGCAAAGTTGCCCCCGTTGCCCCGTTGGTTGGCCGTCGTCGAAATGAAAAGCGATTGTTAAGTGATGAAATATTAATTGGTCCAACGAGGCGGAGGGAGGGTGCGGCCAGACTTCGTGCGCCTCGAGGTTGCCTCAGAGAAGACTGATTTGCTTTTAGTGCCTAATTGATTTACGAGAACATAATGATGGTCTTCAATGTTCTTTTGGGTGGCATCCAAGACTGAACAATTTATGGACACGGATTAAATTGGGAATAGTTTCGATATCATTTGGAATTCTGCGCCCTTCACTACATTAAAATCCGAGCATTTCCTCGTTACTAACCGGATGGTGGAACAAATTTATGAGCCGCTGGCATCCCGCAAGGCTGAAGTGAGGTGCCCCTTCTTTTTGTTTCTTCGTGATCCTGCTCTTTAGATGCGAATCATATTATTCGGAGCCTGATTTCCATCAAATACAGCGTTGATTTGAACGCCTAACCAGGTCTCAGATGAGACATTTTTTGTTGTTGTTGGGAATTGTTGTCCATCAGAAAAATGTTGCCTTGTCATACGACTCCTACCCAGTCACTCTGATTGTTTGAATTTCTTAAATATGATTTTCTGTAGCGAGCGACATATGGGGAAGGTTGCCACTAGAAAAGACAAAGTAGGTAGTACGTGGCTTCTCTTTTAACGACGATGATTAAGAGGATCCTTCCTACCGCACAACATCGACGTCGTGGACAGAGCGTCATAATGGGCAGCAGAAACTTTAAGGTAGTCAACAAGGACTTCGTCTACCTCGCTCTGCAGTAAACAGCGACAATAACACCAGTACCGAGACCAGGCGCAGAATTACTCTTGCCAATCGCTGTTTCTTTGGGCCCAAGATCATCCCTGCCCTGCTCTATTGCGCAGAGACTTGGACGCTATTGAAAGCGGATGAAGAAGCTATTGGTTGCTTTGACAGAAAAGTTTGAAGTGCGATCGTTGGTCCTGTTTGCGTTGCTAGCGTCTGGAGGAGGAGATTTGTTTTATTTATTTTTCCATCACAGAATACGCAAAACACTACGTTCTCTAAGTGTTAACTCTCAGTATCGCTTTACACAGCAGATTTTGCTGCGCGACTAAGGATCATCTACTGATTTTGCATCTCATAGATTACATCAAGTAAACAGTATTAATTAAAGCATAGTGCATGGATCAATTTTTTAAACTCCAATCCAGACAAGCTGAAATCAATTTCATTACAACCATAGTTGGTTCTATGCCTCTTATCGTATAGTAAATTTCTTATCCGAAGAGATCTTTGTGGAGCATATATGTATATTCATGAGAAAAAGTAAATCTGGTGAATTTACACGGCATTTAATAATATCGCTAACTTACGGCTTGCAAGCCTATTATTTTATATCTATCGTCATATTTAGGGAGTTCTTCGAAGGAATACAATTTACGGACAGCATGTCTCGTGAAATTTTTTTGTACTCTTTCGAATCTGAGTTCTTGTGTATCATATGGGGAATCCCAAATGATGGAAGAATATTCTAAATACGGTCTGACTAACGAACCATAGATAGACCTAAGACTAGTTATATCCCGAAAATCTCTACTATTCCCTTTCAGAAAACCTAACATAGCATTAGACTTCGCAATTCAATATGTATTGTAATGCAAAATTTAATTTAGTATCAAAAATTACACCCAGATCTTTGACCTCTTCTAGGCGACTAAGTCTATGATCATTTATGAAATAATCATAGACAATCGGCGATGTAAGTCGATATGCCGTAAAGATATTACATTTTTGAATATTCAGCTCTAGTCCATTGTGCTCGCACCATTCCACTAGTGCATGGATATCCAATTGGAAATTGTTACAATCAGTTAAACTATTTGTAGATAAATACAATCTAAAGTCGTCTGCGAATGTTAGAATTTTACAATATTTGAAAATTTCGTGAACATCATTTATAAACAATAGAAAGAGTAATGGCCCCATATGGCTACCTTGTGGAACGCCCGATGTAACTTTTATTACTCGAGATCTAAAACTATCGATCATTACCAATTGCTTCCTGTCCTTTAAGTAATTGGAAAACCACTCTAACATTGACGAATGGAATCCCAAAGACTTTAGCTTGTTTAAAAGCAAAGTGTGATGTACTTTATCGAAGGCTTTCGAGAAATCGGTGTAAAGTACATCAACTTGTAATCGATTTTCTAAATTTCTATAAATGTAATTTGAAAATAATGATAAATTAGTTGTACAAGACCTGCCTTGCATAAAGCCATGTTGGTTATTAGAAATAATTTCTTTTACCATGAAATATAATTTTTCTTTTACAATACTTTCGAATAACTTTGGTATCGATGAAAGCTTGGATATTGGTCGATAGTTTTCTACTTTTTGCCTTGAACCGCTTTTATATATAGGCGTCAGAAAAGAATACTTCCATTCATTTAAAAATTCACCCATTTTTAGGGATTGATTAAAGATAATTCTTAGTGGACGATAAAGCGAATTCCAACGTTTTTTTAAAATACCAGCCGGGACCCCATCGGTGCCTGGGCTGTAATTTACTTTAAGATTAGTTAAGGCATTTATAACATCCTGATCCGTAAATTCCAATACACCTATATCCAGAACCTCGGGTATATTAGAGTAATGGTTCATCGTTGTCTGGACCGGAGACCCATTATAGACAGACTCAAAAAAGTTGGCAAATAGGTCACAGGTTTCATTCAAGTTTGTTGAAGTTACGTTACCAAATTCCATTTGGTGGATTTAACCACGAACTGTACGGCCTGTACAGCCGCATGCACCTTGTTAAGCGTCTTCGGATCCAACCTCATGCTCCGGCCACAGCTCCGGCCCGAAGAGTCTTTGATTCCGAGCCATTGGGACAACGCAACAGAGGATGTCCTCGAATAAGATGGCGCACACAAGTGGAGAAGGACCTTAACCAACTTGGTGTGTGCAATTGGATCCAGATCGTGCTAGTTGAAGAGGTTTCTTGGTTGAAGCCCAGGTCCACAAAAAAGAAGAAGTGGAGAGAGTAGGCTAGGTTAGGAATGTGGGAAGACGGGGGGTAAGCAGCGTCTCACTTAGGTCCAGTAGAACCCATTTTGCTGCTTGCCCCTACTTCGTCCCACTTCATGTTGTTGTCGATGTGTAGCACAGCCATCCGATATCGTAATGAATCTGAAAAGAGATTTTAGAAGGATGTTTGTTAGATCATGGAGGTCTTGGAATAAATGTTCTCTTCTATGTCTGAACTGGCAGGGGCTGTGACAGAGGTAATGAGGAGTGTCATATACAGTCGTTGCCTAGTTTCATTTTCATTTCATGGTACTACCGATGATTATGGACAGCAAGTGTTTCAACTACCATCCCGAGCATTTTTTTGTCGCATTGAGGGAGTTTGTCGGTGTTTTCACTGTTTAACTTAGGCTAGAGCACCCGA
Source organism: Eristalis pertinax (assembly GCA_907269125.1). Taxonomy (NCBI): domain Eukaryota; kingdom Metazoa; phylum Arthropoda; class Insecta; order Diptera; family Syrphidae; genus Eristalis; species Eristalis pertinax. The sequence continues at coordinate 11,444,260 of OU026148.1, forward strand.
GTGGTCTCACAGGCGGCTAGAGAGATCCACCTTTTTAATTGCTTCCTCTATGATCGTGTCATTCACTTTCTTCTTGACATCCGCAAGAAGTGGCTTGATCCACAGAATCGCCTGAGATGGGTTGGTTTCGGCCCTTCTCCTGGCAAGTTCATGACCTGGGACCCAGTAGAGAGTAATCGAGTGCTGCGTGCTGAGAACTTTCAGCTGTTGGCGGCAGCCTACGACCAGCTTTGACGAAATTGCTTTAATGCCCACTTGACTGTCAATATCAGCCGGTGGTATTCCCAACATTGAGAGCATTCTAAGCGCTTCCTAGACTGCCAGCTTTTATGTAGCTGGCGCCTAATGGTGCGTTTATGATTCCATGTCGAGGCATGCAGCAAGTGCAGATGCTTTGACGCTTAGGGCCTTTTCAATTGCGCTAACGACAGCGTGTAGTGCGGTTTCCACGCCTCATTCATATATGCATGCTGAGATTGTGCTGGATCTTCACCACGAATATGTACATATATGCATATTCGAATGAAGTTGGGCTAATCGGTCGTCTTTCGCTGTGCAGTGGCTAGCTTTCTATGTTTTGGGGATGAAGAGGACTTTTCTCCTTGCGGGTGGTATGCATTGGTAGATATTTGGAGTGACTATGTCCTTAGTCTTTCGCAGCATGATGGGTAAAATACCTTCCGCTCCCGGGGACCTAACGGGATCGACTGTATCAATGGCCCATCTTATCTTTTGCCAGCTGACAATGTCATTCAAAACGTTACGTTCGGCGTCTGAGAACTCCTCTTCCGTTGGAGAGTCATTCGCTTGTGTGCATCCAGGAAAGTGGGTGTCAATCGGTAGACGTAGAGTCTCACTTGACGACTGAGTCCATTTGCCACGTCATCACCTTGATGTATCCTGGACCCGTGGGGTTTTGGATAAGATTTGCCTTAGCCTGACAGACTACAATGAGTTCGTGATCGCCAGGAGTCGCGCTTTACTGTGACAACCACCTTTTTTAAGCGACCCAGGTGTTATTGTAATCAATCCAATCATCCGGTGATCTAGAGGCTTTGACTGCCTTGAAGAGGGATCTTAATGATTTTCCTTAGTTGAAGGGCATCTTTAAGCCATCATTGTGGGAATATTTTGTTTGAGGACGTCAGCAGAGCACATGACTTTACAAAAGATGTCTTAAAGGATAATGGCAATCTGCGCTAGGTCTGCGCTAGGTCACTAAAGCTTCCAAATCAGCTGCATTGTCGTACAAACATACCCTAGTTTATGTTTTTGGGGTTTCGGTATCTCCTGTTTTGCGATTCCTCAATCTTAACCGTGAAGGTTTTCCCTTATCAGCCTATAATCCGAAAAAGGGGAGATATCCGAGACCATCCACTGGTCAAGCGAGAGAGTGGCGGGTTCACTGTACAGAGTTACATCTATAACCTCCTGCCCATTATTGGCGACGATAGTGGATTCGTTGCATGATTTTAAAGTCAAATAAGGATTATAACAATCCGAGCTGCTCCAGACTGTGCGTCGCAGCCTAAGATGAGGTTCCACTTCTTCTTCTTGGCTTCCACCACGAGCGTCGTTGTTAAATCATGTGGGGGTGCTTCAGTGTGCTTCATCGTACTGCGGCGCGGCGCGTCTTCATAAGTCCCTTCGTGGCGCAACGAACTAACCATCATTATCCCCGTCGAACCTTTTGCATTGGCGATTTGAGGCAAGCACTGCGGCTTGGACTTTTCCTGAACCTAGATTCTACAACAACCACTCGTGTTGTGTGCTATTCTTCTTCCATTTCTGTCTCATGCCGACTCCGAACGGCGAAATCTGAGAAGCTTCTTCTAGATGCTCTGCATTCGTCAGTGACTCGAAAGAGGAACCGTAAATTGAATTGAACATTGGCACTGTAGCACAAGAACGAAGGAGATAGCGCACATATCCACTACGCCAGGGCAACCCCAACTAAGAAGCCCATTTGTCCGCACACTGCTGCCCTCAGAGCAAGCTAGATTTGTGTACCATTTTTCGGAAGACGTGGCATCAAGCAAGTCGTGGTCTCTCCGTCAATCGATCTTTATGAGCCTGTCATACTCGTCAGCAACCATTTCCCGTCAACGCCCCAGTTTCTTTGTGGGCCATCGTCATCCTCGATTTCGCCGACATTGTTGACATGAATTACGGAAGAGGTCTTCCATCACTCGTCTTCCTGTAATTTTCCTCTTAAAGTCATTGCTCATGTGTGCAGCGAGATCTTGGTCAGTGGCACGGAGCTCATACACCTCCTCTGCCATTTTAGCAGAAATTTAAGTGTTCAGATAAATCGTCTTGGAGACAAATGGACGCACAGAAAATCGAACTGCAACAAAGACTGGGTCGTTGAATAGACCTGCCACCAACTCCGGGCAAGAATTGCAACATCGCCACCCTGTCCTTCGATTAACCATTCAAATTCCAGGTCAAGCAGCCAACCCTTGCACAAGGAAGACAAATGCCGGCAGACTTCAGCCGCCGATCATTTGTTCGACAAAAGGTTTCTCATCCATATGCATCGACTGCCTGCCAACAAGAGCTACTCGCCCATTTCAGCAAAACGGTGACAACTTACTTCACAACTCCCGAGAACGAACTTCCAACCGACCGACCGTCAGACTCGCTAAATATTCATCACCTTGTGCCACTTGATTGGGGCAAACATCGCGTCGGTCGTCGCAACCGGCCCACTTAAGTGGAGTTATGTATGCTAAACCATTTTAATTGCTACTGTGGCGGCCCATCTTTCTTGTTGCCCCCGCCCCGGGCTCGGCGCGGCGTGTTGCCGTCATTTCATTCAACATTTCGTTCCGCGAAATCAAATAATTTGTTTCAAATTAGACAGCGACGACCAATCTCATTGGCAGTCGGTTCGAATAAAAATGCAAAGTTCATCCCCCCCTCCCTCGGGAGGAACACTGCGCAGCGCCACGTCCATAAATAACAATCAATCAACGAGTCAACAACCTGATTGCAATGCAAAGAGCTCCACACCGCCGGCACTGATGGAGCCGCATCCTCCGCTGCGAGACCAAGAAGCTTTTTCTGGAATTTATTCTCGAGCGATGACAGCCTGACAATCGGTCATAAAGCAGAGGACAGCCGTCTTAATGCAGTTCCTGCATTGCGCGAGCGATAAACACTCGGGATGGTCGCGGGGTTAAGGATCGGCCGGGCTTAAGCTGTCATAATTGTGGTGTCCCTGCACTTGTCACCGGACGCATGTCCGTTGCTCGCTGCACGCTGGACGCGATCGTTATCCGCGTGCTCGCTCCATTTCGTCGGTGTTTGGCGTCAGCGATTGCGGTTGGCAGGTTGAGTAATTCTGTGATATTTCATCAAGTTCTCTGGAATTTATTCTCAATAGCGAGCACACGTTGAAATTATTGCATTTGCCGCGGAAAATTTATGGGGAATGTTAAATTCGCCCGCCGCGCTGGTGATGACGCGGGCGTCTTCTGATCGTTTCGCCAGTTTGACATGGCGGATTAAGATTTAACTTGTTGTTCAGTTTATTTGGGGACGTTATTTATGACAGATGATTGCTAACAACGAGTTGGTAGCATTTTTTTGTTTGTTTTTTGGGGGAAATAATTTAATTTTTAATTCATTTCAAGGAGATCCGCCAATGTCGACTGTTTTGTCAAGCGATAAACGTTTTTAATGTCGAACAAGTTGCGGAGAGTTGGGCGGTTTTTTTACGAAAAAAAAAATCCGATGATTTGGCAGCATTTTTAATTTATTTTCGTGACGTTTAACGATTTTTAAAGAATTTCTTGACAGTTTGACAAGGTTTTCGATGTTTTGCGTTGCGGTGGAGTTTAGCAAAACAAAAGCTGAATAAATTGACTGCCTTTGACCGTTTGACAGGCTCAGGTGACGTGCTTTGCGTTTGCTTTGCGTGGACAACGATAGAGCCAGAGGGAGACGTTTATCTGTCTCATGACTCTTCGCGGCCGTTTCGTGCCTTATATCACAGTCAGGACGCGGCATTTGGTGTGCTTCTATGGAAGATGTTTGGAAGTTGTTACGCTTCGGGGTTAAGAGTATGTGCCTTGTGCAGTTTCTGACTTTTTGTTCTTTTTTAAGCATCAAAGTCATCAAAAATCCGATCGACTGCTTTTGGCACTGCCAGTAATGCTGGGGCGGCCATTGGGTCATTTTTGGTATAGTTTCTTAAAGCTGAGCAAGGTCTTTCAAGACTGGATGCTAAGAGTGTGGGCCTAAATATGACCGCTTCATTGTAGAACATGCCTATATCGAGCTTGAGCAATATAAGCAAGATCCTGGAGTACCCAGTAGCGCAAAACCTAAAGCGATGGTCCACCGATCTGAACATCATTCCGGATACGAACTATGGATCCAGGTACACAATACCACCACGATGTTGCAACTGCCCTGAACGAACACGAAGTCACTGTTGCTTGCTTCAAGGATGTGGAAAAAACCTTGAAAGCAGCTTCCAGACATCAACAGCCAACCCAGCGAGGCAATCAAGAACCTGAGAAATACAATCCCCGGCAAACGCGCTAAATCTGCTAACAAGTCTTAGCGAATTTAGACGGCCGATTAAATTCAGAGAAGACTTGCATTCCTGGACTATCCCGGGCGTGGTTAAAGGGTTGAGCAAGCTCAGCTTGGCTGTCGCTACCGACGCAATTACTCCGCCCCTTCCACCCGTTCTTCAAAATATAGTTCGTGGCCATTAAGATCGCATAGATTTCCGATTGGACAACGCGTCAGCACCAGACCAGTAATTGGTCTTGGATCCACCCGTGAAGGTTCGACTACAGTCCTTTCTTTTGACTCAGATTCGAGGTCCTTGGTCGAGGCTTGTTTTGGTTCCACGTCCGATTATGTCTAAGACGGCTTAATTCGAGTTGTATGGCTTGATTAAGTCTCCACTCCATTGTCCGAATCTGGATACATCTAGAGCTGTCGGTGGCACCAATATCGGGCCTACAGTGCTTGACGGGTTTGTATGTGAACAAGGATTCTCCAAAGAAGTGTCCGATTGTGTCTGTCTCAATTTCAACCTGACCTGCAGCCTTCGTCATTGTACACACCAATGATGGAGCCAGTCATCTCTTGGACAATGATCATGGTTCTCTAGTCAATATTGACTGGCCTCTCATTTGATGATGCTTCTTTCCGGGCTTTGTTCAATTTCTTGAATTCCATTGGCCACGGCTGCAAGCCCGATTGATCGACAAGCTGCTTGTTACCCGTTGGGCATCGCACAAGGAGCCTATACCACGGTAGGTGACATTTTGAACGCACGCTTCTTCTTAAGAACTTCATCGACCTCAACCATGTCAACGTCTTCTAGTCAGAACCCAGACAACTGGAGTCACATCCCGGTGCGATCTGGGAAAAGTCTGTCTGGCTCCCCTCCGAACCTGTCCAAGACCGCCTAGAAGACAGTGAACGACAGACAGGCAGACAGAAAAAACAAACCCACTTCCCGTGCTCGCCCATTTAACCATCTAACGACAGCCAATTGGACACATTGCCCCTACCGGCCGAAGATTGAATTCGTTCCTCTTTACATTTCAATTACACGAGCACACAACAATCTGGTTACAGGCCTGTCCGCAGCGTGATTGACCGCACCTTTCACTCGCTCGGCCAGATATTCATTCTCTCAAGCCTACTGATTGTTTCCGTGTGCGGCGCTGTTCGTTTCGTTTTTTTGCCGTTCCCGTCTCGCTGCCACATTCCACTTTGTCCGCTTCCCAAATGCAATTTCTCTCTACAGAGGGATTGGCTCTGGCTGTGGAATCCCTTGGGCAGAAGCGAACAAGAAAAAAAAAAAACGGCGACCCACTCCAGCCAGTCCATCAACAACAGCAGCAGCGAGTCATTCTCGATTCAATTTAATTAAAGCAATTTTCCACTTTGACCACTTTGCACTCGCAGATAAACACTCGCACATCCAGCAGGCATACACATCCTGTGCATCATGCCGTCCTGTCCGGCCGCATCCTTCCACGGCCAGTGTGTCCAGTCCATCTCTTGGACAGGTCAGGACATAGGGTCCACACACCATTTTTTTTGCTGCGTTGTGTGCGATTCCACTGAATGCATTCGTGCATCCTGAAAGGACCTTTCACTGTGTGGTTCCCGCTGGTCGCCCCCCACCCAACCCCCAGCCCTCAATCAAAAGCGAGGGTTGATGGCGAAGCGAAACGAAACAAAGAATCAGCAACACGACTTGATACCCTTTGACGCGCGAGGGTGACAGTGGGCTGTGGGCAGGCGGATGACAGGGCCTTTACATTTCCACCCCGAAGGTAATTAAGGGACAAATAAAATTGGAAATCCAAGGGTAGCTTCCCCCGGCAGCCAGCAGTGTCGGTCGAGAATTGATGAGCTCATAACGAAAACTAATCTGTAAACTCACCCGAAATACCGGATCCAGAGGATGGACCTGGTGGATGATGCTGGGGCCGCTGTCCAGGGTGGGGGGCTGCCCGATTGTCGATGAACGGGTGCGACAACGAAAATGGCGACAACGAACGACGCCTTGGGTGGCAGCTAGAATTATGGGCTGAGCTGTCGCTTCAATTCACCCATGGGTGGTGGCTGATGATGATGATGGTGGTGGTGGTGGTGGTGGTGGTGGTGGCACGGAGGAGCCCAGCGCGACTTGTCGACTCACTGTGTGCAGGGAGCAGCCAATGAACGGTATACTAGTGTACACCCTTCAAGATAGCATCTTCTTTATGCGACTTCTTAGCATTACTCGATCTTATCGGCGATGTGATTTACTTCAATCTATTTACAGTTATACAGGATTCAACGTTACTCTGGGATTTTTCTTCTTTTCAACTTTGGGGCGAAGGCTAGAGAGTTAAGGTCCCGGTGTGTGTTGTTTTTCTTCTTCTTCTCGTTTTGTTTGTCGCCTTTTCTTGATAACCGGTGCGGCAATGTACGTACGTACGTACTTATGGAGGATGGAGCCGCCTGCGATGACTGCCACCATTGTGCGGAGGCGAGTTGTGTGTGATTCCTCCTGCCACACATTTAACACTGGAAACTTCGAAGCGGAGAGTTTTATTTGACAGCGAGTAATGGTAATGGACGTGATAAGTTAAAGGTTATGGGACTGCTTAGCGTAAGCGACGGCGGCGGCAGCGGCAGCGGCAGCGGTGTTGGTAGTAGTTTTCCATTTTAGACCTTGTCCTCGTGTTTTTTTTTTTTGTCTGAGATGGTTGACACCTGTAAAGGGGGATGGAGGGGGGGTGCAAATAAAATGGCCGCATTCAAGCGGAAGGGAGGTGGTGGTTGAATTTATACCGGTCACCATTATAGTAAATATTCTTGGGATCTCATTCCGTTTTCTTCTCAAGAAATCTTTATCGTCAATTGGGGGGTGGAGGGTGGACCCCCCCTGGCAGCAGGGGGTGAGGTTAAATTAAATGTTAGTTGGCCGTGAAATGAATCCAGGAAATGAGAATGACGATGGGGATGAGTGCAAATGGGGAAGTTGCTGGCTGGAAAAATTGTCCTCGTTTGAGTTGGAAAATCGGTCGAGTTCATCAATAAGGCTGTCAGAAGTGGGAAGTGTGACTATCATGAGGCTAGTCACAGTGATGATCGTCGTTATTTTCCAGAAGAAGCGTCGTCCCCATCGACAGGTTGACAGTTCCGTGCAAACCACTGCCAATGCTTTCGTTCTTAAAGTAGATCTGAGACTAATTCAAGTTCATTGACAGTGCTTGAGTCGGTCGGTCTTAAAATACCTCAGCGGCCTCTTCGAATCCCTGACCATGACTTCATTAAGAGACTTGACTGATTCTATCGAGCGTTCTTGAATCAGTGGCTTCCCCAAGTTGACTTAGTGACTTCAGTGACATCGACCTTCGAGCAGAACTTTTTCAAAATGTACTAAAAAGCAGTCTAAAATGTGTTATAAAGTGTTACAAAATGTATTAAAAAGCATTCTAAAATATATTAAAAAGTGTTCGAAAATGTACTACAAAGCTTTCTAAAATCTGTTCCAAAATGTACTAAAAACTATTCTAAAATCTATTAAAAAGTGTTCGAAAATGTACTAAAAAGCTTTCTAAAATCTGTTCCAAAATGTACTAAAAATCATTCTAAAATCTATTAAAAAGTGTTCCAAAATGTACTAAAAAAGATTTTAAAATCTATTGAAAAGCGTTCGAAAATGTACTAAAAAGCATCCAAAAAAGTGTTCCAAAATGTACTAAAAAGCATTTTAAAATCTATTGAAAAGTGTTCGAAAATGTACTAAGAAGCATTCTAAAATTTACTAAAAAGTGTTAAAAAATGTACTAAAAATCATTCTAAAATCTATTAAAAAGTGTCCTAAAATGTATTAAAGTGTTCTAAAATGTACTAAAAAGTGTTCTAAAACAAGGTTCACACTAGTAAATGCCCTGGTTCAACACAGAAGTCCTCCATAAGAGCTCCAAATGAGTCACATCTGCGTCTAGAACTCGTGCCATCAACCAGCAACACTCACCTCACCCCGCACCTAATTAATCCCCCACACATTCCCTCATTTCGAACTGCTCATCAATTTCGTCTCAAAGACAAAAAACAAAAAAAAACCAACCGTCCCCAGATGCTCACTCAATGTCATGCCGTGTGGGCACAAAAGTTCAGCACAAAAACTTCCATCTGCCGTTGAACAATATTTTCAGAAAGTTTATGTCACCTCCTGGCGCAGGACGATTGCATCCGCAGTACCAGCGAATGATTTACCACATCCGTCGCCGCTGATAAACCAAACCGATGCAAACTCAAATCATTCCCCGGTATGGGGCTCGATTCTGAGCGAACGTACGCTCCACGGGATGACGTTGACTGCAAGGGTTGCCCATAGCGCCTCGTTAGTTTGACGAAATTATTAGCAATCCCTCGGCTGTGGAACCTTACTTGGTCCGCAGCCGGCGAATGCCATGAATCTTAAAAGTTTCTCCATACCGTGCCCTCTCTGCCCGGCGCTGGCTGCTGGCTGCTCGATGTCCCTCTCGATGGACAGACGGACTAACTTCCGACCAACTCCACCACCACAGCCAGTGCCACAGTGGCACCGTCACCGTCACCGTCACCATCAGCACCACCACCGACGCCATCATGCCGTGTGGCACAGTGTCATTATAAAGTAACAACTTTATTGGCGGGTAATTTATTCTGGGGCGCACCAATGAGCCGGCCAACTTTATAATGACGGTTGTAAATAAAATGCCGCTCAAATGTTTATTTATTTTGAAGGAACGCGGCGCGGAGTGTGTGTCACTTGAGCGAGGGAGATTCCAAGCTAGAGCTGACTCGGGCTGAGTCGGCTGGGACCTTTGTGATCCGAGTGCCATAACTCATCGAATTTATTCGTCGCACTGCAGAATGACACATTATTTACATCCAAACAAAAGGTGAAGGTGCTACGGTCTAGGCGGCTGCTGCTGCTGTTCCTACTGGCGGCTGTTCTCTGCCAATGGCGATGATGATGATGATGCCTAAGGCTGCCTCCTGCCTCTTAGGCGATGTATCCGATTCGGTGAGCGGTGACTGTGGCGGCAGCGGTGCTAATGATGGCCGTGATGATGATGAGGATGCTGATGGTTGAACGTAATGAACGGAGGAAGAGGCAACTTTGTTGAGCCCAGAGATGTATCAATAACCGTGTGTCGAGTGACAATGGCAGTCAGTTGGTTATTGTTTGCGCGGTTATTTATCGACTATTTGGGTGTGGACAGCATTTTAAACAATGCTCCATGAGGCTGTGTTTGAGACGCGACTGCTAGTGCAGCCATCAGCGGACGGCGGAGCAGAAATAGACACCAAGTGGGAGCGGGGCGCTCGTTGCGAGGGCGGTGTCAATGGCTGCGAAGACAAATAGCTTGTCAATTCGTTTTATTAGTTTGATCGAAGCTGATGCGGAGCTTTAAGGCTCTTCTACATTGTTGCGTCCAGAGTGCTTGTATACGCGAGTCGTACGAGACTTGTTGACATGGACGACCATTAAGTTGACAGACTTGAGTGATGGAAGGCAGTACTTTGTTGCGGAGCTAAGTTGGATCTCGATTTGATTATCTTAGCGTCGTGCTCGATGGAATACAATGTATAATTCGGTGAGCTTTGTCCGAGGAATCAATTAAGGAAGTGAACGATGCGGATACGAATCTCGAAGGGGGAACACATCTGTGAGGCAATGTTTGGACTAGTTTTGAGAGTATTTTAATGGAATCTATGGATTTATGCGATGCTGAGGGCAGCAAAGAAGAAGAGGAGGATTGACAATGGTTCAGTATCACTGACTTGGTCGAATTTAGTACCCATCAGGCAGGGAAAGCAATCGATGCCCATTCACCAGACTTAACAGACAATCTCTAGATCTAGCAAGTGCATGGGCAGTTGAGTACCATCTGTGGAACATTTGTGGTAAACATTCTCTTAGCTGCACCCACTGAAAATCAGCCCAAAGTGCGTGTCTAAACTGCCTAGAGCCATCTAGTGACTACACAACAATTTCCCAACTCTCGGCTCCCACAAACGTCCAGCTGTTGAAATTTCAAAAAATAATGTGAACTTTGGAAAAGTGAGTGAGTTTAGGGGAAATTTTAAGAGGGGGTGACTTATCATAGGTAAAAGTGCACTCAAAGGAGGAGACAGCACAGCCTGTCGGGAGTCATCGTAGAGTCAGCATCGTTATTTTTGTCAGCAATGTTTCTTAATTGACGGCGCCTTTCTCTTACCTCCCATTTATTGATCGCACGTCAACACCCTCATCGCCAACCATACACTCACCAACGCACCTATAACCACTTTCCCACTTCCACCCCTTTCCCCACCACCACCCCCACCCTTACCACCACCCAGTCACTCCACTTGCTTGCTTATTGCAGATCATGATGCATATCGGAGAACATTTGTTCATGCGAGATTTGTTGCGCAATTTCTTCCATCATCAGCCATTGAGTGATTTCTTTTTCTCCTCTGCTAGGTTAGGATAAAAAATTTGATTTGTCGAGCCTCAATTAGGTCCAGCTGGAGGACACATTGTGATGCTCATTGTGGGGGAGATATCCTCGTGTCCTCCTTTGTGGTAGCATTTATGTTTGAGCGCTGTTCACTCATCTCGATTCGTTGATAAATCTGAACAGACATAGGGAGGAGATGTTGGCTATATGTTGAAGGTCATTCAATAAGTGTTCTTCCAGTCTTCGCCGCAGTCTTTTGCTGGGTCTGTTTTAGAATTGTCCGTCTATTGAATCAAGCGTGGTTTGTGGCATGATCCGGTAGGAGCATACATATCAACGCGGACTTCTGTTGAAGACTGAATGCTGAAATCCCATCACTGTCTGGTGGATTATGGATCGGTTTGGCCCGGACTATGGTCTAGGTAGTGAAGGAGTTTGTCTACCTCGGGGCAAAAGTGAACCCCAAGAACGGCGCCCTGGTGGAGATCCGACGTAGAATAGGCCTTGGCAACCGATGATACTTCGGTTTGTTGAAGGAACTGGGCTCAGAATTTCTGACTGAAAGGGCCACGCTGCTCTACAAAATCCATGGTGATCTCCATGTTGATCATGCTCTACAAAACACTTAGATTGCCAGTCATGCCATATGGACCCGAAAGTGCGACGATAAGCAAAACAGAAGATCTGATTGACTTCTTGACTTCTTGACTATGTATGTGGTCTTCTCTGCGGTCTGCAAGCTGTACCAGGATGTCGAAGCAATCCCGAGAGCAAACATCCGTTGACTAGACTGACTCGGCCACATGGGGCACATGGACAACAGCAAAGCTCCAGCAAAGACGGTCTTCGAATCCGAACCTCCTGGTTCGAGACGGAGAGGAACACCGAACATCCGGTATAAAGACCAAATAGTCGCGGACGCAATGCAGTGCGGTATTGATGACTGGAGTGTACCCAGGACCGTCAATGTTCAAGTTCAGACCCTCCAAGGGGTTGCACACCTCAGAAGTAAGTAAGTTTGGCCCGGTCTATCTAATTTCAATACATATTGAGTTAATGCGCATTCGCCACAAATTTGCCATCTGGCTACAAGTGAACGTTCAGTGATTACAAGCTGCACGTCAGGGGTCACATCCAGACATTCGGTGCTCACAAGCCGTCCATCAACCGTCAAGTAGTGGCTAGCAGCCTGCCAATGGCCACAATCGGCTCAACAAACAGCTACAAAGTGCGGCTGCTGAAGGATCCAGTATGTGAGTACGTGTAGTCTCTCTAATATGTGCGGCGCTACGGTCCGTAGAAGGCCAGGACCTAGCTTCTTAGCAACCACTCGTGTTGTGGGTGTTTTTGTTGTCTCACGAGTGGAAGGGACCTACACTTTTATGCCGACTCCGAACGGCCAAGTTTGAGAAACTTTTTCTAGACAGTTAGACTCTTTGAGCATTTTCAGTGATTCGAGGTATGTGGGGCCGTACAAATTATTTTGTTTGTCGTACCAGGAATCGAACTTAAGCACTGTAGGGCCAAGTGCGTAGGAGTCGACGCATATACCCACAACGCCACGGTCCCCTGGGGTAGACGCATCATACCCTTTTTTGCCTCGCTTGTCGCGGTTAGTCTTCTTTCAACAACACCATCCGGCGAGGTTTAGCCGTTCTCGTGACTTCGTTACTTCGCTATGGTTGTCCTAACACCTGTCAGCAGGACCCTATGTCCAAAGTAGGTGTAGTAATAAGACCCTCATAGCGACGTTGAACAGCGCTAACGACTAAAATGTGTTTTCTCTCGTGTATAGAGAACGATACGATTCGCAACAGTGGTTAGAGCTAGGTCGACCTTGTAGGCTCATCTAAGATTTTACACCGCACAACTATGGTGTCTTCGACTCGGTGCCAGCACGCCGGCAAAGGAATAGAGGACGCCTAGCAAACCGATGGTAGCCGCAAGTGAAGAACGTCCTCATCAACCAACTTGGCGTGCGAAATTTGAGGCAACTTTGCAAAGGATCGTGCCAGTTGGAGAGACTTGTTGGCTGAGGCATCAAGCCCATCCCGGACTAAAGCGATATGAGATGAAGACCATTGCGTGTGGGTCCTACGTTCGGTTAGTAGTTCGCAATGAAGACTAAAGACTGATCCTCCCGAACTGGCTCTAGATTGTAGAAATTGTAATTTAGTCGAGGACCAAAAAGGGACATGACGGCATTTGCTGGTACAGACGGGATCCTATCTCCTACAGCAAGCCCTTGCGTTGTGCATGGTCTTGGAGACAGCAGGCACACATGCATAAACCAATATAGACCCATTTTGAATTGATTGAGGAGCAAGTTGGTGCCTGTTACCAAGAGATTGTTCAGCTCGTTCAAATTATCCAAGAAATAGACAACTAAGTGTAACGTATGTTCCTACGATTAGTAAGGCATTTCACGAGCAGAGGAGGTGATCACTAAGGACTCCTACTCCTCCTCTTCCATGCAGCTTCTACAGAAACAATTATTAACAAGACCCATCCTACGAGCATGCGCACCAGTTGCCTACTGCCCTGCTATGCAGTCGATGAGTGTCCTCAGAGTTGACCTACTTAGTACAAGCGGACGAAGCCAATGAACTGCTCCCATTTCGTCCCAGTTGCTGGCTAGCTACTTCATCTTTTCCGTCCAACAAGATGCGAGTTGTATTGTACTGACTTTTGTTGTTTGACTTCCCAACTCTACTGTCAATGATGTCCTACTTAGTTTGACTCAGTCAACAGGTATTCAGTGCGTTCTAATGATGACGCCAACCAACTTGTTTTTCCCCTATTGTGCAGCCCATGCTGTCAAGCAAACGACACGGCGTCCAGGAGAGATCTATTGTATCGGAGGGTTGGAGTTATATCAGAAGACGTACTACTTCCCTCATGAAAGACAGTAAGTGCCATGTAGTGGAGGTTTTTTTGAAGCCACTGAAGTGACCTTAACCAGCTTAGTGCCGGACATTCGCTCAAAATGTGCTCAGACGTTTCATCCTCTTCGAGGCAAAGCCGACAGACCTTGTCTTGATACAGGTATAGTTGGTTAAGCTGATAATTCAGGCCACAATGGCCGGTAAGACACCTTGTTAGCTATCTTATGCATTCTTCAGACGAAGAATTTTGCTTATGTGAATAAGGTCAGATGAATGGCTTGGATTGCCTAAGACCATGACCATGTGGCCACTGGTCTAGGCGAAGCTTGTTTTCCCATTCGTTAATCAGAGTTGTGGCTGATCACCCGTTCGGGACCGATGAATGCAGATTCGGTGCTAGCCCCACGCGATCTCATCTCCGGCTTCGTTCTCTGCATTCCTCCTGTGCCCAGGGACCCAACCAAGCTGCACTTTGTTGTCTCTGGCAAGGGATTCGAGAGCGTCTGAGCAACATTGGCGTGTTTTGGAGTCCACGAGACTTGACAAAAGTGCCTTTAGTGCTGCTTGACTGTCTGAGAATAGCAGAATATTAGCGCCCTTAACACCTTTCTGGCGGTTTTGTCTGGCGCAGATCTCGATGGCCTGGATTTCGGTTTAGAACACTTTAGGACTCGACTCCATTGGTACGGGTCCAAAGATTCCTGCCTCACCACTCCAGAGTCCATCTTCAGACTCCTAGGGTCCAGTGCTGGGACACCATTAGAGCAGCTTTCGCGGCCCAATATTTCAACTTCAAAAAGCCTACTGAAACAATGCTGCTTGACCATAATCTCCGGCATTTTACGAGTCCTCAACCGTGGCGTGAGTGTGTCATCGAAACACTCGCTTATGTGGAAATAGAATCTTTCCTGCTACGAAACTCCTGCTCTCTAGAAACTTATAATCGGGAGCTTCCACCTCCCCTCGAATCGAATTAGTGACCCCAAGACACACTGCATTCAAGACAGTCCAGACTTCAGAGGATTCCTAAGAATTCAGTTCCATATGCGAGTCCCTTTCTTCGTGACTCAAAGGACCTCTTCAACCTGCACCACCTGACATCCCACACACCGCCGCCCCCCAGTCCCATAAAGAAATCCCTCCACAGGGCCATCTATCCCCAGGATTCAAATTAAATTCCATCTCGAGACGTTCGCTTTTAACGATTCCATAATCTGTCATTGGCAATCCAATCATTTGCAACTTCAGCTGCCCGCCCGCGTCTCCTCGCATGGTAATTGACTGTCACTGAATCAGAGTCGCACACGAGCACAACCCGGCCAAGATACAATGGCCATCTCATTTTCAATGTGAAGTCATGTTATGTGAGATATGAAAATTAAGAAAGCATTTCCATTTCGAGCTTGGAATGCATGTTTCCTGACCGTGCGTCGCCTCCTCCACTCACCCTCGATCCCTCGGACACTGTGCTTGTCGTTCATTGAATTGTCCACTGCATTAGGACGGAGTGGAGCATCTCCGAACCGAGTTGAGTGTATCTTTGCAGAGAAGAAAGAAAAAAAGAGGACATCTCCTCCGGTGTGTCGTGTCCAGCAGCAGACAAAATCCGAAATCCTTTTTGTGAGCAATTTATGCACATGACCCTTTTCATACACGGCTCCTCATCATTCGCTGGGCACAATGCACACACACACCCTACCACCGATGAGCATCCTCGTTCCTCATCAGGTGGACAACTGCTGGCCCATTAAAACGAAGAAGATCTGAACTGCTCCTCCATCGGGTACACGTCTTTCCGCTTCTTCCTTGGTGGATTTTTCTGGTGGCACTGCTTCCAAATGGAATCTGGATACAAGTTCTTTCATTTCTTCATTCAATTTCACTTTACCTTCAGATGCACTCCTTGTAGTTGGACACACGCTACCAACGAACACCGGTCACCGGTCACTGTGTGTCTATTGATGCAACAGACAGTCCAGAGAGTCCTCGTGATATCGCCGAAGGGTAGATAATTTCATTTTTGAACTTTATTGTTGCCGTGTTATGATCCAAGCGGGTTCGTTGGCTACGATTGCACACACTCATCTCTCTCTCTCTCTCTCTCGTCTGACGTGGCCCCTTTTGTGTGTGCAGGGTGGGTGGGTGGGTGGTGGTGATCATCTCTGGGAAATGTGAATTTTCTTCATAATGCCATTTTAAGGATTTGTCAGGTAACCAATATTTTCTAACCTCAATCCACTACCGAGGCTATCGTCTCTCGTCTCCTTTCTCATCTCTCCATTGACCTCGGCTCACACAGCCAAGCACACAGACGTCACCCCAAGGGGATAGATAAGGAATTTCATATTTTCTGCTAAAGTGGACACCGATATGTTCTGCAATTTGCTTATACCGGGTTCTGGTTTCAGACGCTAGACATTGTTGAACGTTGAACGTTGAACGTTGGACGCCGAACGGACGTGCTTGATGTGGGCCGAGGCGGGGAGGGCGACTGCTGCTGGTTGCTCGGATGAGACGGTTGTGATTTGTATTTTTGTACACTCTCCAGGTCATTCATTCATTCATTTGAATTAACCTCCACTCGTCGTCAGTGGTCGGGGGGGGGGGGGGGGGGGGGGGGATTTGATATTTTCTTGATTCGATTGCTGGTTGATTTTAATTTTAGATAAAAAAAATTTCGTTTACTCATGGACGGGGGGCTTTCATTTGTCCACTCAATGTGGGGGCGTACGATAACTGGGACGCGATTGGGGCTTTGCATTGACACACATGACTTCATCTGACATTCAGAGGAGTCAAGGATGTCCACCACCACGAAAGTGCATTCCGGACCCCCTCCATCGTCGGACTACATCCCACGATGGCACTCATTAGCGTGCGTCCACTGCAAAGTTATCGCAGCCAGATGGTCATCTGAAACATAAAACACTTGACAGCAGAAGAGACACTCGCCAGCGTTCATCCCTAAACATGGTATCCCCGCTTCAACAACAAGCAACAAACCGAACATCACCTGCTCTGCACGCATTTCAGGCATCCCTCATCCGAATGCCAGTCAGCCACATCCCTTGCCGTACACGCTCCGGCTCCGGCCGCAGGTCCCGCGCCCGGACCACGGAACAATCGATGCACAACGTGCAAGCGCACAAACAAATTGACAGCGAAACATGATTCGCGCAACGTACCATCTTGGCGCGCAACACTCTCGTGTTTGCGTTCATTACGTGCAGCGGGTCAATACAAAATGTCTCGACAGACATTCGACGTCCTCGGATGGATGAACAAACGGAGCAGCATACACTTCGTCGGGCCGGCAAACGCAGCAGAAATAGTTTAACCATTCGAGATTCGAGCGAAAAAGCAGCAAAAATCGAACATCTCGCCGAAGATAAACAATCTTTTTCGTCGGCAAGGGACAAGCCTGGGCAGCTCCTAAGTCGAGACGCAGCCTAATCCCCGTCGTCATCGTCATCAGCAGGCGCAGGGGGGGCCAGTAGACGCAGCCGCAGTCGCAGTCGCAGCCTGAGCAACAGCAGCAGCAGCACCAGCAGCATCATCACATTGTAAGAACAGTAGATCAGGTGAAAGATATGAGTTCTGCGAGCTCTCGCCACAGCTCCCGATCGCGCGATATCTGCGGATGATTCTGTTCGTCTTTTTCCCTGCGTTCTCGTCTGCCGAATGACGGCGGATGGCGGATGGCGGATGGCGTGGCTCCTACGATTCCGGTATCCACGGACAAGTGCTCACATTTCCCGACCGATCTCTGATTTTTTTCTTTCTTTTTTTTTCCGGCTCATTGCGAAACCACAGAAAATTGTGTCTCAATTCACGGAATTAAACAGCTTATCGGGGGGTTTCGATCTCGATATTTTAATCGCTGGCGGCTATAAATTACGCACATTGGCACCGCAAGACCGACATTTGCTCAGCCACGGCTAAAAGCTTTATGTTCCGTCCGTCCCGTCAGCACCCGTCGTCGGTCGTCCGTCTTTGTGCTGCTGCTGGAGCTGTTGATGTGCAGCCGATGTCTCTCGATGTTTGCACAAGGTCTGATCTGCTCTCTGGTGTTGTTCCCTTTTTTTCTGTTTTTTTTTTTTTTTTTGAAGAATCGGTTTCGGGAATTCGTCGAGGAAACTTCATCGAGGACGTGGAACAAGGGAATTCGGGTTGCTGCCTGCGAGAATTGGTTCTCGAAATACTTCAGATGCAATCTGATCTTCGGCGATCGGCACTCAGTGATCACGGACCGGCCGACGGACGTGGCGAGCCGAAGGAGAGACGCGCGCACACCAGCTGCCGGTGGTGCGTTGAAATGTAATGCAACATGAAGTGGACATAACTCTCTGTGCTTTGCACTTTGATGGATGTTAACTGAGCGAGTGCGTGCGTGATTTTCGAGAAGGGAATGCGATTCTTCGCATTGACTTGGGGCGCATTCGTAGGATTCTCTGCTCGGAATTGTGTGACTTCCTGGGTGATGTTACCTCCTCCCCAACCAACCACCTGCCTCAGATGACCGCAGAATGAAAGTCAAAAACGCGCAAAAAACTGATTCATCTTCGCCAACAGTCACTTGACGCACGCACGCAACACTGTCGAATGAAGACATCAGCAGACGCCAGACACCACCAGCCCGGAGGAGGTCACAAATCAAAATGTCCACCGGCCATGTCACACACAATCTCTCCTCGGAGTCGCTGTACGTCGTGCGTCGTCGGCCCCCGCTGGCGTACTAATTAACTCGAAAATTGCTTTATGGGAAAATTTTGATATATATCCACCCGTCCTCCGTCCTCCGTCCCCGCGTCCACCATACACAGTCTCGAGCCACTTAAGTGAGTGAGATGCAGTCTCCAGGCGAGGCCTCCACGGCCGCGCAGCGTTAGATGCAAATGTCTGCCTCTCATGTCGTGTTAGACTTTAGCGCTAAAGTGTGACTCAAAAAAAGTTTCTGAACTCGAAATTAACGAACGAATGCGTTACGATGATGATCTCAGGCCAGTCTCCCCTCGGTCCCCGACCCTCCACCCTCCCCGCCCTCACAGAGTGTGTGTGTCGAAAAAGTCGCAACTGATATGGAACACGAATGTCTAGAGCCAGGCGAGAGTATAATTTATCCAAGAGCACGATTGAATGATTTATTGCTGAGAGGTTTTTGAATTGAAATTGAAGCGGTAAATCAACTGTCAGTCGGGCCTGGATGGCATGGCGGTGGCGGTGGCGGCGGCGACGGCGGAATGAAATTGGAATCGCTCGCGTTGCGCCTTTGTTCGGCGTGCGTATTGGGAAGCCATTACTCTTTCGATGAAATTCATATAATTTCGACAGTTTTTTGGCGGAACCCCACCAATCACCATCATCATTCGGGGGCTGGTATCTAATTAAAATAATTCGTCATGTGTTCATAATGAAAAGGGAGGCCGTGCCAGCAATGGCAGCGATGGCAGCGGTGTCGGCGATTGAATCGGAATAAAAATGGGTGTGAATGTGTGTGTGTTCGTGCTGTGGCATTGACGATTGGATAGATGTGTCGAATGTCGGGGCAGCGAGTGGGGCGGAAGTGGCTTCCATGTGAATCATAATTTTTAAACCTCGATTTCGACAAAATGTTGGATGTTGTAGAAATCGCTTACCTGACAGATGGTGCCTAAGTTGGAGGGTTGTACTTTCGAGAAAATATTTCAATAATTGGTGGTTCTTTGAGGCAGCCCTATTATGGGACGGATTCTCATCTTAAAGTGGACTCGTAAAAAGTCGGGAGTTTAATTATCGACGGGCCATCGTTCGGACTTCAGTTGAGTCTCCTTTCTGTCGCCCACTTGGCCATCCGGAATTTTAGAAGTAGAGTGACCAGTTATCGATCTCTGACGAAACACAAGATGGCCCAAGTGTAGTCTTCCTTGGGTGGACAAACGACGGTGGCAACATCGGTGTCCACCTTGTCCGCTCAGAAATCGAATAAAATTCTGCTTCTTCGAACGGAAAGGTCTATGCTTCGACGGTGTGGTCAAGTGGCACAATAAAGACATGGTATCAGAAAGGCTTGGTGTCAAAGCCAAGGAACACAACGCTGAGCAGCTGCTTCTTCGAACGGAAAGGTTTATGCTTCGACGGTGTGGTCAAGTGGCACGAATGTCCTCATCATCACCACATTCGAGGCGTCACTTGAATCGCGTTGTCGACCGCTGGGCAGAACGAGGATAAGACAATCAATTTCAAAAACTAGCCTGGTAGCGCTTGGGCATAGCTCTTAAGCCCTTATGGGTCTAGCGTCGATGGCGGAGAATGGAGTGGCCTGGAGATCTCTCGTGTGGGCTTTGTCAACGCGACCCGTTTAGTGGATCATCCAAGTCACTGATGACGTGGAAGCACGACAGTCTACTCCTAGGTGGCCTACCCTCTAGAGCAACCCCTCGCAACCACACCTACTGTTCTAGCACGAGTGGAGTGGACCCGGAGTTTAATGGCGACTTCGAAGGGCGGTGTTTGAGAAGGTTTTTCTTGAAAAGAATATCCTTTGAGCATTGTCAGTGACTTCAAAGAAGTGGAACCGTGAATTATGAAAAGTTGCTAAATTTTCGGATTGAACGTATAACCGCCAGCGGCAGAGTCAACGCACATATCCACTACCCCACTCTGTTAGCACTTAATGACTTAAAAAGAGGCATCAACAAAAAGAAATTAAACATTTCTAACGTCTAGAAATAGAACTCCTGCTCCTTTTGTCAAGGATCTACGAAGCGCTCGCTGTCTAACTCTAGCAAGAGCCGGGCAGACGCAAGAGAAATTTGCTAAGGTCTCCCTCTCAACCCTGTTGCTGTTGCGAAAGCGTGGCCTATCTGGAATACCCAGTGTTGACGACATGATCTCTTATCGGCCAATGTCGGGTATAGACCGCCACCAGTCTAGCAATATCGTGACGAGTTTGCCAAAGGAGATCTTTTATTTTAGATCGGTTGTAGGCAGGCCATTGATGTTGCGCCGGTTGTCTGTCTTGCCCATCTAAGGTTTGCTTTTTTAAGGAAATGGGTAGAGATAATGGCCCAGACTGCTTGTAGTGGGATGTCCACCTTTCCTGCAAGCGAGGGCAAATCTCTGCCTAGGTTGTGGGAGGAGTGTTGAATCATTTTCTGATTTTCTAATCAAAGCGGATAGTGGCTGGAGTCGTCCTTGTCCATTTCACTTCGTGTCCAATTTGGGTCTTCGAAAAAGCGGAAGGTTTTCCTTGTAAATTCAGAAGTATATCTACTCGCCTGCTACGTCAACTTGATTGATTTTTGATCCATTTTTTTCCGTAGGTACACGGTGAGACAATAATTCTTCTACCTAATCGCAGCGACTCTTCTTCGTCTCCTCTTCTTCTTCGTCTCCTCCTCTTCTTCGTCTCCTCTTCTTCTTCGTCTCCTCTTCTTCTTTGTCTCCTCTTCCTTCGTCTTCTCTTCTTCTTCGTTCCCTCTTCTTCTTCATCTCCTTTTCTTCTTTGTCTCCTCTTCTTCTTCGTATCCTTTTCCTTCGTCTTCTCTTCTTCTTCGTCCCTTCTTCTCCGTCCCTTCTTTTTCTTCATCTCCTCTTCTTCTTTGTCTCTGCTTCTTCGTCTCCTCTTCTTCTTCATCTCCTCTTCTTCTTCGTCTCCTCTTCTTCTTCGTATCCACTTCTTCTTCGTCTCCTGTTCTTCTTCGTTTCCTCTTCTTCTTTGCCTCTTCTTCTTCGTCTCCTCTTCCTTCGTCTTCTCTCTTTCTTCGTATTCTTTGTCTCTGCTTCTTCGTCTCCTCTTCTTCTTCGTATCCTCTTCTTCTTCGTATCCTTCTTCGTCTCCTGTTCTTCTTCGTTTCCTCTTCTACTTCATCTCCTCTTCTTCTTTGTCGCTTCTTCTTCGTCTTCTCTTCTTATTCGTCTTCCCTTCTTCTTCGTCCCCTATTCTTCGTCTCTCCTTCGTCTTTTCTTCATCTGCTATTCTTTGTCGTCTCCTCTTCTTCTTCGTCATCTCTTCTTCTTCTTTTTTTCTTCATCTTCCTCTCCTATTCTTCGTCTCTTCTTTTCCGTATCTTCTTCTTCGTCTCTTCTTCTTCGTCTCTTCTTCTTCGTCTCTTCTTCTTCGTCTCCTGGATGGCTCTGGGCATCAATCAAGTCTCCATGACAGTTTCGTACATCTTCTGATCGAGCTCCTACTACAATTGCGTACAGAGCCTTAAATGCGGGCATCCTATGTGGGCTTGTGGCTTTGTCCAATAGTTTCGGTCTCGAAGATGTCTCGGACCAGAATCAAGATGCCAACCCACGTTATGATCCATAGACATCTGGCTGAACACATGACGCTTTACATACTAAACATGTTCATGGTTGGATCTTCACCTCCATTCGCCATTGATAAAGGACTACCCGTACATCTTTTTTGACAAGTCCAGGGGCTTCATCCACCGGTGGTGACATATGTAGGTAGTCCATATTTCTACCATCTAAGTCAGGACTGTGATGAGCATGACCACAACCACCGGTAGGGAACCATCCAGAGCGAACTAAGCTTCCAATGAGTAATCCCACTCATTCCACCTTGAGTCATTGAAAAAAGAGTAACCACAAATAAGAGCACGTAAGGTGTTTCGCGAGGTACATGTGCATTCCTGCACTTAACTCAGTCTCATCTCCAACTGCTTCGCCAAGTGTCATGCATCAGGTTCCTGCCAAGCGATCAATTGTTTGCTTATAGGCTGGGGAGAAGACCATGGCCTCAGAACTCGCGTAGTTTGCCTCTTCTTCATCCATGCAGCTCCTAGGATTGCCTCTGCTCCTCCTTCACATCTCTACAGCTACTGAAAAATTGCCGCTCTCATTATTTTAGCTTGATTGTTCATGAGGTGGCTTCATTGCTCAGTCGATTCTTGATCCGAATGGAACAACGATAAGCAAGAGTTATTCTGGTTTCCATCTTAGTACAGACGGTTTTCGTTCACCACAGAGTCAGAGGAAGACGAAGTCCTTCGCTTGTGAGAGGTGAAGTCTCCGCCACGGTCCACGGCGTAAGATGTCTGCAAAATTAGATGCCTCTCATCTCGTTAGACTCTTGCTGTCAAATGTGCCTCGAAAAAGTTCCCGAATTTGAAAAAAAAACTGCCTCAAAAGAATTTGCTGTCCATTGAGTCCGAACAAAAATGACGTCTTTGTCGCATAGACAGTGGTTTACAGAGGCCACACATGAAGGTGTGTGATTATTTACTTGGACCACTCTTCTGCTTTCCTTTACCGCTTGCGGCAGCTTCTGCGTGAAAGGCAGCAAGTTTCATGCGGGATATCTGCGTTCAACCAATCTCGTCAGTGTATACTGGCTATTAATGGACAATCGTGTCTAGTTTGAGTGACGATCATCTCGTCACATTACAGTCCAACGCCTTCTCCAGAAGACCTCAGTCAGTTCGTCACCGACCTTGGTGGAGCACCACGTATTCTCCTATTGCACAGCTTGATGCGTTCAGTAGGAATGTCGACATTGGACGTGGAACTGTGTAGTTCGCATCTGTGGTAGCCTTAAAATCGACGAAAAGGCCAAGGAGGTCGGTCTGTATCTCTTGAGCTTTTCACCAGGTTCTTGTCCACTTTGACTGAAATCACACTTATGAGGACCTATCACCTTTTTAACTGACGCTTGTCAGCTTTCACACAGTACTGCAGAGAGAATCTAGCTGCTTTTGTGGATCTGCTGAACGCTGCTTTGATCTCACTCAAGGCACGTGCTTTCCGCATACCATGCCCAGCCGATGCAGTCCCCCAATCAGAAGCCCAACTAGACTCCTATCGCTTCCACGATCTTGTCATCTCGTGCTGCAAACCTCTTCAATCGCCACTGACTCAAAAGGGCCAGAAACTGCACTGACGCTTCTTAATTTTTTCTCAGACCACTGAGACACAAAGCAGGCCCCCTAAACTGTCTTACACAAAAAAGGAGGCAGAATAACTCCTAATAATCAGTCATTCCCAGCCATTCTGGGCCCACCCCCAACCTGAAGGTAAACGACGCCGCCTTTCCCGCTGTGTCACTGACCCCTCACCCAACCAATGTCACTCCAATGGGCTCCAACCCCTCCCAACCGCATCCCACCCCCTGGATGCCAAAATCATCATCAGCATCATCCTCCAGGATCGAACGAATCCTGCCACCATTCTGTCTGCTATTTTATTATGAAACGACATTTTCCATCAGAAATTTATGATCACGTTTAATATCGACTGACAATTGCATTGGGGGCATAATTTTTAATGACTTCAGCGATTCTGATTCCTCTGCAATTATAATTTGTCTGCTGCCTATCTTGTGTGAGTGCGACTGGGTTGGATTGGAGGGTGGGGTGGGGGGCATGAACATAAATTCAACGCCCATACACACACTGGGACACAGACACACTCGCGTATGCAATTGAATCTCAATCGAAAATTTTAATGCCGATCTCGACAATGGCAACGTTGCCACGACAGCGATTTATCCAATCGAAGCTGGCATGACGGCCGCCGAACAGGACACACAGGACAAAACTGACCATTTTCCATCCATCCCCACTGACAGAGACAGAGGAGAGCTGGAGCTGGCGCTGTAGCTGTAGCTGTAGCTGCAGCTGTAGCTGCAGCTGGACACGAAGTGAAACACCAGCAAAAAATTGATTGCCGCCTATAATAATCATCCGTGTTGTAGCATCTACCCACTGGGTGGGCGGTTGGCCGGGTCATCATCGCAATCGCTGCCGCCCGTCGTCGCAGTCATCATCGTCATCGTCGTCATTGAAGGCGTCGTCGGTGACGGCAGAGTTGTAGTCGTTGTCGCGGTCGTTTCCATCCGAGAGATATCACGGAATAACCATCGTTAACGCGTAATGCATTGCATGTCCTGCGCGATATCCTCTCGATATGAATGCGTTATGCTCCCGTTCGCGCCGCGCACCCGTCATCATCATCACCATTGTCGTTGTCGTTGTCGTCGTCGTCGTCGTGGCTGGAAAGTGCAGCGCGTTATCGCTGACACATTTGACCCAATAAATCAAAATTCTGGGCAAAAATTATTTCTGCATCCAGCCGTCTGTGTGTCGAGCATCCTGCGTTCTCTGTTTTTACCCAATCCAATTGTCACTGCTGAATGGGGATGGCGGACGGCACCACGGTTGGAAGACGAGCGAGACTGAGAGGTAATAATTTTGCAGGACAGGACATTCGATACTCGTGTACGGCGACAATTTTCACGCGGATGAGTCGAGGGCGCAGGATCACCGTGCCCCATCGATGCCATAAATCGATCAGAGGACATTCATTTATGAGCGAAGGTGCAGTGAGTTGTGCAGTCTCGAGTCTCGAGGTCCATCCAATGTCCATGTGCATCCAAAATCCGCACACCATCAAATGACGAGCTTTGTCGCTCGGAAGGATTTATGGACCGAAAGCCAGCCAGCCAGCCAGCCGGCCCGTGGGCGGAGTGTTGAATCATTTTCTCATTTTCTAATCAAAGCGGATAGTGGCAGCAGTCGTCGTTGTCCATTTCACTTCGTGTTGCGGTGTGTGACTCGGCAGATGAATGAATTCTATTGTCCGTTCGTCTGATTGATTTACGATTTGCCAAGGGATGTGCGCATTCAACTGGGCTGAGGGCCCTCGGTGATGTGCAGGTTTTTCTTCGCTCTGTCGATGACATTGGATTCATCTTGAGCGCGTGTGTGTGTGGGGGTTGATGATGATGAGGTCCTGGGAACTTAGCCAGGTGGGCTTTTGTGATTCGAAATTGACTTTGGTTTGTCATCTGCTGCTTCGTCTTCTCGGCTCCTTTATGACTTGAAGGGGTGATGTGCGAAGAGGTGGAATTAAAAGCTTTTCAATGTGACGCCGTAAGTGGGTCTCTGGTGGCGCTGAGTGATGAGCGATTTATTTTTTTCTTTTTTTGTGCAGAATTAATGGTTTTCACATGCTTTGCCACTTGACACCGATGTGGGTGCTGGTGCGGGCTGGGGGCCTGATGGGAATCACCAACTGATGTCTCGAAGTGAAAGGACGACTTCGATTTGGTCTCTCATTCCACATCGACAGTGAGGTTGCGGTCGAGTCTGTGGGATGACGGAGGATTTCTTTGATTGTCGTCAAGTGGATAATTCATGGAAGTATGATATGGGGCTCACACAAAAGGAACGCATGAACTCTATTCGTTTAAGAGGCAACGTCAATTGATGCTTTCTTCATTATTTCGAGTGTAGCCTAGTACGGGTACCAACGCACCGCCCTGTGGTACTCCATAGTTTACTCCGAATTTGAGATGTATGTGTTGCACTGACCTTTTCTGGCCTTTTGTTAGGACGCTACCCGCCAATGTTGAATCTAGGTCCAAGTCAACAAGCCACTTCCTGCCAGATATGAGCGTCTGTAGCAGGAAGGAAGGCTGAACTTCATTCGAAATGGCATTCGCTCTTTTCAGAAGCAACGTCTTGGACGATGTATGTCTTCAATAGTATTCCTTGACCACATCGATTGAAAACTAGTACAGGTACTAAACTCCTTCCCTGAGGTACCCCACTTTATACTACGATTTTAAGTCATATCCAGTTTAAAACTGGTTCCACATGCCTTTCGTTACCTCTTTTAATGGCGCTACCGACCAATGTTGAATCTAGGTCCAATTCAAAAACACCTCCCCTCCCACATATGGGCATCTGGAGCAAAGGAAGGCCTAACCTCATCCGATGTGGCCTTAACTGTTTTAAGAAGCAACGTCTTGGACTTAAATTTCGGGTCAATAACTTTCTCGATCACATACACTGCAAACTAGTACAGGTACTAGCACACTCCCCATTCTCCAATCCGACCTTAAGTCGCATCCAGTCCAAACTGGGCCCACATCCCTTTCGTCAACTCCTTTTAGTACACCACACGTCTATGCTGGACCTAGGCCCCATTCACGACGCTCTCGCCTCCCAACCATGGGCAACTGAAGCAATGCAAAGAAAGTCTTGAACTCATTCGATGTGGCCTTCGTTCTCTTCCGAAGCAACGTCTTGGACGGTCTATGAGTTCAATGACATTTCTTCATCACATCGAGGGCAAAATAGTACAGGCACTAGCTCACTGCCCGGAGGTACCCCGTTTTCTAATCAGAACTTGTAAAAAACTGGATCCACTTGCCTTCCTTCATCGCTTTTTAGGACGCTACCCTGCGGATCTAGCCCCGATTCAAGAAACCCCCCTCCTCCCCCTCCCTCACATTCGAATCCCCTTCGATGGGGCCATCACTCGTTTCAGAAATATGGATGAACTCTAACTGCAGTTCGGCGTCAGTTTACTCTCTTCATCTTCAAACCACTACAGGTACTAGCATGCTTCCTTGTGGCACCCCATTTTCTACTCCCAACCGAAAACTGGTTCCACTTGTCGGTCATCGTCTCCTTGCATGTTGGTCAGGCCCCTTCATCCATTTGATAGAATTCCCCAGTCACAGCACAAACACACATGACATCCATCATTTCGGCATCACCCAGTCCACCTCGGGCGTCCCCACTTGCGGACACACGTGTCCCGCGCGTTTAACCGCGCTCCAAACCCAAAACCGTCATCGAAATTAACGAAATCCGGCATATAGCACGCGTGCCCTCCCTCCCCCCCCCCCCCTCCCCCCCCCGGCAAAGCTCGTCAGTAAATTGTCTGAAATTCCGACAACTCGAATGCGTCGCTGTGTCCCCTTAGTCAGCACTTTGTCAAGGGATAACCACCAGCACACGTTGCTCCACTCTAAAGGCCACAAGCATGGTCATCGTCATCACCATCATCATTGTCCATCAGACACTCCAACACACACACACGCACCCGCACGGCGTCAGACAGAGCCAATTGAAATATTTTCTCATCTCCAATGCAAGCGGCGGCGCGGCGTGGCGCTCCTGAATTTGCCGGATTGAATTGGATTGGATGGATGGACATCGTGGAACGAACACGAACGCAGCTTCCCATAAATTATTCTGCAATTATCATGTCCCGAGGAGTAACTAGAAGAATTGTGATGCGATGCCGTTGCCATTGCCATTGCCATTGCCGGTACTGTTGGGTGTTTGTTTAGCCAGATGTTTCGGTGTCGCCTCGCCGCCGCCCCGACAGCATGATGGACGCCAGAGAGTGGCTACAAAACTTTCGGAATAGTTGTGTTTGCTCGCGCGGACACGGTGCCCCATATCATGGTGGCCACGGATGTGTACACATCCCGGTTTTTTTTTTCCCCCCGGTTGTGAATGTAAATTTGATGACGACCACATGTCCTTCGTCCATCGCCCCCGTGTGTCGATGTCAATGTGTGTTGGGATCTCTGCTGGCAAGAGATAAGCACTGTGCAACGAGACGGGCATGGTTAATGAGTTTGTCTGTTATGAGGGATCCATCCGAGGCCACTCCCATCCATCCCCTAAATAGGGTGCACCTATCCGAAAGTTGACTTGACGCTCGAAATTTATGGCCTCAATGAAAAACCTATTCAAAAGCATTTGCAAGACTAATGGCGGCAAAAACTATGAATTTCCCTCGAATCATTTCCCAGTGTTGTCGCTCAGCAAGCGGCATTCAACTGCCACCCACCCAGTCACCGAAGAGCCAGTTTCCAGTCCAACTGTCCAAGCTAAAGTCAGCGTCATCCTCCTCGTCGTCGGTGTCGTCTCTGTCGCGTTCCGATGGGGCAAATACAAGCTGAATACGAAAGTCATTCTGCATACCGTCGTCGGTAGTCGGTCGTCGTCGTTAGTCGTCCATTCTCTCAGATTCGCCTCCAAAGACGGGGCACGCCTCATGCGAGCGAGGGAGATCGAAAACTATGAGAACCGAACTGCAAAAAGTTTTCCCGTAAAACGTCCTAGATATTTCATAATGTCAACGGTGGCGGTGATGGGACACACTACTGCTGCTGCTGCTGGTGGGTGGTGGTGGGCCGGGCTGGGCTGGTGCAATGCTTTTACTTGTGCTCGAGGAAGAACAACCGACGACCGGAACAAAAACCGACAACGAGTGATTCCCAAACAGTTCCTCCAGGAACGAGCACCTCACACTCTCTCTCTCTGACTCTCGCTCGTTGGGCACTGCCGCCTGCCAGCGAGTGGGACAGCGGGCTAACTGGCTGACTTCGTGTGTAGCGGCAGCGGCAGCGGCAGTTCCATCTTTTCCATTGAAAACTGCATCAAGGCGAATGAAATACTGGCTGTCGGAAATAAATCATCACAGAAATTACCAAACAGACTTTCAGCCACCGAAAATGGGTTCTTGTCGAGGTACAGTTAGTCGGGGACCAGGAGGAGGACCGATGCAATGTTTCAAGCGACATAACCAAGTAATCAAGTGGCCCGCGATGGTGGGCGGGGGTTGAGAACATATTTTTCTTTTGTCATCTTTTGCGTTTTAAAACTGCGGCTTCAACTTCAGATTGAGGAAATAAATCCATTCTTTTGGCAACAACACTTGGCGTGATTCGAGTTTCTGCCGTGAGTTGTGCCTGGATGACGTGTGTTTTTTTTTCATCCAGAAAGCACCGCCTTAAGCGGCTCGCAGGGAGTGATACGTGTCATTTTTGGTGTCACTGGTGAGGGCTATAAGCCATCGGTGGTGATGGAGATCATCATTTCGTGCCTGGCCGACGTCATAAATATCAACAGTCGATTGTCCATGTCCTTGTCCCATCCACAGTGCACTCGTGTTGATCTAGCTGGAGGCTTGGGGAGAGGGAAGCGAGAGTTATTAAGCGGCGACAGTGTGGGTGGCAGGTAGGGGGTGAAAATTGATTTTCTTTGACTTCAATTGAGACGAAAAATGGTTTGAAGGAGATTGAGCGTTTCACAGCTGCCCATGCAGCAACAGACACTCTTCGATCTCCTTCGGCATAGCGTGACCCATTCACTGGTCTTCTGTCTTTTCAGTAGCAACGTCTTGGACGTCGTGCGACTTCAATTTTAGGTCTATTTACTTTAACATGAGACATTTCTTCCTCATTCCAACTGCAAAATAGTAAAGGTACAAGCATGGTTCCCTGTGGTCCACCATTTTCTTCTCAGAGCTAGCTATGTATCTAATCCACAAACTGGTTCCACATGCCGTTCTTCATCTCATTTTAGAGCGCTACCCGTCCGTGTTGGATTTAGACCCCATTCGAGAAGCCCCCACTCCAGATATGGGAACTTGGAGCAGTACAAAAGAAGGCATAAACTCATTCGATTTGGCCTTCGCTCTCTTCAGAAGCAACGGCTTGTACTTCCATTTCAGGTAAATTACTTTCTTGATCACCTCGACAGAAAACTAGTACAGGTACTAACACACTCCCTTGTGGTACTCCATTTTTTCGACAGAACTTGAGATGCTGGTTCCACTTGCCATTTGTCACCTCCTTTTAGGACACCACACGTCTATGTTGGACCTAGGCCCCGTTAAACAAGCCTCAGAGCCATGGGCAAATGGAGCAGTACAAAGGAAGGCTTAAACTTATTCGATGAGGCCTTCATTCTCTTCAGAAGCAACGTCTTGCACGATCTATGACTTCAATAACATTTCTTCACCACATCGTCTGCAAAATAGTACAGGTACTAGCACACTGCCCCGTGGTACCCCATTTTCTAATCAGAACTTGTAGAAAACTGGGTCCACTTGCCTTTCTTCGTCTCTTTTAAGGACGCTACCTTACGGATATACATAGTCACCATTGGTTTTTTTAATGTCTTCCTCCCCCTCCCCCTACCCCCTGCAGCATATGCGCATCGGAACTAGTCCACGAGAAAGCATAAACCCCTTTGGTGTGGCCTTCACTCGGTTCTTGAGTTTGTACTTTGTATGGTCTATGACTTCGAATTTACATCAATTTACTTTCTTCTTCACATCGGGTGCAAACAACTACAGGTACTTGCATACTTCCTTGTGGTACCCCATTTTCAACTCCCAACTTGAGTCGCATCTAGTCCAAAAAACTGTTTCCACGTTCCTTCCTTTATCTCCGTCGCCTCAGTCAAAAATTCCCCAAAACTCCACCAGAAAGCCAAAATAAAAAGCCTCAGAACTCCATCAAGTCCAGCCTCAGGTGACTTAAAATACAACACGACAACGCTCTCTCTTGTCACAGCGACTGTTTTAAGGGCCCTGCTGGCAGTCACCAATCAACTTTCATGTTCCAACTCCTGTGAGTGCTGTTGCTGCCGTTTTTCCGCCCGCCTAGCAAAGCCAGAGAGCCCGTGATGGACTAAACCTGTGGCCAGAGTTTTATAGACTCCCCATGCCTGGCTTATCCCCACGGTCCCGAAACACACTCCGCATCGCGCCCCAAACTCCGTCCCGGCCAGTCCCTGAAGGATGAAAAGTTGATTTTTATGATGAACCGAGCGACAGCTGGACACACATTCACTTCGTGTTTCGTCGGCCGTGGTGCACACACAAGAATATATATAGATTGCCCCTCGGTCGAAATCTAGTGCATGAGCATAAAACTTGACAATTTATCGCGTTGCCTGTGTATGTTTGTCTCCGTTGACTGCTCGGTGCTGTGGTATGCGATGTGATGTGCGCGCTGTTTTGCCTTTTTGGCCGCCTCTCGGCGCGACGCGTGGTGGGCTCAAGTTGCAAGGCTAACAGTCGTAAAATATACGCGAGGAAGCAGCAAGAGCAAAAGAACAACAATCCGAGTCCCATCAGCGCAGCCAGAAGCGTTGGATCCAATGGACATGACTAGCATTTCGGACATGAACATTGAGATTCATTGCTGCTGCTGGCTGAGGCGGAAGTTTTTTTTTTTTTTTTAGTCTGTTTTTTTTTGCTTTCCTGCCGCTTCGTGGAGAGTGATGGTTGTACTTGCATGAGGATTCGTGTTGCATGTCTTGATTCGCATTCGGACTCGGGCTGGGCTGGTCTTGCAGTCGTTTCTTTTGGAAATTTACTTGCTCAGTGATCTGGAGATACTGGCTCTTGATTGGGGACCGAGTTATGAGTTAAAAGGGTTCTTTTTTTTTTGTCCCCGCGGAACGATGGCAGCTGAGTGGGAACTAGGACCACCGGGCGTTAAGTGGCTTGTCTGCAACACAGGTAGCGGCTGCTGGGCTTCGCACTTGGTCTAGATACGTGAGCGGCTGTGGGAATTTTCTTGATCTGGTTTCTGTGGATGCATGGTCTTCTCTCAGTTGGTGGCATGTGTCTGCACCTCCTCCTCCTCCCCTGTCTGCTGAAGTCCACGGGATTAGCGTGAAATCCGAAAAACCCCACTAATCTGCTCCAAATCCATCCATCCAAAGTCACTAAAAGCATGTCTTCCCCCCACCCCCCACACAGCCACGCATCAGAAGCACTTGATTTTGTATTCAACGTCTGCCATTTTGAATTCTCAAGACGTGTACAGTGTACACATCCAGGCGACGAGTTGAAGCACACAACAAAAGAACTCGAAACACAAGCGAAACAAAGTAATGCCAAACTGAGCAGCGGCGCATCCACCACTCCACACGCTATCCGACGTCTGTGTACTTATACACAAACATGAAACAATCCGACCATCCCTGAAAGGACATGTCCCGGATCCGTCGTGTCGTTGCTGTTTCTGTTTCTGTTTCTGTGTGGGGGCCCAGAGTCGCTTGTCCTATGAGATTGAAGTGAGACGAAACACGAAACACGAAACACCCTGTCAGGCGAGAGACAAGGCGCGCACACCCCAGCGAAGTAAAAACCACTCAGCGCACAGCACGGGGGTGGATGACGGCCGGCTGACGAGGCGGCCACCAGCCCAGAAGGTGGTGATGGACGGAAAGGTGGCATTTAACCTTCTTTCGGAACATTTTTGAATTCATCCGTATTCAGTCCACCAGTAGCGCCCACGCCGTCGTGACGGTTCGGCTCGGCTCACCCCCCTAAGCACACACAATCATTACAAGCTGCACAAGGGGGATGGCGCTCGGCGCTCGGCGCTCGGAGTTGCGGGCTGGGATATGCACACAGGGTTCGCCTTTTTTGCAACCGTTATATATTTTCGTTGGTCTGACATTAACTGCTATCGCGTAGCAGTTCTTTTCGCCTCCGCCCCCGTCCCGCGTCGTTACTATTTTCGTTTTTGTTGTTGTTGTTTTTTTTTTTTTTCTTTCGTTTCTTCCTGTTCGCTGGTTCACGATTTATTGACATCGATGAAATGTGCATGCGGAACCACCACCGAGCACACACACACACACAGAGGGGCCGGAGCGCAACTGCCAGACAAGTGGCAGAAGAAGTGCAGAAGAAGAAAACGGAATCAGAACAACCACCTTTCGTCGATGTGTGTCTAAAGCAACGACGACGACGACGACGGCGGCGCTAGTAGAACCACCACCACTGCTGCCACTGGCACTACTGCCGCGCCACTAGCGCAAAGAAGGCACCAGCAACTACTACATAAGAGATCGTCATCATAAGGGGGTTGGCGCATTTGCTGCTTGCATTGCAACATAAATCATGGTTACTACCGCCATCCCCATCTACGGCCACAACCACCATCGCCATCAGCAGCGTGTTTTGTTCGCTTGATTATCAATCAAATTATTTCTCTCTTTCGCACCACGGCCATCGGCCGGGCCGAAAAACTACCCCCCTCCGGTGTCCGCCCTGCAGTGTACATCAAGCGAAATGAGGGTGTGCAATCAGGACATTAGATAACGGAGCGAAAATTTATTGTCATTGATTCGTTGCTTGACGATCTTCGTTCGTTCGTTCGTTCCTTCTTCGTCGTCGTCGTCGTTTTCTTCTTCTTCACTTTGCGCTGCACACACAGCGATTCCTTGTCGAGATCCATTGATTCGTTCACCCTTAGAGCTGCGAACACCGTCCACCGTGAGGGGCGGACGACCATGATTGGGGGGCTGGTTGGACATGTTTATGCCTCTTTTGGGGGGCATTTGCGACCATAAATATTATTCATATACGAGTGTATCCTTGAGGTGTCCTCTTTTTCTCGGCTGCTCCTGGTCGGTTTTAGTCGGCGCAGAAGCCACGACGAACGATGAACGATGAACGATGAACGACCCACAACGCAATTTAGACTGACGAACCCTTCAGAGAGCGCCACCGAAGACCGCCGCCATCTCTATCGTGGGGCCCTTTGATTCGTGCCCATAAATCACCGATTGGGCTTGGAGAATGTGTCTGTCATCGTGAGTGGTGCTGGTGTTGCTAATATTTGCTGTTGAATGGTGTGTCGAATGACGTCAACAACGTTGACAAGGACCGCTCCTATAGCAACATCGACGACAACGACAACGACCACGATGACGACGATGAGGACGACGATGAGGATGAGGACGATGATGATGATGATGATGATTGGCGAGAGCTAAAAGGTTCCCTCGCTGGGAATCGGGTTGAGATAGGATACCGGCTCTTATCGGGCGAGACAGTGGAGAAGAAAAATTGTCATTTCGAGAGTGATTTACATTCGATGAGTGCTGAAATGCGGATAAGAAGATAAATAACCGAATCTGGGAGTGGGGGGCGTGAAGCAGTGTATCCCAGATTGAGACCGTGATGGGTTCGGGTTTCGGGAAATTAATGAGATTTGCCACGTCTTTTCGACGTCGAGTTGAATGTGAGACGATGATGGGAAGGCTGGGTGAGTTCTGTGTTCCCAAGGGATCGGCGCTGATGACCTTGGTCAGGCTTGAATGGGTTTTGCAGACGAAGTGGGTGCCTGGTGACCTCGGTTAGTTCCAGAAACTCGCCCTGAATGGCATCGTGACTGTCTTGTGGGCTTCTTTCGGCTGGGGACTGTGGGCAGGACAACGGATTCGACTTGAATGGCATTGAGGATGAAGTGGGTGGCAGAAGACCTCGGCCAGCTCAACAAACTCGCACAGCAGATGAAGTGGATGTCCTCGGTGAGCTCAACTTGAATGGCATTGCAGATGAAGTGCGACTTCAGAACAAATGCACATTCTTCGGCTTTGCCTTCAATCGAAGTCCACCCCAAAGTCCATTGCAGTCTTATATCCGAATTGAGGATATTCTTCGCGATGTACACTCCAGCTTTTGGGGCTACACGTCAGTCCAACTGCAGCTCCGCAAACGAGGAAGCAACAAATGTGCCAATAATTCCGTAAAACTCACTGACTGCAGGGAAATCTGCGAAAATTGAATCCTCCCGTCCAGCGAAGGCGTCTGATACCTCAGCCGACCCACGAAAATCGCCCTCTGCCCCCAACCCCATCCACAATCTCAGCCTTCCTCGACTTCTCATATCGAGGCCAGCACCCTCGGAATACAATTAAATTTTTTAATTAACTCACACACATCCTTCGACTTGCACAAAGGACACTCGGGTTAAGTTGCACTTGCTACGCCCGCAATGACAACAAATATGCCGCTGAAGAAACTGAATCAATTTGTAAGCCGAGCCTTAAACTGCAGCCGACGTATTTTTACTCGCGCCCGCCATGCACTCACGGCAGGCGGACTGCGCTGTCATATCCTGCCACATGCCAGAGAAATGAAAAATCATTATTTTTTATTATCGACACAATTTAAGCAAAAATCAAAGCAAACAGAGCAAAAAATGCATCCGAACACAAGAAGGCTGTGTTCGGGGTTGTTGGAGCCTGTGTGTGCGTGTAAGTTTGGGCAATAAAAATGAATTCCGCCGACTTCCTTTGACGATCCCCGGCACATGTGTGTGAGCGCGCCACACCGGGGTCGTGTGCCACCCCCGCGATAATTGGAAAATTGAACTGTGAATGACTGAAATAAATTGGCAAATCAAAGGCGTGTATAAAAATGCGCCTCTGCCTGTCGGCTCAGCTGTGCTGCGATGCCGGGGATGGAGGTGGCGATGGAGGAGGATGGGCAGATGTGTCTGTGTGCATGGCAAGAGAGAAATTATTTCATAATTTCCTTGTCGATTTACCCGGGGATTGCAGTGCTTTTGACTGTTGCTGCTGCGACTGACTCGGACGCGGTCGAATTGGCGTTTCTTTTGAACGTGGTAGCGACGTGCAATTAGTTCACACAGCCATCACGTCACCGGCTCATGACTCATGACACACTGCTCCGACAAACCGGTCTGCTTACATAATGCGTTGGAAACAAATAAGGGGGAAAAAAAAACATTCCTGAAGCAGGCCGAACCCCTCGGTGATTGATTGATCGGCAGCGCCCAGTTGATTGACCACTACAATGCTAATCGCGCGGGCACACCTGAGACCAACGTGCACCAGTTCCCATCGAATGGCGCACGGTTTTTTTTATGATTTTTTTTTTTTTTTGTAATTGACAACAGTTAATTGATCAATCAAAAAAAAAAAGCCCCCCAAACACGATCCGTCCATCCATCAAGCGGACAGAGTTTCCTCCGTCCGAGTGACTGTCTAAGGGGCAGAGCAGTGCCGCGCGCCGGCAAGGCTACGAAAACGAAACGAAAAATCAATCCGAAGCATTGCACCTCTTGATCGATCGGCCCGTGTCCCCCCATGGTCAGTCATCCAATCCACCTGTCATAATCAATCGCTCATAGCAATCTGTGCGATCGGCGGCCGCTTCGGCTGCGGCTGCGACTGCGACTGCGACTGCGCTTGCGACTGGGATTGCGGCTGCGGTTTTTCCATCAATCTATCACCTGGCGGATGAGAGCAATGCATCAAGGTGAACTGATAATCCATTGAACTCACGGCGCGATTTGCATTCGCCTCATCCCAGATTGCGACGCACCGCACCGCACCGCACCGACGCGACGCTGGCGACGGGTTAAATGACAGTCCTGAGTGACACGGCGAATTCCGGTTTCAAGATGCAATATCCAGAGCACCAAGTGTCAATGTCATCAGGTGTCAAGAGACGTTTACAAATGATCAGACACTCGCCTTCGGTCGTGGCCATTGGACACAAACGTCAACCGTGCCGTGCCGTGCCGCGCCGCAATGCCGGCATACTTTAGATGAGTGATTGTTGCGTTCACACGCATGCGCAGCCTACGGACGCAGCCCGGTTACCATGTGGGGGCTCGCTCGATCCGACTCTGGTCAATCTGTCGCGCCAGAAATTGTCGCACTCTGCTGGCGACTAATTGAACAAGAATCGGTGCCGTGATACGTTTGTGTCACTGGGTGCTGGTGGCTTGACAGATTTCTGGTGCGTTTTTCTTTTTTTTTTTCTGCACTGTGATCGGCAGAGCCGCAGAGCGGTGTGGCGCGGCAAATGTGGTGCTGCCTGCCAACTGCTGACCAACTGATTATGATTGATGGTAATGCAATGCAACGGGGACAAGTAATAATCCATCAAAATGCAGTTGACAATAATTATTGAGGTGAAGCTGGTCACAGATTTGTGCTGCGCGGTCAGTCAAACTGTGTGCACTGTGGCTGGGCAGGGTACTTCTTGGTTTTACTTGGAAGGTGAGTTTTTTGAGGAGCTTCTTCGTGACAGCGGACGGCAGTGTGGTGGGGGTGGGCTTGTTTTTGAGTCACAGTGAAGCTTGGACGGGCTTAGTTAAGGCTTGAGTTTCAATGAGCACATCTGGCATGGGCATCCGTTTGCTAAGGTTAAGTCAAGGCTAAGGCTAAGCGGTTAGATTCAGTGTTGAGGAGGATGACGGCGGTACGCTAGAGGTTGTACGGCTCAGCTCGTCAGACGTAGTAAAGGAGAGTAAAGGAGAGAGGACGAGATAGAGAGTGTTAAGGGCATAATACTCTAATGCAGACCACGGATGAACAGCTAAATGTAGGAGTAGGAAAGCTGTTCAAAGCCTAAGCCACATAAATATACCCGAAGAGGGCTTGCGGAGTACAGCGACTTTACCTAAGCTTCATCTACACTAACCTGGCTAACCTTACAGCTGCACCTAACCTAAGTCTCAACTAACTTGAAACTACCTAGCTCAGCGAGTAAGCACCCGTCCAGCGATCTAGGTTCGCAAAGAACCCGAGTGCGCCTGTTGTTGTTAGCAGAAGTCCACCAGCCCACCATCATGTCCACAGACATGACCTTTGCTATCTCCATTGGCTAACGTTTGTGGAAGATAGCGACGTTAACAACAGTCTACCGTCCCACGCTGTCAAATACACCGAAGTGCACGGCCTTCATTTACCCTTTGGTGGAAGGACTAAGACTGAGCTTAATCTTGCCTTCCATCTTGGTACGTAGCCTCTAGTTCACAACCCACCTACTTATGGCGAGTCTGAGTCTCCAGCTATCAAGTGGTAGCTGACAGAAGATGGCTCGGTATTGATGAATGCAGCGTGGTAACTTACTTCACCCAGCGGTCCAAGGAGTGTCTGAGCACTCGGTCCATCCCTGACGCTTGCATGCATCTTAATCAAGCTGTCTTGTGGCTGCAATGACTTGACCCTCTTAAGCCGAGCTTCAGTCTTCATCTCCTCCTTAAACCAGGAGGCTCGGATTGGAGGACCATCTATGTCGTTGAGCAGGTCGTCAAACCTTAGCCATTCTGAGCCAATTATTTCCTCCATTCGTGCCGATCACGGTCACTTTGACTACCCCAAGCCGTCTGAGTTCGCGATCACTTGGCCCTTAAACCGAAAGTATTCAGTCTTCTTGTCCTCCTTCAAATTTGGGGCTGAGATTGGAAGACTCTCCACGTTTCAAAGTCGTAGCTTAGGTAGGCAGTTAAATGGGTACCCTTTCGGCCGTGGCTCACTTGGACCAACATCTTGGGTCCATTGTGCCCTTGATGGATGTTGTAATTATCCACCATGAGACCTTTTTTTGGTGCTAAGACCATCCGGAGTCATTTCGAAGCTTTAGGAGTTTCTACACCTGCAAAGAAGTGCTTTACCAGGAACTGTTTCCTTATCCTTGCTAGAGCTGGGCATTCGCAAAGCAGATGTTGGATAGATTCTATTCCTTCCTCATCTCTGCAGCGTCAGCAGAAGTCGTTGTGTGGTATGCTCAGTCGCGATGCGTGGGTGCCTATGGCACAGTGCCACCTGAGGACTCCCATTAGCGATCGCACTGCCTTGCTGTGATCAGTGATGTTGATCTCTCTTTTCTCAGCGTTGGCCATGTGGCCCTTGCTATTGCTCCAATTTCCAGACAGACCCACCGTGCACAGACTCTATCCAGGGCTTCGTCTGCCAGTTTTCTTCTGGCAGTGCGTAACGGATTGCCCGAGATTCACCCAATCGTAGCCTACTTTAACTAGTCTGAGCTGCCTCAATCCTTGGCGGTCATCATCGCCCGCGATCACTTGCCCTTTGAACTTCTTCTTCTATTTCTTGAGCCAGGATTTGAAGGCTCTCCTTGTCTGTAAGTCGTAGCATATGCATGCTTACTGACCTGATTCTGTCCTCCATCCTTGACGAGTCTTGATCATGTGTCCACGATCACTTGCCCTTTCAACGTCTACTTCTCTTTCTTGAGCCTGGCTTGGGAGTCTTTAATTCGTAGCATATGTCGTCTAATTTAATCAATCTTCCATTCTTGTCGCGCCTTGATCGTCTTTCCGCGATCACTTGGCCTTTAAACAAGAGGATCAATCATAGTCTTCTCCTTCAACCTGGATTCGACGACTCTCTTAGTTTTTAAGTCGTATCCTAGCATGTCCTAGATTCTAAGTGGTTCCGGTCATGTTGCTGGGAGTGATCGAGACCAAATTGGCCGGGATCACTTCTGTTTTTTTCTGTTTTAAAGGCTGACCGGACGTTTGATCTTCTCCTCCTTCAAAGCATTGGTGCCCATCCATCCATCAGTCAAGAACTGCGGTAAATTCGCCACAAGCAGCCACAATCTCATTCAATAAACGGATGAGTTGCTTTGTCTCCAGCTTAACCTTGCGTGCTCCTTCCGGATCAAAGTTTCCTGGCAACACGAGCCAACTTCTGACAATGACTTCATTAGTCTCGCCGTCCCTTGCCGCAAGCTGTTTGCACACAATGTTGCCGCAAATTTACTCCGATGTGGCGGGAACCACAAGCCATTGAGCTTTGGCGTAACCTTCAGTCACAATTATTTGGCCCCGGAACGTCTTAATCGAAGGCAAACCCCAACCACGAGATGAACACGTAAACCGAAAAAAAAAAATCCAAATCACTTATGGATTGCGTGCAATGCACAGGCCAGGACCTGACGACCACTCATTTAGTCACTCTCGACCTTTTTTTCCCTTGTCGTTGTCCCTGGGTTCGCCCTTGGCTGTGTGTGCGCGCGGAGACAGGAGGCACGCACGTTCAAGATGCGCCCATCAATTAAACACTTCTCCTGTTCCTTGCAAGCCATAATTCGAGTGCGATCGAAGTCCAATCGTGGTGCGCCAACGACAGTGGCAACGCCAACGCCAACGCAAGCGCACACCTCTACACCTGATGACAGGTGGAGAAATCTTAATTTCAAGGCGCTTAGCAATTTCCCCAACCTGTCCGGCGTGGCGGCTGGACTCATCTGTTGTGTGCGCGCCGATATGGATTACCGATGCACACCCCGTGTGCACACGCAGCGCTGACAGACGGCCTCTAATGGACTTGTACAAATTGACAGTTCGACCAGAACTGTCAGCGAAGTGTGGAGACAAGAAATTAAGGCAAAACGTTTAATTGGTCGTGCGATGAGCGAGGAGGGGAGCTCTGCCACAACGGGTCACTATCTGCGTCAGCGATCGGCTGGGCATTTGTCTGCTAATGGGTGTCGTTTGTGAGGTTTTTCTTCTTGACAAGCCTGGTTTGAACGCGAAAATGTTGCCCCCGCCTCTGCGTCGTCCAAGCACAGACAACCACCCACCCATGCAGGCGGCTCCAGTGGATTCCGTCAAAGAAAAAATTCAAGAAATCGATAACTCAGCGTATCGCGATACTTCAATCTTTCAGATGCCCGTCCTCTCGGTTGGCTCTGGTGCGGTGCATTATCAAGAGGCAGCCGATTAAACGGAGATGAATCGAAGCCACAGACAATAACTCACAAAATCCTGATTCTCCCGAAGCTGGACACGACCGCAGAGAGACAGAGAGAGAGAGAGAGAGAGGCCAAGTGGGGAGATCCTCTTGAGGGAGCGGCCCGGCCGTAGCGTCGCCACTGCCCGTTTGTTTCGTTCGCTTGTTGTCGATATTTCGGCGGATATCTCACAACGTCGTCGTCCGATAACGAAAATGAAAACGAATATTCGCTTCGATAAATCAATTTGATTTATTGCCATCGAAACAATAAAATACCGCGAGAGCGCGAGATGAGAAAATACGAAAATCTGGTGACATTATGGCCCGCGCGCCTCAAAATCATGAGATCCCCTGCTGGCCGGGCTCTGCCTGCTTGAATGGTTGAATTCCAACTGCTCATCGTTCGTCGGTCGGTTACTTCTTCTCTTCACGATATAATCGCTTGTACAGCGCAGTGCATGGTCGCGCGGTGGCGTGGCAACGACTGCATGAGACAATAGTGGAATCCGCGCGCGTTCGTTATAAACAAAAATCTCAGCTCAGCTCAGCTCCAATTGCCCAGAAAAACCGAACAGGATAATAATTATCTCTGAGCCCACTCCCACTGGTCTGGTGGGACGGAGAGGAGCAGATAAGGACATTTGGGTGAAAATACCGCACACATCTGATGTCCTCATAAATACAACAAGGACACTGCCAATCCGATCCTATCCTCCCCCCTCTGCCCACGGTGCACGAGGGCTATCGCTGCTGCGAGTGTGTAATGCCGTTCGTCCAAATGCCGAGCTTGGAGTTTATGCGATCCGAGGACGAGTCAATGAAAATGCAATTCACATTCACAAATTGCAATTCGCCGAGGAGACGAATGGACGGACATGCGATGAACAGGAAAACACGACGGGGCCGGGGCCATTGTCTGGCCATGGCGGGAGGGGTGCGGGGGGGACCTAGTACGTGCATATATGTGGCACCACTGCTGTGACTGGTTCCGGTTGTCCTCGTGTTCAAAATAGTTGTTAGCCCAGTTTGGTGATATTTCCCCTCGACGATGGCTCTTCACGGAATTGGGGGAAAAAAAATGCGACTGACTGCTAGTCGTATTGATTGTGCTTGCGCCTCAGATTGGCATTAACTTGTTGGCCAAAATTCACCGACTGAAGGCAGGGATGGATGAGGTGGCGGCTGGTGGCATTGGGGGGCGCCCGTGGTCTCGTTGGACCGTTTGTGGCAAAATTGTAGGAAGAGACGGATAAGGCCTTAGCCTCGGGTTGCCAAGAAACTGCAGAAACGCGCAAGGTTAAGCCACTTGTGACCCACTTGCCTGCATTGCTTGAAGGACACATCGCCGTCAGCTTCGGGGCATGTGCGGGGAGGCACACTCGTACTTTTTTTATTCCCGCCAATAGTGCAACTTGTGCAAAGTAAATTTATTTTATTTTATTTTTTTTTTGGGGTACGCTTGTACCCCAATTTAGCATTTTTGTAAAAAGTGTGGCATTCCAGGGTAAAGGCAACTTCCCCGATCGCAGAGCGTGCCCAGAGATGCGCCCCTCCTCGCCCCAACTCAGACTGAAGAAAGTCCTGATTCAAAGCGCCCCACAATCTCATCCCCAATCCAGCCCTGGTGGCTTCAAATACACCAGTCCATTCCCAATCGACCATCCCTCTCGGCCTAAGCGTCATCCAACTGCAACTCGCTTGCCCAGCGACACAATAAACGACTTGATTGGATTCATTTCGTGAAATTTTTCCGTGAGAGTGGGCTCCGCTAGCAGTACGCATAATTTTTTACCTCATCCCCTTCGGCTGCATCCGCCACCACCGCACCGACACACACGAGC
This sequence comes from Eristalis pertinax, assembly GCA_907269125.1. Classification (NCBI taxonomy): domain Eukaryota; kingdom Metazoa; phylum Arthropoda; class Insecta; order Diptera; family Syrphidae; genus Eristalis; species Eristalis pertinax. Next base: position 11,486,811 of record OU026148.1, read on the forward strand.
GATAAACACTCCGGCAAGGGTTAGCTTTCGCAAAGAGAGTTAGATCCACTTGTGGTGGATTGGATGCAATGGTGGGCCGAACTGAAGCGCTGGAGCACTGCCCGGCTTTGTACGGTATTGGTGCGTGTGAAATTTATGAAAATTGCCATATGATAACGGTAAATTCAATTCTCTCTTGCTCACCCTCTCCAGTTCGCTCACGAAATGTAGCTAATTGCCCAAATGTGCGCAACCAATTGTGTCCTTTTTATTGCATTGCACTCTGTGCCTCTGCAGATTTTGATAGTCTCCCGTCGTATTAGGCCATTCCCGGTCCTGATGGTTTTAAATGCGACTTTGGTTGCTGCTGCTGCTGCGTTGCGTCGCCTGGCCGAGGCGGTGTTCGAGTGCGCATTGAAAATTATTTCCGCATAAATTTGGAGGAGGTTTTCCGTGGTGGACTCGGAGTTTGCAAATTGAAGTGGATTAGGATGAGGATTTTTGCTTTTTTTTGTTCTGTTTTACTGGCGTGCTCTAGTTGGGCGATGAATTGATGTTCGATTTGGGGTGCTGATCGCGAGCTTTTATTCGAGTCGCAATTTAGCGCCAATCAATGAGGCGGTTGTTGAGACTGTCAGCTTGTTTAAGTACCAAAAAGAATCATCAAAATCGAACTCGAATATGCCCGCAAACATGGAAGTCACACTTAGGCCAGCAAAGGGCCCCTTAATCCTCAAACCTAGGGCGGTGCGACATGTAAGGTTGTAGTCTGATGAGGTGCTCACGTCTACTCTCAGCTGAAAAGCCTGAGATTCCAAACCTGAAGGCAAATGGATGAAGTGACAAGTGCAAATGATTGTCATTCTCAATCGCCTTACACACTAATGCTAAAGCAGATTATTCCGCAATGTATTAGGTTGGGTTAGGTTTTGGAAGGGGAGTGCGATGGTTGAACATCACTTCCACTCGGAGGTCCTAGGTTCCATTGTGAATCCCTTCATTTGTGGGGTACATAGCTTGAGCCACCCCGAGGTCTTTACGAATCTTAAGGGATCCGTATGTAGACATCTACATACGTTAAGTCCGCAGTCTCTGTGAATAATATTTGACTCAGCGAGGCTAGGCGCCGATTCTGGAGAACTGGGCTGTGGCACAGCAGATGTTGGATTGTCTCGGTCTGCTCCTCGTCGCCGCAGCTCCGGCAGAGATCGCTGGTTTCCGCGCGTTCCATTTCCGGAGCATTGCTCCGATGGGGCAGTGTCCTGTGATCACTCCGACGAACGAACGAGTCGAGTTACGGTCTAACGCCAGAAGCTGCTTTGTCTTGCCGTTGTTACGTTGATTGGCCACGTTGATCTTGTCGCGTGACAGTCGTTTCTTGTAAGCCAGGACGAGTTGGTTTATTTTTGTATTACTAGATGCGTTCAATATATTCTCGGTATCGGGGTGAAGCTGTGGTTGTATATATAAATTGACTTATTTATCAAGTAAAACCTTTATTCGGGCATCCTCAAGAACAAGTTTTTCGACTTCTTTGATGCTTTCTCCCGTACAAGCTGTAGCCGGGGCGCCGAAGCGGGGATCGTCTTCAATGCTCTCTCTGCCTCTCTTGAACTCACTTGACCACTTTTGCACAGTTCATAATGAAGGTGCGGAACCCTGGTAAACAGCCACCATCTCTTCATGAATAGTTTTTTGACTTTTTCCTTGCTTAGTGGGAAATTTAATTACAGCGCGATGCTCAATTTTCACCATCATCGTCCCAGTTGCCATTATGATTCTGTTGAACTAGAGATAAAACGCGAATTTATAAACACATTTATATGAAATTTTACATGAATGCACTAAAAAATTACTTGATAAATAAGTAAATTTATATATACAACCACAGCTTCACCCCGATACCGAGAATATATTGAACGCCCCTCGTATGTCGCTTATATGCCGGTATAATGCACTGATCGGTGGTCGCAGTGATGCGTCCGCTTCGCTAATGTCCATTTCAGACCCTTCTCTGGCTAGTTTGTCTGCTCCCTCGTTCCCTGCTATTGAGTTGTGACCTGGAACCCAGCCGATTTTGACCTTATGGTGGCTGAGGGATCTTAGAGAGTCGCGGCTGTTTCAAACAGCCTTTGATCTCATTGACTTCAGTGCAGCCTGGCTGTCAACAAAGCTGGTGATATCCGATGGTGGGGTATCGGTTGTTTGTATGTGTTTGACTGCTTTGCCAGAATCTCTGCTTGGAAGACACTACATGTAACAGGGAGTCTAAAAGATTCCAGTTTGTGCAGGATGTCCGAGTAAAATCCGGCTCCAGTAGCTGTGTCCATTTTTGATCCGTCGGTGGAAAGGGAAATTTCGTGGTCGTTGATAACTTCGAAAGTCTCTGTCGGGGAATATATTCCTCAATCCAAAGAAATTAGGCTTTGAACAAGTGCTCTCTTCACAGACACACCGAGTTAAACTTTTTTCCCGGGATCCCCAACTCGTTTCTCGCATCGAACAGTTGCCTGTGATGAATGCTGTCGTATGCAGCTCAAAAGTCGATAAATAGTCGAGTGCGTATCGATTTGAAACTCCCTAGAGGTCCTCTCCAGGATTCGTCTGAGTGTGAATATGTGCCGTTTAGTTGGTTTTCAGGTGGGTTGTGGCAAGATTTTCGTCTTTAACATCATTTTCGAGAAGATCGTGCGTAACTGAAACGTCTACACCAGATTCACGACTTCCACGAATTTGTACAATCGTTGTGGAAGGTAATTGAGGAATAAAACCCTCTCTCGAAGGACCCATATATCCGTATACAAGATATTGATAATGCCAGTCTGCTATATGCCGCAGAAGCAAGGACACTAACCAAAGCGGACGAAGCGAGCTTTGTCGATTTGAGAGGAAGGTTCGCATGTGTTGATGGTGTTTGGAGGAGGAGACTGACAGCTACAAGGATGTGGCCAAACGAGCTTGAGTATATAGTCTCAGGTGGCTACGTCATGTAGAGCGAAGGGACCATGCTTCGGCCCGGAAAGTCTTCGACTCCAATCTCGAGAGACGACGATTTAAAGGAAGAGCACGTCTCGGATGGCGTACACGGCTGGAAAGGGACATCAGTCAGCTGGATGAAGAGGCGTGTTGGCTGGGGCCCAGGTCCACCCCGGACTGTAGTGCCAGCCAAAGAAGATGTGACACGATGACGATGCTGAGCAACATCTTGTTGGTTGTTACATGACGCGAGATGGCCTTTTTTTAGTAGAAGGCGCAGTCGTCGGACGTGATGTCGTCTTTCGAAAGTCTGCAGATGAGCTGCTACAAGCAAAGAGGTTTGAAAATCTCTACCGACAGAGTGGCCAAGCTGTTCCTCAAAGTTTAAAGTTTTGGTAGTCTTCCCCAACTCTAAGCTGGTGACTAGTTGCGATTTCTTGCTAGCCATTCCTTCTGTTCTGGCCATCCTCTCTAAACACCTTCTGGAAATGGCGCTTAAATGCATTCACTCTTCTCTGCGGGACGCGATCGTTGAACAGATTCTTCTTCTTCATTGTGATGCTCTTCAGTTATGGTTGGACCAGGGCCTCAACTAACAAGCCTCTCCAACTGGAGCAGCTGACTCCGATTACGCACACCAATTTGGTTGAAGTGATTCTCCAATTGGGTGCGGCACCTTCTTTGCGCCCGTCGTCTGTTCCATTGTCTCCCACAAGTTCGGTGTCGAAGATTTTTCGGGTCAGGGCTAAGTTGTCCATGCGCTTTACATTGCCTAACCACTCTAGGCGTTGGATCTGTAGACGCCTGACAAGGCTCATGTCACTGTTCACAGTTCGTGGTTGAATCTTTTCCTCCAGATGCAATGCAAACAGGACCAAAGACCGCACGTAGAACTTTTCTCTCGAACAGACCAAGGACCTCTTCATCCGCTTTTGAGATCGTCCATACCTCTGTGCCGTACAGCAAGACCGGGATGATTAGTGGCTTTAAAAGGAGTCAACTTGGTGCATCGAGAGACGGCCTCTTGAGTCCGATCTCGTTTGATTTCGGTTCTAATGTTGTTCGTACTGTTTACTGCAGAGCCGAGGTAGACGAAGTCTTCGAAGTTATTACTGTCCGTAGCCCAGGATTTGAATGTTGCATGTCCTTCCTTGAGGACATCATGTATCTCGTTTTGTCCTCATTCACCGCCAGACTCATTTTAGCTTCCGTCTCAATGCCAGCAACCGCCTCAGTGGGGGCTCGCTGTGTACTAACAACCGCGTCACTGTCAACGGCGTATGCTGAGCACCTCTTTTTGAAACCCCTTCAGCCAAGCTTTTGGCTCTGACTCCCACTCTGATGGCTATCCCTTACGCCGCCCAAGTTGCTGAAGACTTAAACTCCTAACCTAAGCTGTACTGTACCTTCTGCAGGATTCATTGCAGCGAGCACTCAGCTAAAAAGGCGTGTGGTCACATGAAACAGTCTCAACACTTCCCCGGTTTCAAACCAGCGCGAGGGGTCCATTTACACCTGGCTTCGCCTCAAGCAAGCAAAATTCAAATCCGTAGCCCTTATCAATCATCCATCAACAGTCTGCCTCAGCTCCTCGCCACCTAACGCCTCGCATCAGCCAGTCAATCATAATCTCACCACCGAATCGACGTTCCATCACCGCCCAGGCCAAACTCGCCGCCACGACCCTCATTAAGTCGCCATAACCACGGCATGGCCACGCGCCCCTCGATCGCCCCCAGCAAGGGCTACTTCAACTATTCGCCAACAAAATAACTCTCTCCCGCTCCTCGAGGCAACCAACAGGCAGGCAGCCAGCCAGCCACCTTGTCGCATCGCGAGCGATCATAAATCCCAGCACGTCATCCTGGGCCAGCACGCGGAACGCATTCAACCGCCGTCATTAAATTAAGAAATCACTGTCAAAAAATCTGTTAAGCCTCCTCCATCCATCGGCCACGATCCTTGCTGTCAGGAGGACCACGGCCGGGGACCACCGCCAACACCATCAGTCACCAGCGGCGACATGAAAAGAAAAACAAAGCGCAAGGGCCCTCTCGCATTCTTTTTACCCGAAACCTATCATCAAGTCGCGCGATGGTCTTGTTTCCTTCAGCAAACACTGCAAATTGCAAATAAGACACAAAAACGCGGAGCCGCCCGTCCGGAGAGGATCAAGCGCGGCGCTGTATCCAGTGCGCCGCGCCGTGCTATCCCTGCGACCGATTAACTGGTGGACTTAACTATTATGGCAGCCGGCTGCCGTTTCGCGCTGCTGGTGCATAAAAATGATTGCTCCAATTTTCTCTTGGGTGCGCGCGCCCCATCATCGCCCCGTGTTCGATGGCGATGGTAGGTAGGTAGCCGGTTGGTCCTGTGTATCCTCGTCCTGTCTGGTGTGTCATGCTTTGGTGGCCGGAATGGCCAAAACAAAAGGAAAAGAAATGCACAGCCCTCGTGCATTCGTTCCTGCCGAGTCGGGTGAAAAGAGCCGCCAAAAAGGATGACGATGACGACGACTCGCGCGCCAATGGAATGAAGATAACAATGACCGCGACGCCAAAATCTCGTCAAGCTTTCGCATACAAAAATTGAAAAAAAAAAAAAATCTGGGACGCGCAACGGCTACCGATGAAAATTGTTTTTTAACGGCCGCCATAATTTGTGCACCCTGCACACCCAGCTGAGTGAAATGTTGGAATAAATAACAGCACTAAATGGGCTTTGCCCGGCTAAGAGGCGGACGGATGCGATGAGGCGGTTGGGAGACGCCCTTCACGTGGACACGGGCTTTTTCGGTGCTTAGTTGGACTTGACTTGGTTTGAGGAGGACAATGCTCGTCTTTTTGGTGAAGTGCACCCGAATTTGATGGAAATGTCGTCCTGTGTCCTTGGTCAAGTGCCAGCACAGGACAGGCACTTCAAATCAAGCCGAAATTGCTCGTCCTTTTTTCCCTCTCTTTTTTGGTAACCGCAACACCTCACCGAACACATGTTCCACGTCGGGACTGCGTCTGCAATCAACGCATAACAGATTCATCGTTTTGTCATCGTTCAGACCGCAAACAATCTCACAGTGCCCCAAATCAGTGAATACGTCTTGAGGCAATTTGCGGTTCGTCGGGGAGGGGGGGGGGGGGGGGGGGGAGGCGGGTCGTCGGAGGTGCACTTGACTCACGGATATCAAGAGTGACCACAAATTAGCATCAAAAAGGAATTGTATCCTCACAAAGTATCTAGATGCAAACCGGAGAAATGAAAAAAAAGAGGAAAGCAAAGAAAACGAGGCAGTAGATGTATCCACCTGCAGCGGCGCGGCGTCGGGGATATTCAGAGAAACCGCACTTCTTTGTGTTCATCTCATTATTTGTGGATTTTTTCTTTGGTAAATTGTATCTCTTACCTTTTATTTGAAAGGAGATGGTGAGCGGGGGGAGGAAGGGGGAAGCAGAGACTTTTTGAATTGAATGCCCTTAGGGTGGCGATGTTCGGTTGTTGGTTGCGTTCGTGGTGCACGAAGGCGATGGCAGCAAAATGTGTGTGTGTGTGTGTTTTTTGGAGGGATAATCAAAAAGGATGCTTTGAGCAACAACGGAAGTTCCTTCCACACTACAAAGGAAGTTATTTGTTATGTGCCATCGTCCACCGTGAGCGGCAGTGGTGGAGGTACATTTTCATTTTTTTTTTTTTTCAGTAAATTTATAATTTTTTGGTATTTTTCATTTCGCTTGTGTGTCCGGGATTTGGTGATTTTTTTCGTTTCTTTTTTTTGATTCCGTTTCCTGAGCGCATGTAAATGACAGTTTTTTAAATTATACCGTTATTATTGTTGTTGTTGGCCTTTCTCTCTCTCTTTCGGCGATAAAGGTAACAAACAATCGCAATCCGAATGTGAATGGATTAGCTTGGAGGGGGAGGGAGTACGATGTCAGAATAGGATTTCATTTTAATTTCATTTGTCGACAGTCAGGGAAGGCCGCGCTCTTTGGCATTATTTTTTCGCGGAGGAAAGGATGCCTTCCATGTTAACTGGGCTCCAGTGAGTTCAAAGAAGCAGAACTGTGGAGTTAGGACGGTCTTCGTCTTCAAGAAGGATGGCAGGGTATTCGAATGAAGTTGAACTGTTGCATATAAGACCATCCCTCCGGCTTCACTTGACTTCAAGCTACATCCATACAGCAGCCATTTAAACACACATTCTATTCAATTCCACCAACATTTGCGCTGCTGCATTAGTGCCAGAAGAAGAACAAGGGGGTATCGAGAGACAAGTTCCAAGAATAAGAGGAACTCCCCGATCCGGAAGTCCAAGCAAAAGGCATTCTTCTTCTTTGTTTGGCGCTACCGTCCAGGGTGGACCTGGGCATCAATCAACAAGCCTCGATCTTTCGCCAGCTGCCTCTAGTTTCCCACACCAAGTTGGTTGAGGTCCTTCTCTACTTGTGTGCGCCATTTCGTTCGAGGGTGTCCTCTGTTGCGTTGTGTCCATGGCTCGGAATCGGAGCCGGAGCTGTGGTATCCATCTGCTCTACATGACCTAGCCATCTTAAGCGTTGGATCCGAAGACGCTTAACTAGGTGCATGCCGCTGTACAGCCCGACTTTGTAGCAGTCTAGGGCCTCGGTGAGTTCATCGGCTGTACGTGATCTGTTAAGGGACCTCACATTGCACCTGAAAAACCGAAAATCATTGCCCTTTTTCAATTGGCTGGGGTCATCAACAGTAGATCCGTCTGTATCCGAGGCAGGTTGTTGCTTGGTGAAGAGGTTAACCTCACGCAAAACCTCCAAAATTGGAAGACAGGCCCTTATTTTAACCTCGCGCAGAGGGTTCGCTGCATACCTCAGTTCAGCACACAACGGTTGTTGTGATGGCTGTCCAATGGGCGAGGATGTCAACTTGACTTATGCACAAGCAGGGATCGCGCTGGCATCCTACCACGTTGTTTGTAGTCAGCAACTTTGCCCTGTGTACATAAGCCCATGCCCCCAGCAATACTGCACAACTAGCGACTGATATCGGGACATGTTCCAAAAAGTGTCTTGTACTCAGGTCGCGTGCAGGTCGCGTGTTTCTACAAGCCTGTTCCACATCGCACACAGCTCGAGCTGCAATGCAAGTCTTGCGAAAACATTTCCCAACCAAATGGTTTCGTTGTAAAACTGCACTTAACCTGGTTGCTTAAGGCTAACGTTTGATGTGAAAACGCACAAAATGAACCTGAAGAGTGACGAATGTGCTCTAAAGAGCTGGGGTCTGTGCCGTATTTAGAGGCAGCCACTTGACCAGTGTTGTATTCCACAGATAATGTTGAAAGGCATATATTCCATGAATGTCCTCGTGGAACATGAAAGTCGAACGCACTGAAAATGATATGAAGAAGGTTTCATCATCAGTGCCCCGCATGATCCACCAAAGGAGTCGCGGGGGCAGAGCACGCACGAGAGATCTCCAAGCCACCCGATTCCCCGCCATGGATTCTAACCCATCAGGAGCTATACTCAAGCGCAATCAGGCGAGTTCTTGGACCAATCAACCACCTCATCCTGGGTCTGCCTACTTAATGGATCCCCATTCAAAGCACGCCTTGGCAGTCGTGATGATGGAGACAAGATAGGACTTCAAGATATGATCGATAATTGAAATAGATGTATGCTCTCAAAGACATTCCTGGTCGTCCTTGAAACGACGATTTTTCTAAAATTCCGATTCGAATTCAGGACCGATGAGACAAAACGTCACCCACTTGGTCTCAAAACATTCATCTTTAGCATCGATAGTCTGCAAGAATTTGATGTAAGCTCGGCGACATTCCTCGAAACGTTGTGTACGTCGGTTTTCGGTGCCTAGTCCTTCTTCGTTTACCGCGAGATATCGACAACGTTTACCGTCGAAATTTCGAGCTCGTTTTTCACGGCTATCTTTGGCACGAATTGAAGAAATCGGACTGTGCCACAAAAGACATTAGTACTGCGACCATAAGGATCTATTGTACTCCCTTCGTTTGGGCCAGAATTTAAGTACTGCCTTCAAAAATTTGACAACTTTTCTAGATGGGCTTTCTTGAAAGTCTTTCCCTGTTACAAGTGCTCTGTTTCTAGTTTTGAATCATTGTCCTGCAAGGCTTGGGCATTCGGTTAGTATGTGATTGTAAAGGGTGGTTAAATTTTAAGGGCCGATGTTAAATGTGAACCACACATTAACGTCAAGTTTTTTTCTGCATTTTATTTGACATTTCTCAATTTCAGACTAACTCAATTTGAACCATGGAAAGACTCACAATCGAGCAACGCGTTAAAGTTATTCAGGCTTATTATGAAAATGGGCGTTCAAATCAAAATGCATATCGTGCACTTCGTGATTTTTTCGGTCAATTTAATCGTCCAAATGTGCGTACAATCGGAAAAATCGTGCAAAAATTTGAGAAAACCGGGTCTGTAGGAGATGTGTAAACACCAGTGCATGCTCTTACAGCTCGTACTGCAGAAAATATTGCCGCTGTTCGCGGCATAGTGTGGCTGAATAGCTGTCCACATCAACTCGTCGTCGTGCCCAACAATTGCACCTCTCACGCTCGTCGTTGATGAACATTATGCAATTGACTCAAGAACTAAAGCCTCTTGACCATTTCAAGCGTCGTCAATGGTCAGAGTGGGGGCAAGAAATGGCAACAGTGGATGATCAATTTTCGAAGAAAATCATCTTCAGTGCTGAGGCACATTTTCACCTCAGTGCAGTCGTCAATAAGCAGAATTGCCGCTTTTGGGCGAATGATGAATGAATCCAAGAGTGATTGTCGAAAAACCAATGCACCCACAAAGAGTGACTGTTTGGTGCGGTTTATGGGCTGGCGGCTACGTCGGGCCGTATTTTTTTCCAAAATGAGGACGGTTTTCATGTCCTATCACCAAAATCAGCCTTAATTTATTATTTTCAGCCAGCATCTTTAGTATCTTGTGACATTCCCCGACAGGCTTAGAGTTGATGTGTGTCTCTGAAGCGCTTTAAGAACCGCTTGGCTATCTGAAAATATATATATTTTGATGTTAGTCGCACATGTACGCACATGTGCAGCTCCGTTGATTGCAAACAAATCAGCTTGAAATATCGTACTTTCCTTGAAGAAATGGAAGGAATGTGTAGACACGACTCGACTTCGTTTTTAGACTCGAGTCGGACTCCGTTTTCCACGACAGCTCGACGTCGCTGTCGTTTATCGACACTATATTGGCGACGTTTTCTGACCTCGTCGTCGTTCATAGTTGCGACGCTTTTCCGCCCATCCGACTTAAGAGCAAATTTTCCTCGTGCCTTCGAAAATAATTCGTCGTACCTTTTCTGCGGCTATTACGCTTCAGTTATCCGTACGATCTCGGCGTCCTTCTTCGACGCGATTCCGACCGCTTTTTCGATGTTGTTTTTTCGACACAAACTCTATATTTTGAACAGATTCCGGCTTCATTATTCGAAAGGAAAAACTGTCAACTATGAAATCAACGACACCGACATCACTGACATATATCGAACAAAAACAAAAAACCCCGAAAAATCAATGATAATTGCTACATTTGCGTCCAGCATAAAGAAAATACAATTTATGAAACAAACGCGCTCCACTCGCTCCATCAAACTGAAAACTGTCATGCAGAAAACAAGCAACAACTCAAGCGCAGGTGCAGCTTTTCCTGATGCTACGGTTTACGTTAACAACCAGCTGACAAAGCACAATAAACACTTGATGTGGATGGCAAAGGAGAGAGCGAGAAAGGAAAACTGGAGATTTGTGTGGGAGAGTGCGGGAAGAATACTCGCTAGAATGAATGAGAGTACGCAGCCGATTCTGATAAGTACGGTTGCCGATGTGAGCAAAATTTCTCGCACTCAATAACTGCATTGTGCGTAAGCAAAAAGAAAATCAAAACTCTTTATACCAAAATGGATTCGAATGAAGTACTAGTTGATTTAAATTGTAGGGTAATTAGTGGTTTTAGCGGCACCAAAACAAACAAATTAAATGAAAATAAATGTTGCTGCCTTAGTTTTAATATAAGATCATTACGAAAGAATTGGAATGATTTTTGCATTAACGTTAGCTACTTCATCAATATGTTAAAAATAATAATACTAGTTGAGACTAATATAGATGAAGATGAAAAAGGACTTTACAGTATAGATGGTTTCCAAGCGGAGTTTCTGAATCGAGATAAACGTAGAGGAGGTGGAATTCTAATGTTAATACGTAAAGACTTACCATATGTACGATTAACATCTGACAGTGTGTCATATGAAAATATCCTAATCCAAATTAAAGAAGACAACAAGTACAAGTATGTAATAGGGATATACAGACCACCAGGTTACAGCCGAAAAGCGTTTATTGAAGAATTCGGAAACAACGTTGGACAACTGGGAAAAAGGGACGAGATTATGGTAATGGGTGATATGAATATCAATGTGAATGATCTGGAATTGTATGGCGTGAAAGAATATCTGGAGATGCTGGCGTCACTTGGGTTGACTAATGTGATAACGGAGTATACCAGAGTAGATCCAAACACAGGATCAAAAACAACGATTGACCACATCTTAACGAACGCTATGCAAAACCAAATCAATTCAGCTGTAATTGAAAGTTGTATCACAGATCATTACCCAATAATATACTTCCCACCAATGAAAAAATCTGCTGTTAAAGAAAGTACAGTCAGCTTGTCCTATATATCTAACGCAAAGGTTAACGAATTAATTACAGAAACAAATTGGGAGGAAGTCGTGAATGAAAGTGATGCTGGTTCACTTTATCAGAAACTTCTCGATAAAATGACATATATATATGATCGAGCGACATCTATCAAGCAAATAAAATACAGAAGAAAGTTTAACCCATGGATGTCTACTGAAATTATTGATAAATGTAGAAAAAGGGATGAACTTTACAGAAGGTGGAAAAACAATCGACTGAACAAATCTTATGAAATGGAGTATAAGTCTTTTAGAAACAAACTCAACAAGGAAATAATTGCTCAAAAAGCCTGTTTTTATAAAACCAAGTTCAGCCAAATCAGGCATGACCCTCGTAGAACATGGAGTCTTATTAACGAAATACTGGGAAGGAAAAAACCTGGTCTTGATGAAACTGTAACAAAGAACTTCTCTGGCAAAATGTGTCTGAATAATCTTGCTGGTGCATTTGCAAACAATTTTGGCACTCAGATAAAAAACATTATTCATCAATGCGACACTGTTACATCGACACATCCGAGTTCAACATTAGCCAGATCTGTATTCGTACAAGAAACAAGTTTTTCGGAAATACGGGGAATCATTCATTCACTCAGTGATAAAAAATCGCCAGGCTTCGACGGAATAAGAGCCGTTGATATAAAAAGACACTCGGGCATATTTACGCCAATGCTGTGCAAATTCGTTAACCTTAGCTTAAATCAAGCAAAAATTCCTGCAACTTTGAAAACAGCTGTAGTCAGGCCAATATATAAAGGAGGTATCAAAAGCGAGCTCAGCAATTACAGGCCTATATCAATATTGCCGATAATTGAAAAGTGCCTTGAAGAGGTAGTAACAAAGAGACTTCAAGATTTCATAGATAAAAATTCTATCATACATACAAGCCAGTACGGCTTTCAGAAAAATAAAAGCACTTGTAAACTTTTAGGAGAATTTGCCAATTGTGTTAACGAAGGCCTAAACAAAAGCTACCATATACTTGTGCTGTTCGTTGATTTCAGCAAGGCTTTTGACACACTGAACCATGATAAACTAATAGAAGCACTTGAAAACATTGGAATAAGAGGTCTGATGGCAGACTGGCTAAGAGAATACTTAAACAACAGACAATTCTGTGTCAAAATCAACCAGACATATAGCCAAAAGAAACGCGTGCAATATGGAGTCCCTCAAGGTTCAAAATTGGGTCCGCTCCTCTTCATTTTATACACCAACGAGTTGTTAAAAGTATTCAAACAGGCCATCCCATTCGCGTATGCAGACGACACGGCGATAGTAGTGCGACACAGATCTTTGCATACGGCAACATCAATTATGCAGGAGGAGTTTGATGATGCAGTGAAATGGTGTCATGATAACGGATTAGTGATTAACGCTTCGAAAACAAAAATGATGCACATCAGAAACCCGCAATTCAAGGCTACCGAACAGCAAATATACTGTAGGAATGACTCCTGTCGTACCTCTACTAGCTGTCCTATAGATATAGTAGAAAGTTACAAGTATCTAGGAGTAACAATTGACAGTCATTTCTTATGGGATAAGCATATTGATCAATTACGATCGAGTATTAAGGGAGCACTATACGCACTAACCCATCTGCAGTACCATGCACCAACATCAGTTCTAAGGAATGTGTACTTTGCGCTAGTGGAATCTAAACTGAGATATGGAATACTGGCATGGGGTAATTCATCAGCCACACATATAAGAAAGTTACAAAAACTGCAAAATGTTGCACTGAAAAAAATAAATGTACCTTCTCATCGAAATTTTGCTGAGCGACAAAGGTTTAATGTTCTTCAAGTGGAAGACATCTTCAAAATGACGCTCATATTAGAATACCAAGACGATCGACGATTCACCACACCAATTAACCATGCGATAAATACAAGAAGACGTGCACAAGGTATACTCCAAGAACCTCGGTTTTACAATAACTATGGAAGAAGAGAGTTGAAATGCAGTGTTCCTGAAGTTCTCAACACAATTCCGCAAGAGATTAGACAAATTAGAAATTTTAAAACTCGAAAAAAAATCTTAAAAGACTTTCTATTAAATCGAAATCCCATCAATTGAAATTAAATTTATTAATTTATTAAAATTTATTAACTTTTTCGTAAACTTTTATTGAATGTTTATTAAACTAAGCTTACTTAATCTCAGTTATCAATGTTAGAAGCACAACATTCTGCAGAAAAGCCAGTAAGGCTTCGCGGAAATTTATAACCAATGTTGATTTGAAATTGAAAATAAAAAATTAATTGAATTGAATTGAGCTATCTTGACGTTGTCTTTCGTCGCGATTTCGACGTCGTCTTCATCCTCATTTAGACGATTTATTTCGCTTTGGTTCTCAAGTCGGTTTTTAACGCAAGTACGTCTTCGCTTACAGCACGACTTAGACGTCGTTTTCGAAGCGATTCACACGTCGTTTTTTATGCGAGTCCGACTCGGAGTGCTCTACGAGTGTCTTCGTTGCAAGGCGTTTCCGATTCTAATACGCATCCGTTTTCCACACAATCTCGATGTCCTTCTTCGACGCGATTCTGAAGCCGGTTTTTCGACGTTGTTATTTCGAGTCAAGCTCTATCTTTTGACCAGACTCCGGCTCCGTTCTCCTCTCAATTTGGACGCCCGCTTTTTCATCCTCATTTAGATGACTTATTTCGGTTTGGCTCTAATGTCGGATTTTAACACGATTGGGATCAAACTTACTACGTTACGACTTAGACGTCGTTTTCGAAGTGATTCAGAGGTCGTTTTTTATGCGACTCCGTTTTCCATACAATCTCGACGCGTCATTCTACCACGTTTTCGTCTTGGTTCTGACCCCGGTTTTTGACACGAGTCCTGTACCATTTCTGACAAAATTTCGACATCATTTTTGGACTTGAGTCTGGCTCTGATTTTTTTTAAGGCGACGCTTTGTTATCCGCCCGATTTTGGCGTCGTTCATCCCCTCAACTTCGCCGCTACGCTGTTCATCAACTCGATTCCTTCGTTATTTACTTGATCTCGACGTCGTTTTTCATCGCTATTCTGACTCCTTTTTTTCAACTCGAGCCCGTCTCCGTTTTTAAGCGTTGATTATGACCGTGACTTCTGATGACAGTGTTCACGGCGATTTACGGATCTACGTTCAGACGGATTTTACATCAGTTTTCGACGCGATTTAATGACGTCTCAGATACAAATCTACCTGTATACAAAATTCAAACCCCTACACAGGCAAAGAATACCCCGCAACTCCTCTCACAATTGGTGGCTCATAGTCATCGCTTTTTTTTTCTCCCAGACGTCCACCTAAAGCCACACTGTTAGAAAAAAATTGCATCAAAACTGATTAAATCCTAGTGTAAACATCTGTCGTTCTGAATGCCATTCGAACCATCCAGTCGCAGCTCCTTCAGTATCTCAAGAGCGATCGATCATGCGATCGATAGTGATCTAGCAAGCCCTAAAATTACCCCCACTGCCATGGCAAGACAAGTCGTGCATAGATTCAGAGCACTTCGCCGCCCCAGTCTATGCCACCGAGACCGAAACTCCCCCATCATCGTCGTCGTCGTCGTCGATGACTACGACACAAAAGCATTCGCCTTGCGATCACAAATTAATACGTTCCCTGCTAATTTATTGCGGCCGGCGCGGCGGCGTGGTCGCCCTTCTTGCGGCAGGCCACAGTCGACAGGAATACCTCTTGGCCAACGAGATACAATGGCCGCCCCAACTACATAAGAGCAACGAAGTCAAAAGTATCGCCCCCTAAAAGTTATGATTAATGCATCCGATCTCCGATGGTCAGTGCCGGTTCGAAAGATGATCGCCGTCATTCTTGATCTGCGCCACAGTGCTTGCTGTGTGCCTCCCTTTTCTTTCTCCATCTGTGCCTGAGTGGATTGGAGTGCCTGTGTGTGTGTTTGAAGCTGAAACTGGTATCCGAACTGAAGTCTGAACTTAACCGCACCCAGCAATAGTTAAAGGTCATCAAGTCGACAGTCTGCGAGTCGACAGTTGGCATGGCGGGATACTAAATTGCTGGCTTGTAACACTAGCTTCCGGCTGGTAATGCAGGGCGTTGAGCACCGACAAGAGATCTATTGTGCGGCGGACAGCTGCGGCCGAGGATGAGGGATGGAGGCGGCGCGAGACAATTCTCGGTAAACATCTGGAAGTCAAACGCGATGAAGTTGTGTCCATTGTTCGCTTCGAACAGTGGCGCTAAGCACTTGCTGGTGGCAAGACACGTTTTCGGTTTTAACTTAATGACTGACGGCGAAGAAGGCAATTGTTTTCGAATGGAAATTCGGTACAACAGAGGATTTCCGCGTTCGCCCTGATAAATGGAGGGGTGGTGGTGGTGGTCGTGCAATGCGGGGCTACCATTGAGTGTTGGTGTTTCGTGGCGAGATTTCCAGAGAAACATGGGTTGTGGACGTGGGTTGGAGCTTCGATTTAAGTGAAATTGTATCCTCTTGGCGTTCAAGTGGGGCGTCTTGATTCTGCGAATGAGTAAAAGCGAATCGTTCTAAAAAAATGGATACAATTCGTGCTTCGGCTTTGTCCTCAAAACTGCCTTCCACCACATGTGCCAGCTGAAGCGAACAACAAATCCGACACCGGGTGCATTCATAATCATTAACCTCGGCTCCTTTCACAGCGACTCGATGGTCCAGGCACAAGAGTGACAAAATAATTCATTTCCATCCCACTGCCATTAAGCCACGCCAAGTGCTGTGACCATTTGTTGTGCTGCCGTGACAAGGCGAAATTAAAAATGTTGGCGCCAACCAATTGTCGGTACAACATTCGTCATCCGCACAAAGATACAAGCAGCAAGCTGATTGATCTCCGCGCATTGTCGAGTGTCGTAGGCGGGCACTAGTTGTGTTCTCCCACCACACACACATCACACAGCAACACCGCCATCTATTGGACGCCCATGTGCAAAGAGAACAAAACGAGATCGTTTAAGTAACCGCATCTCCCTCCGCCCCGCTACACTCCTCTGTGCGCCATAAAAACACGTTCAAAAGTTATGGCAGTGACGAGAAGGAGGCCATCAATCAAAGCTGTCGGATGGGTGGGGGGGGGGGGGGGGGAGGAGGGGAGGTGTTGGCAGGGGGAATCACCCGTCCAGTCCAACAGTATCATGTCCAAGATACGGCGTGCACAACGCGATCCATGAACGGCAACGGCAACGGCGACGGTGATCAGTGCGCGATGCCAGCCAGCCACTGGATCGGTATCCACCTTTCGGAACTGGCACTGGCACTGGCACTGGCACTGGCACCGGTCTCTGTGCGAGTCTCGCCTCCTCGCTCAGGCCCGGACTCATAATTGAGAAAGAGAGATGCAGATCTGCGCTCGCGATAAGCTAATAATAATAGGTTATGAGTTGGGGGGCGTGCGAGTGAGTGTAATAGAGAATCGCGCCGCAATAAATAATCGCCAACAATGATATTGCGATTGTTGGGGGTTGATAAGGCGACCGTCCGACGGGGTCGTGGGGTGTACCTGGACGTGGGGTGAGATTGGCAGTTATCAGCTGAGGACCTTCTGTCGTGTTTTTGTCCCTCTCTCCCTCCCATTCCGTGCGCGAGTGGCTTTTAATTTATTTGAATGCAAATTGCTTCGCTTTTCCAGAGTGAGTAATTTGCCCACCGGGGGGTTGCGTGTCTTTTTTTTTCTCTTCTTCGCTTCCTCCTCTGTCGCTTTCCCTTCCCTTATTTTGTGTCTGTTGTGTTTCTTTTTTTTTGCGGGAAATGTGAAACGACATAAACAATTTGTTAATTGCGACGAAGTGCGATTAATTATTACCTTCTCGGCATTCTGAGTATGCACATGGGCATTGGCGGACGCAGGAGACGTGGGCTTGTTTCGCCCGAACTCCCTTGGATCGGGTTCAAAGGCAGATAACCGGATATGCACGACACATGCCATGATTTAGGTGACTTATGTGCATACGCTTACTGTCTTGTTGCGCTCATTGATGGTACTACTCTATGATTTAGGGGCAAGGGAGTGCCGCTTTTTCGACACATCCCTTTTCACTGAACCAGTTCGCAGAAGACTGTGACAAGCACTAGTGCTTTGATATCCAGGAAAACCAGATGATGTCAACCGGAACCGATAATTCTTGTCTGAGGCTGACACAATGGCGAAGACTCTGGCTTTCAAAGTTGGCCAGTGCAAGGGACTGCACCCCAGAGGGCATCGTCTCGATCGTGCTTCAATGACACGAAATTGCCTTAATTGTCGCTATAGTCAGTCAGAATCGTTGAAACCAATAACTAGTCAAGTTCCTGTAGATTCACATTCACAAGTCAAGGTTGCCAACTTTTCTTCGATTGCTAGTGGCGTTCGCGCATCCTTAGTTGATTCATCTTTGGCTTGTGAGGCATTCACGTGTCGCCACTCGCTTCTACTAGTTCCGGCGGACCCCTTGAGATTTCTGCCAACACCCGCTGCTTTGGCAACAGCTTCTGCTCTCGGAGATAGCAGCTTACTTCGAGGGTCCCTCCTCCGGCCAGCCTGGCTTCGTTTTTTTCCGTGCATTGGACACGGGCGGTGAAATGGAGGTACTGGTTCTTTTACCTGAGGGACTAGGCTCCGAGCTGGGCTTTGCCTTGTGTTCTTCTGCCTTTGTCCTCGCTTCCTCAAGTGGGAAGCTTTTTTCTGATGCCAGCACTACGGAATACTTTTTGAGGTGATTCATCCATTCCGCCGGGTTGTCTCGGAGGTGGAATCTGTGGACAAGTGCGCCTTTTCCTCGTCGCCTTGGTCGTACATTGTTGACGGGTCACGAAGTCTTAAACTTGGTTCACCTCCGCTTTCCCTATTTCCTCAGTTTGATGTTGGGCTCATCCTCAACACGGCTCACTGCAACAGCTGCGGTCACCCCTCGAAGTCTGTTTATCTCAGTTTTCGTTGTTGTTGTGTTTTTTTGTATCTATTGTGTTCCCACGAGTAGCTGAGGAGAGGGTGGTCGGCCACGCCAGTGCCGGTCATTGTTACTCCTCAAGATGGTCCGGTGCTAGAGCAGCTCCGCAAAGACGAAACATCCAATGGACACGGATCACGTGAACACCCTGGATTAGGGGGGCGATAGACGTGACAATCACCCCATCCTTCTGATTGAACACCTCTGTCCGAAGATGTAGCCTTGCCTTGCCAGGCAAAGTCACCCTTTGAAAGTCGGCTGAAGCCCCCGCACCAAGCCATGGTGCTTATCTCGAGGAGGAAGCTAAGTATGTCGGACATAGCCACGGCCAGACAAAGACCTCTTACTCCTGCATGAAGGGATCCAGACTACCTCTCTCTACTCCGGTGTCTAAAATGTTCGACGAGGGAGTTCCCCCAGCTTCCCAGCCACCAGAACTTTCGATGCTACATTCTGAACATCGAACTCGATGTCACTAGACAGAGAGACCCTCCACAGCTCGTTCGTGGTTGAGTCGCGTCTTCAGAGTTGAACGGGCGATGTGGAAGACGAGCCGTATCGAATTTATGTCTTGAATCAGACCGTGCTTATCCAAATGAAGAAATGCTTCTGGGGAGAGGAAGCCGTTGTGACGTGATATCGAGTCCCAGTGATCAGACAATTGACCGAGTTCGATCGATCTTGCAGTATGACCTCGAGTGTGTCCACTCTTGTTGTATGGAACCTAATTCTAATAGAATTTTTGTAGTGACTGTGTAGTCTTTAAAGGCGAAGGCAAGATGCACAAGTCAGTGTTTGGTTATACCACGGGGGTCCATTTAGTCGGCGATCCAGAGACGGCGGCACAACGCCTTGAGTTTGGCTCAGGTGTCAGTTGAGGTGGTGCTTCAGGGACTGGGCAGAGCTGCTCTTGCTGATCTTTGTTTTCACAGCAGGATCACAATACCATTCCCATCATAAAGACTTGCACACGATCATGGCAAGAAATGTAATCTTGATCGAGTTCTTGACGCGTCGGTTAATTGTCGAATGCTACCGGCTGCCCATGTTACCTGAATATAGCCTCTGGTCAAGCTTTTGGACTAGTGGCCTTTCTTAAGCAATTTTCGCCAAATGAACTCATAAACTATGAGAAGACGGTCGCTGAAATATGAAGTCATCCAGTCTAGAGCACAGTAGATGCACGACCCGAAATTTACCAAAAGAGACTATCCCCAGTTCGCCGTCTGAGGAGAGGACTTGAGAATTCTGAAAATGGTGTGTAATCCAGGCACCCACCGCTGCTTTGTTCAACAGACTTGACGTCGAAGAGTGGACATGCCAGAGTCAAGTGTCGAGTCCGTGTGCGCTGTACCAGGCTTGTACATAGAAGCAGTTGACGCCTGGCTAAACACACATCGCTGTGTGAACCACATACATATTTTGGATCATCTCCTTCAACCGCCATCAAGCTAAATGCGTTGAACTACCTTCCCGATGAGACCAAGGGATTCTTTATCCACATCCTTTGCGTCGTAGAGTGGGTCTATCAAGGTCTAACACAAAGCCAACTTGGGCTTTCAAAAATAAGACCTTCTGACTGGCCTTTAGAGACCAAAGGGGCGGCGATTCGCAAGTGCATTCTGTGGCGACTCGTTTGTTTTTTAAGACAGAAGCTACCATTGAGACAGAAAAATGACCATCAGTACGTAAGCCCGATGATCCATAAATGACATAGGGTGCCTGATGTTGAAGCCCGTATGAGATGGTGGACATCAAAGATGTGTCTGAGGCATGTAATCTCATGAACGAATGCAGCAACTCACCTCCCAGTCAGCTCCTCTTTAAAAGTCCATTCAGCAAGTGCCACCCAATTCTGACCAACAGACAGAAAGAAAAAAAAATCAAATTCAAATCATAGCGCGATGAAATTAATTTCGCCACGAAACGAGAAACTGCCAACCGTAGTGTGGCAGGAACATGGTCACAACGGCCAACGGCAGTGGCAGCAACGTCGCCATCTCACCGGCAACGGCAGCAGCTCCAGACTGGACAGCAGCAGCGGGGAAAACTTCAACTGCCACAGAAGCAGTTGATTACAGTAATTTTCCACATCGATTGGCCATATGTCTGCGCTGTCCGTCTGTTTATGGCCACAAATCCTCGGCCAATCTGTCCGCACACACACACACACGCACGCTGATTGCGTCCTCCACCTCGCCACGACTGCAGCGACGAATCGAAATCGAATGATGATTGCGTGAGTACGCGCGCTTTTTGTGCCTGTCGAATGTGGTGGACGCGCGCGATATTCTCACCCGCAGGGCTCATAGAACGTCGCGTCGTTGCATGGCGAGAGTGCGCGCGCGCGTCCCCTGCCCTTCGCCTTGATCCACCTGACTGACTGAAATACCACCATCGCACAACAGTCGCACACGGACTCTGATTTATTTTCGCTCGCAGAGAGTGTTTTTCAATCCGTCGTCCGTCCGGTCAGTCTCCGCAAAGAGGCCCAGTAATTATGCGATTTGTTATTTGAGATTTAAAGGACTACACGAGCGACCAGTGCGAGTGGAGCCACGTTCGGAGATGTTGCCATGGCTGCGACGCGGCTACGTCCGAATTTGATTTCAATTCCGATTCGCATTTCATTTGGGATTGCGGCCGCGGTCGCCGCCGTCGATCGTAGCATCGTCGTCTCGTGCAGGTGCAGGTATCAGGATCATCGATCGGCAACACCACCGCCAGCACAGCCATCGCGAACATCATTCGCATCACTGTCGCCCACCGGCCTGAGCCTGTGCCGAACGACCGAACAGCCACCGCGGCCAGGTGGAGGTGTACCGAAGGAGGCTGCTATTAATTCTGTTATTAGATTGGAATTTTCATTAAGATGGATTCTCTTCATCTCTCGGTGCGTCTCGGCCGCGCCGCCGATCCGAATATTATAAATCAACCCTGAGTCGTTGATTAATAATTAATTTGCGGTTAAGGATTATTTATGACCGCAATATATGGGACTACTGCTAGAAGATGACGCGCAGCGGCTTATCAAATTGCAGCGATTTGTTAGTTTCGGTAGGCCTCCCAATGAATGGTGGTGGGGCAGAGGTTGTGCGAGGGTATCCGCCGTGCCGCTTGTACTGTGATTGGGAACAGATTCCATTTGATTGGGCGGTGAACAGGATGTTTCTTTGGAATTCTATGATTGAAAGCATTTGCTGTTCGCCGCGGATCAGCGGTTTCGGTGCCCGATTGTCTGACTGTTTTGAAGCGAAATCTGCTTAGTTGGAGAGAGGTCTGTAGATCGCTTGTGCGGAATTTAGATCGAGATCCTTGCAGGGCTCCGATGTGGCATTAGGACGAGCGAACAGAAAATGAAGAAGCAGAAAAGTTCTGAGTTCAATCTCTGGTCCTGCTCTGGTCCGTTGATGGCATTTGGAGGTGACCATTCAACAACGAATTGTATGGACTGTACCGTGGCAAGAGGCCAGCCAGGCGTCCATGCATTTAACGTCAAAGATAGGTAGGCTATGTAGAGCGCATGGAAAACTCTTCTTCAGCGCCAAGGGTCTTCGCTTACGAAACCAATGGCACCCACTAGTGCAGCAGGACCTCAACCAACATGTAGTGCGTAATTGGAGACATCTGACTACGGATCGTGTCAGCTTGAGAGGCTGTTTAGCTAAGGCCCCGGCCCAACGCGGACTTGAGCGTCATCAGAAGAAGAAGAAAAAGTGGCCGCCCGTTGGCCAGGACTGTCCATTTGAAGAGTAAGGCAATTCAGTGAATTACCACTTCACCTCTTCTGCAATGCCGGGTCTAGATGGTTCATCAGAATCTCATTTACATTAAGGATGCTAGGATAGGATAGGAATGTGGGTAGACGTGCCGAAGCACGTCCGTGTGGACCCATTGTGTTGCCCAGACGGGAAAATGTTTGTTCCGATGATGTTTGTGAAGACCTACCAGCCCGACATCCTAATGAATAAGAAAAAGTCAGATAGTCGGATGTTATTAAGTTCTTGCAGGTCCTTGAAGAAGAATTCTCCCATTGTCATGTGTCGCAATTGGCTGAGGCTAGGGAAGTAGCAAAGATAGTGAGGAGTGTCCTCTCTTTCTTCCACATCGCCGCATCCTCTGCACATATAGTCATGTTCCCATTCCATTTTTGTTGCTCCGATTTTGCCACACTGAAGGAGTTTGTCGGTCGGTCTGTTTTAGTTCTACCTAGTAGTCTTACAGGTTATTATATTGAACCACCATTCTCTGGCTAGTTCTAGAATTTTATCATCCACCTACTTCCTGACATCTGCCGGTGGTGGTTGAATCCATTCGATTGCCTGGAATGTGTCGAAGTGAAACGGCCTCCTTCTGGCAAGTTCATCTGCTGCCTCATTACCGTCTATGTCCGTGTGTCCTGGGACCCAGCATAGACGTATCGAGTGTTGCGCGTTGAGAGGTCTAAGTTTCTCGCGGCAGCTCGCTACCAACTGGGACTTGATTTTTATCGCCGAAATTGCTTTTATGGCCGTTTGACTATCAATTAGAATGGTAACATCAGTCGGGGGTATTTCCAACATTCTTATCATTCTGGCCGCTTCTTTGACTGCCAGGACCTTCGCTGGAAAAACACTGCCATACTCAGGAATCCTGATAGAGCTGTGCATGTTTAACAATTCGGAGAATTATTGATGGGTTCTCTTGTGATCCACTCCTCCCTCGCCGGGAAATAGCATCCGAAGGGTATTCCAAAGTCGAGGAAAGGGAGTATATAGTCACTTACGGACTGTTCAATTTGTAGTCTATTCAGTATACTAGCATGTCCATTGGGACTTGAAAGCCAGCATTTTAATTGAATGCTTCTAATGGCACTCTTGGCAGCGTTAGTTTGCATGTAGAGGTCAAGTGGTAGTAGGTTTAATAGTACCTTCAGGCCGGCGGTCGGGGTAGTGAAAGTAGCGCCCGTAACTCCAAAACATGCTAGTTTCTGTATTCTAGCAAGCAGCCTGAGGTTGGTGGATTTCAGGGTAGCCTGCCATCATACCACGGTGCCGTATGCCAAAAATGGCCTTGATGGCTTTGAATTATGGATGCTAGGTAAGGTACGTATGTATAAGGACTTGGACGTTAAGAGCTTGTTGTTTTGAGTTGCACAAGGTGGCCCAAAGATGAACTACCAATGTGAAACAAGTACAACTCTTGTTCCTGTTTTAGTTAATTTTTTTATGCATTAAACACATTTTATGGACATTCTTATACGCTCTGTACGAATTATGGCATCAGACAAATGTCCACCATGTTACTCGATACAGACATTGATCCTTTTTAGCGCCACGTCATGTTTCTTGTTGCAGGCTCCTAATATTCTGTCTAATAATCTGTGGTGGAAAACTCGATAGATTTGTTGCCGTATGTGCAGATGCTGGGATGAAGGTTATCGTGGACAAATCAGAGGTCACTTCCAGAACGCCTCTAGTTAGTGGACTGCAGTCCCATTAAAGCAGGTGAAGAAGTTCAGGTATATCGGGTCTTTTTTACGAGTGATGGTAGGAGGAATGCTGAACTTTCCTGTAGGATTCGCCAAGCTGGCACAATTTTAAAACAGCTTGCAAGATCTGTACACAGGAATGCCGAGCTTGGTGTCAAAGCCAAGTTAAGTGACTTTCAATTGAGTATTTGTTCCAACTCTGACCTATGGTCTGAATGATTGAAAGACTGAAAGACTGAAAGAATAAGATCGCAAATGCAAGCACTGCCGAAATGATATTTGTTCGTGCTGTTGTGAGAGTAGAGTGAGATATAGAGCAGCTGCTTCTGCGAACGGAAAGAGCTATGCTTCCTTTGTTTGATCACGTGGGACGAATGTCCTCATAATCACCTCCGAGGCGTGCCTTGAATGCGACTCCATCAGGTAGGCGACCGCTTGGCATACCCAGAACGAAGTAGTTAAACCAAGTCCAAAAACTCGCCTGGTTGCTCTTGGGCATAACTCGTGATAAGTTAGAGGCGATGGCGGAGGATCGAGTGGCCTAGAGATCTCTCATGCGTGCATTACCCGTGCGACCCCTGTAGTCGATCATGCGGGTCAGAAAATGATGATGAATCTCTGGTGCAGCGTTGCCGGGCAAAATTCGCTCGCAGCCCACTCACCTAACAGTTGCCTTCGTCTAAGTCAAATTTTCAAGGGATATCAATACTAGTTCGAGTTAGAGGATGGTTTTCTTGTATGGAAAATTGAAAATGCCTAAATATTGCTAACAAAAAATTCGAGTTAGAGAGAAATTCGTCTACTGTGTGATCCTTTTTCATTTGTTTACCTGAGGGCCATATTCAATGTTAAAGTGCCACAGTGCCATTACAATCAAAAATTGTCATAATGGCACGATCGCTCCATAATATCGTTCTATCGTTCCATTAAATATGGTGGACCATAAATCAATCGTTGGCCAAAATCACGTGGCATTCACGCAGCAGGTCCATCGTTTGTCAGCTGCACCGTCTTGTTGGAACCACACATTGGGGTGCTCCTCGGCCATTGGCTTCCAAAAATTGTCGATCGTTGTTCTGTAAGTCTAAGTCTGTAGTCTAGTTGAGGTTAGGTAGGCGAGTAGACGGCCGTGAGCCACATCTCACATAGCTCCTGCTGGACCAATTGTGATGCCCGTTGGGGGAATGTTTCCCCTTTACACTTTCCTCGTACCCGTCATGTTTCATGTCTCAAATTGACAGGGACCAGGGCAATCTTCATTTTCCTCTTCTGGAACTAACATTTTTATTTCGTTATACTTCAAATGATTATGACCAGTTATTGCTCCAACTATCATCGCTAGCAACTTTTTGTCGCTCTGAAGGAGCCAGAGCATTCGAGTGCTCTATGATGGAGCATATCTTAATATTTTTTTCTTGGCATCCGCAAGAGATTGTTTGATTAATAGGATTGCCTGGTATGAATCGGTTTCAGCCCCTCTTCCTGGCAGATTCATCCGCAGCCTCGTTGCCGGCAATTTCCCTATGACCTGGAACCGAGCAGTAGAGTAATCAAGTGCTGCTCGCTGAGAACCTTAAGATCTTCGCGGCAGCCTGCGACGAGTTTGGACTTGATTTTTGTTGCCTCTTTGATGACCGCTTGACTGCCAAGACCTCCACTTGAAAAACAGGAATTCCGATGGAGCAGTAATTCGGACAAAATGTCCTCGCATTGTTGATGGGTTTAATAGTCCACTCCTCCCTTGTTGGGAACTAGCACCGGAAGGCGATTTCTGAGCCAAGGAACAGGGGATTGTAGACGCTTTCTGCATGTTAAATTTGCAGTGTATGTACTAGAATGACCAATAGAGTTTGAGAGCCACAGACTGGAGTAGTTGATCATCATGGCGCTCAGCTCCTGTGACGCCCAGGCATGCAAGTCTCTGTGTTCTTGTTATGTTGGTGGATTTCAGCGATGCCTGCCACCTGACTAAACAGCCATAGACTCCAAAATGGGTCTGACAATCGGTGTGTACCCATTTTTATGCCGAATATCCTGGTACTCAGGTACATGACACAGGCCGCTGTCTTGACCATTTCATTGAATTTGTGTACATTATCTGTGCTCCGCAGTCCTTTGGGAGCGCTTTTCCTCCAGAAGACAACTACGACATGTGGAGGAACTTGTATTTTTCAAACATTCATTAGTAGTCTTTTTTCCAGATGAACGCCAATAAAAAAAGAGGTTTAAAATGTTTTGCTGGCCAAAAGTATAATTTTGTCATTTGATCACCCAACTACCGTAGGAGAGGCTAGGTTAGGTTAGCAGGTGAAGGCTGGGCTTAAGATGAACTATTCATGGTCCACAGTGACACCACTGGACCTAGTAAGCCTAGCGGCTGCCGTCGGTGTCTTTGTAGCGTCGTTGACATCACTGGCAGCAGTCCATCGACGGCTCTTCAGATCCTGGCGCCAAGTTTTTCTGTGCTCAGCGCACGATCTTGTTCCGATTTTACTAGCGCTTCAGAATGAGTGTAACCATTTTATCACTCTGTTCAGGGTGAAAAACTAAAGCTTCCGGCATCCGGCTCCTGAGCAGACAGTCACTCTGCCAGGCTACTCTTTCATTTCCGGCAAAGTGAATATGAGGGTCGTTTGATAAGTGAGTGACTTTGAATATCCCGCGCAGTGTGACATTAAAAGCAACATAGCTTCCGTCGACTACCATCTTCAGATAGACTACTCTCAAGTTCAGAGCAAGCTGCGTCCTTTAGTTTGTATTTGTCAGCCATTGGAAGGCGAAAACCTCGGGAATCTTAACGAAAATGGAAAAAACATCGTGTCCTGATCACCGAAGCCAGGGAAAACCTTGATAAATACTGTATGGACTCCGGACCATCAATCGCAATCGCGTTTAAGAAGTGCTTTACCGGGGTTCCATTGCAGTCGCACCAGCTCAAGGGACGCCGAGCGTTCAAAGCAGGTCGCCAGAAATCGTCGATACAACTCATGAATGGATATTGGACGATCGGATTACTAGGGAGCGTGAAGTGGCTGATACTGTGGACATCTCAACTAAGCGGGTACATCATTTTTTCTATGAAAGTTTGGACACGAAAAAGTCGCAAAGAAACAAGAGAACCCACTCGACTTCTTCCAGTTCCGGTTAGTCTCATCCACTGACTCAACATTCACCGCGAATTCATTAAGAAACTACATGTGTCCTTAAATCTGGTAAGCACCACCCTCGGGCAGCCGGATCTAAACACACTCAATTCTGGAATTAAAACGAATCCTCGGGCAAAGCCGCTCCTTTCACTCGACCACCTCAGTTCACTTGAGGCAAGCAAATAAGAGTCATCCGATTTTGATAGATCCTAGAAAGCTATCGCTTCATGATCCAGTGATCTCCGTCTGCCGGCAGCGATGGCGGGCGAACCGAACCGTTGATTGCCATTCCGGCGACCTACAAACCAACCCACGTGAGCATCATTCAAAGGCGAAGGGAAATTTCATTTCGAGACGTACGTTTGCCAACAAAAGCCCCACCAATTTGTCCACTTCCACTCCTCGCGCCGAAATAGATTGAAAAAATCCATCTCAATCAGGATGCGAGCCCGGAGAGTGGCTGCGGATTCATTGCCCAGACACGGCGGCCTAGCAACGAGTCTCCTCCAACGGAAACTGACCAAACAATGCACCCCTCCGACAGATACAAAGTGCGCACATTAATTCCCACCTCATGCACAGCAGCGGCACCAGCAGCAGCTCTAAGCCATTTCGCGGTCTCCCTCTCATTGCGGTTGCATGCAAATCCAAGATGTCACAACCCCACCGGTCCCCGTCGCTTCTTGTTGCTGGCTGGCCAATGTGTGCCACACACACACACACACGTCACAGCCGCGAACAACCAACTGCGCTCCTGCAGTCCGCTCGAAGTAGGCCTCGAGGAACACAGTTGTTCGGTTGCAGTAAGCCAGGCCGGGGAAATCCGTAGCAGATGTCCGCTGCGTGTCAATGTCTTGGCCGTGGATGGGCGCTCTCATGGCGGACCTCTTCGTGGGGTGGATCGACGTCTATGTCGGATCACTGATATAGCCGGTGGCAGCAGCAACATGATGTATCGCGATACCTCAGGAGCCAGCCCACTTTCGAGGAAGCGTCTATCATCTATGCCACGACGACGTTGTGTCGTCTGTTATTAAATCAACCGAACACAGGCACAAACGCACGCTCCGCGAAGGACACAAATCAAAATCGCTTGAGGTGAAGGGCATCCGGCACCATCGCAGCAGAAGATACAGACCAGCGGCAGGAGGACGCAAAGCAAGACGAAACCGAACAAACCCGAAGAACACCACCAGCAGCAGAAACAAAAACAAAACCGAAACAAAAAAAATGCAAAGAGGGGTCTCCAGTCGATTGTGAAACAATAAATTATGAGGCGAAGCGCAAAACCTCTCGCCGAGTATACGGCAGAGGGAGGTTTCTTGTTTTCCTGCCAAGGCAAGGACTCAATTCGAGACAAACACACATAGACACATAGACGGGCCCCGCTCGATCGCTCTCATCCACCGAAGGCATTAAAATTGACAATAAATTTTCTTTCATTTCGGTGATTCCATATTTTAGGGTGGAGACGATAATTCTTCAAATTTGACACTCAACAGTCGAATGTGAAGGTTGTGCGCGCAATGGTATGTGCCCCCAGGAGCTTCACTTGAGTGTGTGTAGGATCCAACCAGCAGAGCGGTGGAATGCTTTGTGTGA
This sequence comes from Eristalis pertinax, assembly GCA_907269125.1. Lineage (NCBI taxonomy): Eukaryota > Metazoa > Arthropoda > Insecta > Diptera > Syrphidae > Eristalis > Eristalis pertinax. The sequence continues at coordinate 11,515,672 of OU026148.1, forward strand.
GAGATTGTTGCCCGTGCGATTGTGAACTTGATTGGATCGAGTTTCGAGCAGGTTTGTCTAGGGGTGTCGACACATGTGTGCAAATGAGGAGATGCTTCATTCAAGGCTGTTGAAGTGCTGTATTCTCATTCCACTTCTACTCGATGGACATGCGTCTTGGGTGGGAAGAGAGAGAAATGCAAGGGGCCATCTGAGCTGGCTGGTGGCCTTTATTTGACTCATCATCGATGTGACATTGAACTGGCCCTCTAAGGTGTACAGCGAATGGTTAGTGGCTAGTGGTTCCTGAAGCATAAAGTCCTCAACCATGGCGCTACGACCAGTTAATAGGGAAAGTATGCAATTTGTAGCTTTTTCCTGATTCAACTTCCAACTGCCACAGCGGCCCAACTAGGCTAGGCTACGACTTCTGTACACCTTTGGGTATGTTCTCTAGTGTCTATTAATCGAATCAGATACATTTGGAGTGCATCCGACGACATCGAAATTTCCGCCTAAAAAAATCGACAGTGTATAGTAAGGATTTTCTAGCCTTTTCCTAGCTCAACTTCCAACTGCCACAGCGGCCGAACTAGGCTACCTACGACTTCTGTACACCTGTGGGTATGTTCTCTAGTGTCTATTAATCGAATCAGATACATTTGGATACGGATTTGGATAAGTTATGTGTTCCTACATGTAAAGGGTGGTTACATTTTAAGGGCCGATGTTGATTTTGAATAAAACACAAATTATTTAGGAAATTATTGTCATTTCTTTTTATTATGATAATATTGGTATGGTTCAATTATGTATGGAACAAAATATCGGCCAAATGGGCGCCGCGACGTCGGCGGCACACCTCCATCCGATGGTCCAAATTTTCGATGACGCTGAAGCATAATTGAGGTTCTATGCCCTTAATGTGCCGATTTATCTCATCCTTTAGCTCTTGCATTGTTGCTGGCTTATCGACGTGCACCTTTTCTTTCAAATAACCCAAAAAAAAAATCCAATTGACATCGCCACCACGTGAGATAACACGGCCATTGAATGTGTCGCGCAAAAGAGCCATTGTTTCGTTAGCTGTGTGGCAAGTGACACCGTCATGTTGAAACCACATATCGTCCACATTCATAACTTCCAATTCGGGCCATAAAAAGTTAGTTATCATTTCACGATAGCGAACACCATTTACAGTAACTGCCTGACCGGCCTCATTTTGGAATAAATACGGCCCGATGATGCCGCCAGCCCATAAACCGCACCAAACAGTTACTCTTTGTGGGTGCATTGGTTTTTCGACAATCACTCTTGGATTATCATTCGCCCAAATGCGGCAATTCTGCTTATTGACGAATCCACTGAGGTGAAAATGTGCCTCATCACTGAAGATGATTTTCTTCGAAAATTGATCATCCACTGTTGCCATTTCTTGCCACCACTCTGACCATTGACGACGTTTCAAATGGTCAAGAGGCTTTAGTTCATGAGTCAATTGCACCCTGTAAGCGTGTAAATGCAAGTCTTTATGCATAATGTTCATCAACGACGAGCGTGAGAGGTGCAATTGATGGGCACGACGACGAGTTTGGGTGGACGGCTCTTCAGCCACACTATCGCGAACAGCAGCAATATTTTCTGCAGTACGAGCTGTACGAGCATGCACTGGTGTTTTCACATCTCCTACAGACCCGGTTTGCTTAAATTTTTCCGATTGTACGCACATTTGGACGATTAAATTGACCGAAAAAATCACGAAGTGCACGATATGCATTTTGATTTGAACGCCCATTTTCATAATAAGCCTGAATAACTTTAACGCGTTGCTCGATTGTGTATCTTTCCATGGTTCAAATTGAGTTAGTCTGAACTCGAGAAATGTCAAATGGAATGCGGAAAAAAACTTGACGTTTAAATGTGGTTATATATATATATGATTCCTTCAACCCCGGTTGGGGCATAGGGCGGCGACAAACTTCCTCCATCCTTCTCGATCTGCGGCCAGATACTTTAGCTGTGGCCAAGTTTTACGCGGCGTTGCTGCTTCGGCCAATACTGTTGTCTTCCAGGTGGTTCTTGGTCTACCAACTCGCCGTGTACCTTGAGGATTCCATTCGAAGGACTGCTTCGCGATGTTGTCGTTTGGTCTCCTCAACGTGTGGCCAATCCAGCGCCACTTCCGCTGCCTAATTTCGACATCCAAAAGCTTTTGACCCGTAATGCGCCACAATTCTTGGTTCGATATAATTTGCTGCCATCGGATCTTAAGAATGTATCGAAGACAGCGGTTTACATATGCCTGTAATCTTCTCGAGATGGAGGTAGAGACTTTCCAGGTTTCACAGGCATACAGCAGTACGGATTTGACATTCGATTCGAATATCCTTAACTTGGTGCGTAGGGATATTTGACTGGAATTCCATACTGAAGACAACATTCCAAAGGCGCTGCGGGCTTTACTTATTCTGCTATTAACATCCAGATCCGTTCCTCCATCGGGCGATACAAAACTGCCTAGATAATTAAATTGTTTGACCTCCTCAATGGGCGTCTGTCTCAGAATAATCTGCTGATGCGCTGATCGGCCGGTGTGCATGATTTTGGTCTTGTTGCAATTGATTTTAAGACCAGCCATCTCTCCATTCACTCGTTCATCCCGCTGTTGGAACTTGCCAGGAAACAGATATCGTCGGCATAATCCAGGTGACTTAGCCTCTCAAACGGTCTCCATTGGATACCATGTCTCTCAGTTGTACCTACGGTGGCAGTCAGTACATCATCTATCGCCAGTAAGAATAGGATGGGCGATAGAATATCCCCTTGTCTTACTCCCTGTCGCACTTCGAAAGAGTCGGAAAGTTGTCCATTATGTAGAACGAAGCATCTTGCGGCGTGATAGGATTCCTTTATAACAGCAACAATCTTCGGGGGAATCCCTCTCCTATCTAGAGACTTCCAAATCAATTCACTGTTGACTCGGTCAAAGGCCTTCTCAAAGTCTACGAACATAAGGTAGAGCTGTGACGTAAACTCGGTTGATTGTTCGAGTATTATACGCAGGGTGTTAATGTGATCGACACATGACCGACCACTACGAAAGCCTGCTTGATGCCTCTTGAGCGTATTTTCGATCCTGTCCTTTGTCCGTACGAGAATGATAGTGTGGTTCACATTCACATTATTAATCGAATCAGTGTAACAGCGGAGAGCTTCCGACGGCATCGAAATGTTCGCCTAAGAAAATCGACAACTTTTATCCCTCAACCATGCCGCTATGATCAGTAGAAGGTAGGGAAAAGTGTCGGAGAAGGCGACCACAACCTGTAGTCCACCCCGGACTATTGCGCCGACTTCACTGGAGCTGACCAGCCGGATGGAGGTACACGCTATCATCAAACATTGGCTTTTGGCATACGCTCACTTGCTGAATGATTGCCGATGTTAGTGTGCCACAGAAGAGTGCTCTAAACATGGGCGTAAAGAGGGACTCTGTGACAGAAATGAAATGATACACTGTGACCACCATAACCACTTCACTTGATTTCGTTCAAATTTACAATGCCAATCAAAAGAAATCACTCAATAACCAAGCAGTATTTTATGCTGCCTTCTACTCATTTCATGGCTCTTCTTTTGCACTGTAAGAGGAGTATGGGTGTATATAGAAAAGGATTCGAAATGAGGTGAAAAAACATAAATAATCAAGAAACGAGGGAGCACGAGATCTAATATGGTTGATGATCGGTACGTCAACCACTGTTTAACGCAATTAACAGTGTTTACACGATTGATGTAATAGTTACGTTGTTGGATGACGAAGATTGGGTCAGTGTGGAGCTCTAACAATATTCGCCGATATACGACAACAAATGTTGGAAAAAGTCATCGAAAATTGGACCTCCAGATTAGACTACGTCCGAGCCAGCTGTGGCCACTGGTCATATGCCAGAAATCATAATACCAGAAGATTATCTTTCGAATAATGTAAATTTAAACAAATCGTCTTTGTTTTATTCCATTTCAAAGTTCTATACCTCTAAAAGAAAAAAACACCCTTTTTAGAAATTAGGCATTCTGCGATTCTTCTGGGACATGGTCTATTTTAACGGCACTCTCATCGAATATCTAAAACCCTTTCCAACCTCGAGGCCTTATCACTTCTTCATTTATTCCATCGAACGCCTTCACCATTTGAGTCCCTTGTCTTTGACTCAAGATAGAGCAAAATTCGGACTGAGTTGAGTTCACTCCGAACAAACCCAGTATTCCGATGAACCTGACCGACCACTCAACAGCACTACAACTCACTCCCAATCGAACTCATTCACATTCCACTTCACTTCAACTCAGCTCAATGTTTCGAAAGTAAGAGAGCGTCGACTTCAGAACTCAATTCTCATGCAATTCGTAAGCATTTCGGAGGAAAAAGGTTTTCTTCTTTCATTTAAAACAACATCACAGAATCCTTGCAAGACAATTCCCATAAATCGCATTAAAAAGAACCCAATTCAACGGGAATGCGTATGTAACTCATCTCCTGAGCATCTTAAGAGAACCCACAAGCGCTCTCTTACTTCGAAAACACCATTTGACAGCTGCTGTCAGTGGGAGAACTCATTCGTCTTGTTTCTGTTTGTTGCTGCTGGATCGAAGTGAATTTGGTTATTTTTCCGCGTCACGTTGCGGGTTAATTTGCGCAAAGTTGTGTGAAAGCATGTGTTTAAATGATCGACTCTCCCGGAAGTGAGAACTTATCGACAAATTCGAAGTGCACAGAGGTGACTGCAAGTGTTGTGTTGATGCTCCTCAGCAGTGACCGGCAGAAGCGCTCGCCTGCTTCCACTGAAATTCATCTGATGAGATAAGGTGAGTGCGCATTTCAGTAGTTAGTTGCATGCACAAGTGATTTAAAAGGACATCGGCTGATAAACAAATTCTTGCACACTCCAAATCGTATTTGCCACCGCAAAATCAGCGTCCGTTGTCGGCGAACGTGAACAGCTGATTGCGGCATCTGTCAAACACTGCGAATGGCTCGTCTCTCTTTTCGCTGAGTTTCTCTTCTCTGGCCGAGTTCTCTGCTGCTGGCTGCACTCCACTCAATTTCCACTCATTCTCTCCGGTTTCCGTCGATTCCTCTGCATCCCTTCGTTTGTTTCATCAATCAATCACACGCTCGACTGTTTGCTCTTTTGCCTCTTCCCTTTTTCGTGTACTTTCGTTGTGTTTTTTGTTTCCGTAAAATGTCACTCAGTCGCCTGCGCCATTCTGCTCGCACACACACACACACACGCACACAAACACATCGTCGAAAAGAAAATCACATTTGTTAACACCTCTCCATCTGTCTCGCTTCGGTATGCGTGATGTGGCATAGCTCCATCAGTGTGCGTTGCATCTGGGTTGTCAGTCAAGCGTTCCTAATTAAATTCGTCTATCGCTTGTGTATGTGTGTGCATAAATCATTTCTGCTTAGTAATTCCCCTTCTCACTCGTTCGTGCGGTAGTGCGCCGTGCGAAAGACTGAGAGGCAGCTGGCGGCACTCACAGAAATGATAGAAGAGTTCAGCCGATGATGAGGATGATTTTCCAGCTCTAGTCCTTCGCTGGGTTTTCCTTCACTTTACCGTCTCGTTTCTCGGGATTTTTCTTGTCATTCTCGTCTCTCGGATCATCGTATCCGTTGTGCTTTCCGTTCTTGTGCAAGAGTGTGCGTGGGTATGTATCAAACGAGGGGTGGGTTGAAAATGTGAGATGTGTGATTTGAGTTTCTTGTCTTTTCATCAGAAGCAGAAGAAAAAAAAAAAAAACAGAATGGAGAGCAATGCCATTGATGTGCTGTGTTGCCAATGCCTGGCGCTGGGGACTCGTACTTTGGGGATGGGAATATTCATCTTTTCTCGTCACATTTGCACTTGACTGTGATTGAGTAGTGATTAATTGGACGGCATTGATTGGAAGAGCTTTTTTTTGCACGTTGCACGCATACAATTCGGCGTCCTCAGGCGATTAGCTTATTCTATCAAAATGTTCCTGTTGCCAAGTCTGATATCCAACAGGTAGACAACGCACGCTAATGATTCGCAATTTAATGAGTTTCTTTTGAGAGTGGACGCCTAGACCGTTCAACTTGCGCTTTTGGGTCTTGTTACACTTCGATTTAGGAATTCGATGCTACTGATGATTTTTTATTGACTCATGGCATCACTGGCTCTATTAGGAACACCATCCAGTCCAATATGCTTAATAAGATTTAATTGCAAATTTGGTTTACGTCCGCTCCTGTTGATTGCCACTGAAAGCTTCAAGCTTCGCAACGAAATCACGCACGTCTTCCACATAATCATTCAAAAACGGTGTCAGCATAGATCTTGAATTTCTTTAAGCACAAGACCTTAATAAAATCATGCTTATGTCAGAAGTCGTGGAAGTTGAGCCAGAAGCGTCGTCAAAGTGCCCCTAGTAGCTTCTGGGAACATCTTCTAATGGAAAAGTGCTTCGGCTAAAGAACAGCGCCCGTAAAAGCTTGATAATACAAAGGCCTGCGAGCAGAAGGTCACCCCATTCTTGGAATTCTTCTCATCTGTTCTTAGCTCCGGTGATTATTGCATAACAAGAAGTTATGATTTCGAGCAAAGGTGAGCCCAAAATACAAGAGTTCTAGAGTTCATTCCCTGCTTTTCAGACGTGCCTGTTGAATGAAATCTCATGCACCTGCTTAATCATCCAAACAAGGGATTAAACCTGAGTCTTTAAGACCCTACCACAATTCACTCAAGTAAACGTAAGCTGGTGCTACACAATGGACTTGCGTTGGCCTAAGTGTGACTGCCACCAGCGGAAGTCTACCATATTAACCTAAGCTTATGTTAGAGACTCGGAGCCGAACGAAATGTCGCCAGAAACAGTAGTATCCTTTCAATACCAATCGTCATTTGCGTACGCAATCAGCGCGATTGATTTCGTCCCCTCCTAAGTAAGACAAATTGAACGAAACTTAAAGAAACTGAGTGATGTGGTTGATATGGACACAGTCTGTAATTTCTATGTTTTCACTCGATTGATTGAATTTACTTAAGTCTAAGAAGCTACATATCTTAGTCAGTTAGTTCTTTAATGCATATCGAAGATTGAGGAGGAAGATACTCCTTCCGTCTTCCTCGCAAGCCCTGACTTGTAATGCCGTGTTAATTCAACTAAGAGTCATTGCTGATGATGCTACAATATATTCACGTCATCAGCACGAACACATAGCTCCTTGTTTCGTTCACTGTCTCTTAGCGAATAAATATTTTCAATTCAATGCAGTTAGACCATAAGACGTTACAATGGTACAACGTTTCCACGAGGCATAGAAGACTTGTCTGCAGAAATGGTTGATCTGAATTCTATTCAGTTCCACGACGGCCTTCTCTCTGACATCAACAAACTCCAGCCTTTAAGAGTTCGAAAATTGTTCTGAAGATGAGCTTGACCAGTTGAAATGTGTCGCAACAAATTTTGTCACGTTATAACTAGAGTCCGCTTCGGCTTCGGCTTCGGCTTCGGCATCGGCTTCGTCTTCGGCTTCGGCTTCGGCTTCGGCTTCGGCTTCGGCTTCGGCTTCGGCTTCGGCTTCGGCTTCGGCTTCGGCTTCGGCTTCGGCTTCGGCTTCGGCTTCGGCTTCGGCTTCGGCTTCGGCTTCGGCTTCGGCTTCGGCTTCGGCTTCGGCTTCGGCTTCGGCTTCGGCTTCGGCTTCGGCTTCGGCTTCGGCTTCGGCTTCGGCTTCGGCTTCGGCTTCGGCTTCGGCATCGGCTTCGGCTTTGGCTTTGGCTTTGGCTTCAGCTTTGGCTTCGGCTTCGGCTTCGGCTTCGGCTTCGGCTTCGGCTTCGGCTTCGGCTTCGGCTTCGGCTTCGGCTTCGGCTTCGGCTTCGGCTTCAGCTTCGGCTTCGGCTTCGGCTTTGGCTTTGGCTTTGGCTTTGGCTTTGGCTTCAGCTTCAGCCGAAAAAGTGGCCTTCGGTCGGACTCTAGTTATAACATGATGTCGCACCACTGTCTAGGCACCCCAACTCTATGTCTATCATTTGGTTCACATTTCATTTTTACCACATTTTTGTGTACACTCTTGCACCAGAAATCCGTACTGATCTTCACTTCTAGTCTGTGTTTGTTTTAAACTTATCGCCCTTAACAAGTATTAATGGATCCGAGCAGACAGAGAGTACTGGAAGAGTATTTGGTCATGTGTTCTTTAATTAACGTTTGTCAGTTTGTCATTTTTATTTGCTTTTTAACTTTTGACTTCTTTTTTGTTGATATAGATGCTTAAAATGCTTGCCACCTAAGACGTTGTTAGAAGGAAATTCTTCTCTTCGGTCGCTTACTTCTAGCAGTCTCGTACACATATCTAACGAGCATCAAACGCAGATCTTTGTGTGGCCACAAACTATAACCGCTAAAGTCGACTTTAGTCGAAATTCAGATTTTGATGTCATTTGATTAAGCGTACTCAAATCTATTTTGTAACGATTTTTTAGCTTTGTATCTTTGAAAATGTAGCCACAGCTTAAGTCAAATTTACGTACATTTACGCTTTTGTCGAAAACACAAAACAGACTTAAGTGGTCCGACCACAGAATTCATCTAAACAAATCTCACAATTCAACAGATTCTGCTATCGACTGTCCCGGTGACATTTCAAAATTCGTAACCTTGCGATATTCCTCGTTTTTTTCAGCGGTGTCTCCTTTTGTCATAGCAATCTACTAAAAAATGCCAAGCTTCCTTAGAGGCTTTCAGGTTTGCTGTCACCGCCACAATCCAGTAGGATGCGTTGACTAGAAGGAATGGTTGCTGGAAATGAATGCCTTCAGTGCAGCGGTGAAACTTTTGTTCTATCCAACATAACATATTTATTCTGAACAAGAAACTTCAATTGAAATCGAATTCTTCAGCTGACCGCAACTATCCTTAATTCTTTCGGGTCTCAACATTTTTTCTTTTCTGTCAAATTTGTTTCCGAATGCCGTGCCGACAAATGAAGGTACACGCAGTCACAAAAGTAAGTTAGAATAAAGTTGTGTGTTTTCAAAGAAATTAAATTCAAACAGGACTCCAAGAAAAAAAACTTGAATGCTGTTTTTTGTAAGCAATTAGTTGTGTACTTAAAACAAACAAAAATATGAGGCTACCTTTAAAACTGTTGGCACAGGAGGTCATAAACCCAAAAATGTTGCAAAATGTGCATCACAAAAGTAAGTATGCACACGTGTAAATCACGTAGAGGGATCTGTCATAATATGAGGATTTATGGTAGCATCTAGCGTTGTCAATTTAGTGTCGTCCACTGATCAACAAATGGATGCCTTTGGCTACTTGGACAATCTCAAAAGCAACCTGTGTCAAAAGCTGTCGAAAACAAAGCTTAGAAGCGAAATTTGTTGGTGATATGCGTTTTGTTAGACTTTTGGATTATGGCCCGCTGTGTCTATAGTTTTTGGGATATCCTCATATTATTTTTTGTTGTTTTAAGTAAAGGGTGATTTTTTAAAAGCTATAGGAAAGTTTTTCAAAAAAAAACACATAAAATTCAGAAAAATGCATGAAATCTTTATTTGAATCGATAGTACGGTCCATATAATTTAATGTTTGAAGATTATTTCATGCAAATGTTGACCTTGACTGCGCCTCAAATGGTCCACGCGCTTAGTCCAATTTTGGCATACTCTTTCCAACATTTCGGCCGGTATCTCACGAATAAATGCTTCAATCTTGTCTTCCAATGCGTCAATTGAAGCGGGCTTGTCTGTATAGACATGAGCTTTAACATAGCCCCACAAAAAATAGTCTAAAGGCGTTAAATCGCACGATCTAGGCGGCCAATTGACCGGTCCCGAACGTGAAATAAAAAGTTCACCGAACTCGCCCCTCAATAAGTCCATTGTTGCGCGTGCTGTGTGGCATGTGGCACCGTCTTGTTGAAACCACATGTCATGCAAGTCAAGCTCTTGCATTTTGGGCAAAAAAAAGTTGGATATCATCTCACGGTAGCGCTTACCATTCACAGTTACGTTACGATTCGCATCATCTTTGAAGAAGTACGTTCCAATGATGCCACCAGCCCATAAACCGCACCAACCTGTGACTTTTTCTGGATGCATTGGTAGCTCTTGACAATTCTGCTTATTTACGTACCCATTGAGCCAAAAATGAGCCGCTTCAGTGGGTCGATTAAACTGACCATAAAATGGAAGAAACGCGCGATGGACTTTCTTAACAGAGCACGCATTTTGATAATAAAATTCAATAATTTGCAAGCGTTGTTCGTTTGTAAGACGATTCAAGGTTAAATTATAGACCAAACTGAAGATGTTTGACAGTGAAACAAAACACGAAACGTGCGTCAGCTGTTTAAACCAGTGTTGCCAAAAAGATAATAGCTAAAAAATCACCCTTTACATAACTAGACGACTGGATGGCGCAGTTGGTTGAGTGCGTGCCCCTGGTTAGAGGGGTCCTCGGTTCGAATACTAGTAAAAGCAAAGTTATCCGGTTTTCAAATCTTGTCCAGTCACTATTTGCCGTTGGGATCAAATTAACGGCGCTATCACTAGAGTTGTCGATCAGTGGTAGTAGTGTGACTATGGGTATCACAATGGACCAACATGGTCTAAGTGTGGCAGCCTGGCAGCCCACATACTTACATACCTAGTACATCACTAATTGCTTTAAAAAACTGTATTTAAGATTGTTGTGTTTGGAGTTTTGTTTAAATCGAATTTTTGTTGATAACGCAGACACCTCTTTACTTTTGTGATTGTGTGTATATCCAAGTGCTGTACTAGATGCAATTGGTTTCTAAAATATTCTCCTGCTGTACATATAACTTTTACCATACATCTGTAATTCACTTAGTCGACGAGTTCAATGTATTAATTACAAATTGCGTTCAAATGTACGACCTCTCTTGTTCTTTGTCTGTCCTTTTAGAAGCCCTGACTGGAGGCTGTCTGGAAGAATACACGACATTAGTACGAATACGGAGATCATGAAATCGAAATCAAACACCCAATCGATGCAAGAAATCCTTGGCATCCAGTACCAACATTTTGATCACCAAAACTGCCCTCAGTTTGGCCAATTCTGCAAACGTTTGTTGGTCGAAGCGCATTGTTAAGTCACCACTGACTACATTCTCCAATTGTTGGCAGTTTCCCTTACATTTGATCAACAGCACTCAAAACTTGAGGTGATCTAAATTAAAAGAAGAAAAACCTAAACCAAATCCTCTGAACCTGCTTGCCTGTGCTTGAATCCAACCTGAATCCTCATTCACTGAGTAGCTTCTTAAATGTTTGACTTGTGTGATCCTAAAGTCGAACACACCCTCTGTACAACAATCCATTCTTGATTGACTGAACCACTTCAAGCAGTCAATTGCTTCTGACATTCCTTCATTTGCCATCGCTCCTTCCCCGTAACTCTTTCTCGAAGAAAAACACCGATTTTTCGTTCTTGTCAAGTTGATCTATCAAAAATCGATTGCCTCTCACCCCATTTCAGTCAGCATTCCCCTGCCGCATCGTTAATTGCATGTTGTCCCCATCAGCAGCGGCGAACAAGAGCAGCAAGAAGAATAAGAAACTTTCCCAATAAATAAAAACAATTAAATGACATTCCCATTCCCATCCCTTCACTCTTTTGTTCAGCCATATTGCTTTGCCACTTCTCCTCATTCCCCATCGCTCGGTCTCGCCTCCTCGCACTTGCAACTGCGCTCCCTCTCACTCTGCCGCGCACAAACCGGCTGGCTAACATGCGGCATAAAACAAACAAGAAAATGGCAAAATAATGAAACAATAAATGTTGCTACTTGCTTCACAAGTGAAAAGCCAACAACACAACAAGAAAATCATATGCCAGAGCACAAAAGTACAATCCCACCTCAGCGGCGAGAGGCGGTGCCTGTGTGAGAGTAGCGCAGCAACCAGCAACACACACGACACGACACGACGACGACGACGACCTGTCCATCTCTTTGTGGACTCTCCTCAAAATGATTGATTTCTCCTCAGCCTCGCACAGCATCGTTCGCGCACAGCAACAACAACGACAATTGACTCTTCTGACTTCTCTTGGATCCTTTTCCCTCTCGATGGTGATGTTGCCACCTCCTTGCTTGTTGTTGATGCTTTGTGTTCTTTCATCTTTTTTTCTTTTCTTTTTGCTTTCTGAGCGAACTTTGGCTCTCTGGCGGAATGGGAAATGGAAATATGGAAAAAGTGTAGTGGTGGTGGTGTCTCTTGATGCGCGCCTTCTCTTTCGTCGGAAGGTGAAATGTTGACTGACAGCTGGGAACGCGCGATGGCTGCAATTGTTGGTAGCACAGCGCAACACTCAATTGAATTTAAGCAAAAAAAAAAAGAGTAACACTGATCAGAGAGAGATGGCAAGGGTGTGGCGGTGGCGAAGAGAAAGAGAAAGAGTCAGCTTTGATTAGGATTTCGTCTTGTTGTAGCCAGCCACTTGCTGTGGAAGGAGACAAGTACATGACGTTGTAGGCGATGATGATGTGTGGGAATGGCGTGAATTCGATTGTAAAAAAAGGTTAAATATGTCACGTTTATTCGTATGATTGTCGTCAAATTTTGCACTTACGCTCGGGCAGATGCGTGTGACAAGGTGTTGGTTTGCTGTGAGATGACGCGGTGGGACTGGTTTTATGGGTAACTGCCGGCTGTGGCATGGTACGTGGACAAGCATTGGTGGTCTAACTGAATGAATTTTTGGAACGATTCACGTAAGGGAATTGTTTGATTTTTGAAAAAGGTTTTAAAACGTGACTATGCGACGAAATCGAAATTCAAACGTTTTTTGTTGACAGAAAGAGACCACTTTTTGCCATGTTTCATTTGTTACTGCTTCGAAACTGCTCTTTAACGCCTTTTGCGATTTTTCAAATTTGTTTAGCATCAAAACTGGTTCAGCTTTGTTGAATACTTCTGTGAAATGAGACATGTACCTTCTGTCTCTTTCTGGTTTTCAGTAAAGTAGATGTGAAAGGAAGGAACCTTGTGGCAGTCAGAAGATGCTTAAATGCTGTACACAAAGACACGGGTTATGTTTTGCGAACTTGGAATGCCCTGACTTTTGTATTCTGTATTCTCTGTATTCGAAAATAGCTAGGGGGAGAATTTGTCAAGCTTTTGGTCATGAATTTGTTGCTCGTTGTATGTCTCTTGGCAAGTGGATCGCGTTTTCAGTTTGACAAGTCGCCAAGGAAATCATTGATTCACAGAGAAAGGTTATTACAATCGTTATTAAGGATATTTAAGCTAACTTTGGTGGACATTTTTTCTCGATAAAAATAAAACTCGATTATTAAATGGGCAACTCTTGGCATAAGCAGATATTTTTCTTTGATTTTGCTGAAAATGGTTATTTCTGAAAATTCGTGTTCGCAGTGTGCTCATGTTTTGGTACGGCACTTCACAGCACGGCCTTCAAATGTTCCTTTGAAAGCGAAGTAGACTAATCGAAATTGCAATGTCTTCGATTGCCTAAATGTTTTACAGAAGGCACAATATTTTGAGTGACACGAGAGATTTCAAAAATCATAGTCAAATAGATTTCAAAATTCCTGACTCGAAGGACCAAAATCATGCTCTACAGCACTCTTATTTTGCCAGTCATGCACTATGGATCTGAAAGCTTGACGCTAAGCAAAACTGCAGAGCTGATTCTTGGTACCTTCGAAAGAAAAGTTCTACGTCGGATATATGGTCCCGTCTGCGAACTCTACTAGCTGTACCAGCGTGTGGATGTAGTCCGGAAGGCAAAAATCCGTCGACTGCACTGGCTCGGCCACATCGAGCGCATGGACAACAATGCTCCAGCGAAGAGGGTCTTTGAATCCTAGCCTACTGTAGTATCGCGGATGCAAGACAGCTTGGTCTTGATGACTGGAAGCAGCGTGCCCAGGACCGTCAACGATGGAAGTCAGCAATTGCTCAGGCTCGGACCATCCATGGGTCGCCGGCCTGATAAGTAAGTAAGTCAAATAGGCCATGAACGTGTTACCTCTAAGTATGTACAAAAGGAGAAGCAGAGTACAGAATATTTCTCCCGTGCCATCGTTCAGAAGCTGGGCCACAAAGGAATTGTATTAAGATTCGTGCAATCAATTGGGTGACGCTTTGTGTTGGCTCTTACTCAACCTTTCAAAGTGTGGTAGTTCCCGACGAAATCGACTACTTAGCCGATTTGGAAAAAGCGTGATATATCATGTTTATCTGTTGGATTTCTAGATTTCTAGTCCACATTCTACGTCAACGCATAGTACAACAACCACTCCTTGTTTATTCTCGTTTTCTAGCTTAAATATCCAGCCAGGATTCACATCAAATTTCTCAACCGATTGCTCTAAATTCTCCCTTAGTATATCCAGACACATGTGCTGGGCCATATTTCCTCCTATGAGTACCAACTTTCCCACACCGGACCAAGCCATGGATCCCCATACCATAGCACTGCATCCGCCATGTTTACTTGTTCTTCGAAGATTTTTTATTTCCAACGCTGTGCCACTGTTTCGCCTTACTTTCGATGGCCCATCGTGGCCGAAAATGTTGTATTTGCTTTCGTCACTGAACAACACTTTCATCCAAAAAGACAGATCATTGTCTTTGTGTGGAGTTGCAAAGTCCATTCGTTCCCTTGGTTGGCTGCACTTATCGACGGCTTCTTCCTCGGTGTTCCCACAAAATACCGATGTCTATTCAGGGCCTTTTGGATCGTCCGCGTGCTGACTTGCAGTATCCAAGACCTTTTTTCCTTATGGTAGTACCATTCTTTGCGAACAGTGTTGAGAATGACCCTTTCATCTCTTGTGTACTCAACACTTCCTGTATTTTTAAAGGTTTCTATCATATACTGAATGATTGATTTACTTTTCCCAACGCTTTTAGCAATTTCTGCGAATGATTTTTTATCATTTAAATACAAATTTACTACGACTTGTCGAAAATCGACCGAGGTTTCTTGTCTGCGCTGATGATGATATGAACAAAAGAAGTTTATACACTGATTTAACACTGACTCTAGAATATCACGATTCTTGTGCAAAATATGAGGGAAACCGGGGAATTTTAACGGAAACAATTAGCGAACGATGAAGTATATCGTTTGGATTGCACCATTTTTTTTATTAATTCTTATAATATCGTGTCGGTATGTGCGGTGCACTTCTATGTAGTAAAGCAGAAGCGGAGTACAGAATATTCCTCAGTGAACTAGATTTGGGGCGTCTTTAAGAGGCTGGACCACAATGGAATTGAACTGAAATTCTTGCAATCAAATGGGTGACGCTTTGTGTTGGTACTTACTCAACCTTTCAAAGTGTGGTAGGCCCCGAAGAAAACGAGTAGACGATTTTGGAAAAGCGTGGTAGGTCTTGTTCATCAGTTCGATTTCTAGGAAATTCCACATTCTACGCCAACGCTGTCATAAATTAAGTGAAGCAGCTCCTCGCTAGCATTTGTGTTCACATTTTTTCAAACACACTCGGCAGTTATGACGCTTCTTTGTAGTTGTATGTACATCCTGTGAAATTTTGGTGCAAGAAGAATTACAATGCTTTGTAGAGATGTGATAGATGGTAGACATCGCGAAACAGCAGGAGATCTACCAAAATTGTGATAAAGTCCCAGCACTGATGCAACTCAGGTCTCTCCTGCGACTGCCTCGAATAAAATTGTATTATTTCCAACAAATATTTATTTTCTATTGTTGACCCTTTTCACGTTCATTTCGCCCGATTTTTCCGCGACGAAACTGGTACATCTTTGAAATGAGCGACCTTTGTGTCTTTTGCTGGTTATCGGAACAGTATAGGGGTAAAAATGCAACCCTTTGGCACTCGCGAAATGTTGATTTGTTGCCGAAGCAGGTTTGACATCAACGGAGCTAAACTGAATTTCCTCCAAATGTCTGAGTCTACCGCGGACGATGCAGGGCAAAAGTCGCTCCAGAATAATTATAAATCGTATGACATGCCAGACACTTGGTAACTGCATATAGAAAAGCAACAAGCGGAGTGCCGAATATTTCGTAGTGAAGTAGACTCATGGACATTCTTCAGAAGGTAACCATAAATCCCTTCAAAAGGATATTCCTGAAATCAAATGGATGACGCTTGGAGTATAACTTAAATTTAGCGAAGAAATAAAACCCTTGAAGTGATCATTTCACGAAGAATAAAACGCCAGCTCTTCTGATATCGATCTCGCATAACTGGCAGTCCTTGCTTGAGAATGAAGAACCTGTCAAAGTTTCATTTTCAAGACCACAGCTACAAAATCTACACGATGTGACCGCCGTGTTGGGATCAGTAAGTGCTTTGACTGCGATAGGTGTCCTTTAGAATTCATGGCTCCACCTCTATCGATTCACTGGCAATGTCTGTCTCAAAGAAGAAAGCTTCTCAAACTTCGTCATAAGGCGACAAGAAGGGAACTTACCCTCCACTCATGAGAGAAGGACTAGTTGCTGTAGAAGCGACATAGAACCCAGAACCACATCGAACTGCTTGAAATCTGTGTGCAGCTGGTCTTATCTGCGTGTCATAAAACTGATTTCCGGCTCACTTGTCGAAATGAAGATAAGAATGGGAATACCGTGTGCAATTACCCGGATGTTGGTGTAGACAAATGGAGGTTATTTTTATGGATGCACATGTGTATTCGCTTTTTGTTGCACTCCTTATCATAAAGCAGACTGTTCAGGTCATCGTTTCCTTATCTGACATAGACAACGGCTGCAGTCGACTGACCGGACCAGTATCGCTGCGGAGTGCGATCTATTCGTGCAAAGATCTCCGATCTCGATGTTGTCTCTCTCTGTGATTACTTCTCTCAGGATTCTCAAACTTTGCTTCTTTCAAAGTCCTTTCTCAGTTTCAGTCCAAATTCAGACAAGATAAGTTGTGTATACAAATCAATCGGGTCTTCGGTCCAGGCGACTGTCAAAGACGCTTCAGTCGCTCAATTGCGATGGGCTGCTTTTAGTATACCATGACAAGCAGCTACAACAACACCATCCACCTTCATCATCAGGAAATATAATTTAACCCTCAATACTCCGCCCGTACCACGCCGAGTCATAGATTTGAACCTCTTCCAAATTTAGAAACTTTAAAAGTGTGTGCTGCTCTCTACGGGGAGCACTCGAAGTTCGTCCTTTCTCAGCCAGTGTTGTCCAGTGATGCCAGCATCTTTTCGTCTCCGAACTGCTATCTCAGGCTGTTCCCTATGAAGTACCCAACTCGCAATTATTTCCCCTTCATCCCGAAAACAACGTAAATCGAACCACGTGCCGCCCCTTCTCCCCAACCCAATCACTGTACTCGTTCATAAATAATTTTCCAATTTCCCTCACGATTGGTGTCCAGCGATGCCCCGGTTTGTCTCTGTCGCATCGGCGACTCATTTATTCTCCATAATTATCGCCATCAATTTCCATTTTCGTCACAATAATATATTTAAGGTGGAAGCCAAAGTCATTTTCAGTTCGCTTCCATGCTCCAGGACCATCATCACGGTGGTGTGCCCCTGCCCAGTGCTCCGTGGAAGCACACAAATCTTTGTCACTTGACTTCCTGCACTTTTATTCCATCAGACTCAGACTGGGCTATTTCGTTTCCATCAGCGGCTCCTTCGGAGATTCAACTCCCTAATGCTCGTCGTTTGCTCCCACCGCCACCACCCTCGGGCGGGTCCAATTACAACGAACGATGGCTTGCCAGTACACGATTACAGAGAGACAACGTTGACGACCCCATCTGACCAGTTCAACTGTGCTGGGATCCGATTTTTAGCCACTCCACTCCACACCCACACCCATCCACCCACCCACTTCCTGTGAAAATTAACGGCCATTATTTTCTTGAATTATTACACCCTACAGCTTGGATACACACACACACACACAGTCACCCTCACGAAAAGGATCACTCATCCTTCCAACGTCTCCGACGACCCTCACCCACCGTGGCCGCCGTGGAAAATTAAACAAAAACCGTACGAGAAGCCAACCGACGCGACGCGACGAGGGGTACGTCGGGCAAGTGTTTTTCATTTGCAAATCTCTTGCCAAATAGACACACAAATACACTCGCAAGGAACTCTCACTCTTCGTCTGTTCCTCTTCGCTTACAGTGTGATAGGCAGTTTATCAGTATCTTGGCGTGGCCACCTTTCCCGCTCTGCTTCAGTCGCTGCCGCCGCCGCCGCCGCCGAACCAGTAGCACACTTGAATCACCAGCTCACTGTGCCCGCCCGCAATCACTCAGTTGAATGTTTTTGATAGAAAGGCAAATGCTCGCGGGTAAAGGACCTTTTTTTTTTGTTGCGTTGTATCTCTCCCTTCGCCCAGCTCTGCGCTTGCCATGCTCTCTCTTTCTGAGTCTTTTAACTTCGCGCACTCGGAAGAGTGGTCGGGGTGCCGGTTGTGTTTGTGCTTTTCTTCGGCGCGAATTTATTGTAAATTGGGGCAATTCGCTGGGTATAAGTGGATGAAATGAATATGAGCTGGAAGCGTTGGACTGACAACTTAGAGAGTTACTTGGCAGGAGCGAACTTGACGGGGGTTCACGAAGATGGGCGCAGAGTTCGCCGAAATGCGGTGCTTTTTATGTCGCAGGTCGATGTTTTCTTTTAATAACTCTTGAACGAAATGGAGTTTTGTGGTTTTTTTGGTCTTATTCAACGAAAATATGGAATTTAACAATATGTTGGGTGAGTTGGCAGTCTCTGGGCGCAGCCTTAAGATGGGTTCTTTGAAGCCCACTTTTTTTTTTTAAGAATTTTAACGACTTCGCTTCGAGTGTTGTCCTTGGGCATCGTGGATCTGGTGGACTTGGTGGTGCTCTCACAGTCATTCGATTTCCTCCACAACTCCGAACGAACTTGACGGGGCTTCATAGAGATGGACGCCAAGTGTGGCTGGAAATTCACCGAATTGCGGTGCTTTTTATGTTGCTTTTCTTTTAAAAACTCTTTAACGAAACGGAATTTTGTAATTTCTGTCTGATTGAACGAAAGTAAGAAGCGTTACAATATTTATGGCCATTTATGTCATATGGTAATCTCTGAATGTGGGGCAGAAACGGAAACTTTTCGGCGCATAGCACTTTCACCAGTTCGGCTTCGAACGGTGGCCTTGAGCATCAAGGATCTGATTGATTTGTTGGTACCTTCACGTGACTTTCAACTCAATTCCATCGGCAACTGCATTCCTGCTAGGGATTCAGTGTAAATCCGCGCAAATTCCAAGCTTCCTGCAGTCACCCCCACTCGGCCTTGTCCACCCACCTGAGCCACAATCCACCCCTGTTTGAGCTATTTAATGCCTCACAGTCTTAGAAATAAGAATGAAAAGCGCAAAAAAAAAAGTGTATAATGAAAATCCCTAGTAAACTTTTCCCACTTTTCCTCGCCGTCTTCGGCTTCCTTCACTCCCTTCGACTTTCAACCATTTGACGGAGTTCCATTTCTGTGTGTGAGTCTGTGTGAAGGGCAATTAAAAAATATTTATAAGTCCCTGAGCGGCAAAATCACCCTCCCGAGCTGAAAAAATAACGAAACGAAAAACCCCCCCACGAATCCACCCGATCAACCCTCGTCGTAATTTTCGACAAAACAAAACAGAAAAGGCGGCTAAGGCGAGTCACAGAAAAACAGAAACATCGCAAGAAAAACCAAGTCAGAGTGCTGTTGAGCTCGGCAGGCGACGCTAGCACGAGCACTAGCTGGAGCAAGCGAGAGGGCCAACAAAATGGCAAGGATGTGTCAGTACTTTTGATTGATTGAATTGCCATTGGGAGATTTTCCAGCGACGACGCTCCGGGTTTACTGGGTGGGAGGCTGTGGCGCAACCCTTCTTAATTACTTTGGCCCTGAGTAATGGCGCCGCCGGGTGAAGCAGCCGGCAATGGTGGTGGTGGTGGCGATGGTGATGGTAGCGATGGTGGTGGCACTTCTTCTACTGCTGCTGGTTCTAGTTCTGGTGGCGGTGATGGTGGTAGGGGCAGCAAAGACGAACACAAGTTGTTTGAAATTTAAATTAGATTTACCCCCTCTGGGTGTGGGCTGTGGGCTTTGATGTTTTCTTCTCACTTCCATCCCCGTCTCAAAATGGCGATGTGCCATAATGCGCTCTGTCATAAAAATCAATTGACAATAAATTATGTCAGCCATCTATCAAAAATGGAAAAAAAACAACGCCGAAGGAGAACAACAGCCAGAAGATGAAATGTAAAATTCTTTCTTTCTTTTTTTTTTTTTTTCTTCTCTGCGCTGTGTGTCATTTCTTGCGTCATTTCGTCTGTCGCTCGGATGAGTTGTGCGCGACAACCAGCAGATACAGCAAACAGTCTTTCGTGTCAGCGTTCTTGAGGCGATCTCTCAAACATCGCCGTCGTCGTCGCTGTTGTGCTGTGTGTCTTCATCGCGGTTCTGTTTTTCTTCATATTTTTCAAATTTATACTCGGGATAAGTCATAAATTATGATTATACTTCAGACGGAACACTCAAAAGATACGACCGATACTCGTATCGTCTCTGTTACATTGCGAGAGATCAATTCAATTGAATTGGATTGATTGGGCGACTGGGTGTGGGACTGTGCGACTTTGACTGCTGCGATTCGGATTGCCTGAGAATGTGTCTGAAACAAATTTTAATCAATTTTGGAATTTCATTTCTCAACCGAGGGGTGAACTGGAGTTCGCCGTGGTAGCATGGGTGAAAGAGGGTGATGATTTGTTTTGAAATTTCAATCGAAATCCAATGAATTGCGTTCGCTGTGGAACACATTTTCAAGTCAGGACGGGGAAGTGGCTTAATGGCTGCGTTTGCAATGCGATTCGATGGGTTGGAGGAGGTTTCTGACGGCGGTCGGCATTCGTCAGTCGAGTGAAAGAAGCAATTAATTGGAAAGGCTTGCAGTGTAATGCGTGCGTTGAGTGTATTCATTTAGATGATTAGTGCAATGGATGCGCGGGGGATACGATATGACGAGGGGAACAGTTCTCGGCGTGCATCTTTCAAAAATCGTAGAGTAGAGGTTGGGTATCGTGAAACGAATTCCCATTATTCACTACTTCACCTCGCTCGAGTCAAAAGTATTCTCAAAGAATGTTCCTGACGGGGAAAGGCTTGTCCAGTTCACCATTTGAAGTCGGGATAAAATTGCAGGTCCCCTTCACTCGTAAGAAGACAGTGCTTGCTTAACAAGAGTGGTTGGTCTAGAAGCTAGGCAAAGACCCCAACGAGAGATGGATTTTCGCTATACCTCGAAAGCGATACGTTTGGTCGACACTTCTTGCTTTTCTTTAACCTTTTTACAAATTGATGCAGAAGCCAAAGGCCCCCAAAGCGTGTCGCTACACGCAATAGAAAGTCCGCAATGGTGTCAGAGAAGCTGTCTAGAAAGCAGCTCATTTCTACAAGTTAGCCATGTCTTGAAAACCGCGCGTCTGGGGTCGAACTTTGCAATGGACCACAATGCTATGTGATGAGGCACAATCCGGTGAGGAATCTTTTAAGCCCAGATACTTACCGCTGGGTCCAATAGAAGCTCTGAAAGTTGACCAGAAAGTACAATGAAGGACAAGACATCGGGTTTTCGAATAAGGTCTTGAGAACTTTCAAAACATCTCGAGAATTGTGGTACAATCAAAGTACGTCTATGTACGCAATTCGACTTCGATTCTATGTTCACCACGGGAACGATTACTGCTCCGTTGAATCCAATTTTCGATGACTCGGTAACACATCTCGAAGGAAGCGGTCACTGCCTCTCATTCAATATTTGCGCCGAGGTCCTCTAACGACGCCAGTTTGTTGGCATAAATCAATGATTGCAGGTAGCCTCATAAAAAAAAGTCTAGAGGTGTTAATAAGTTTCACGATCTAGGCGACGTCGTCATAGAATTGAGTGGTCAACAAGTCGGTGGTTACACTCGCTGTGGTAACATCGACGTCTTGGACAGAGCGTGACAATGGGCAGCTGTACCTTCGAGGTAGTCAAGGACTTCGTCTAACTCGGCTCCGAACTGAAAACAGTACGAACAAGTCAGTACAGCGATCAAACGCAGAACAACTCTTGCCAACAAGGCCCAATGACACCACCGGCATGAAAACCACACCATTTTGGTGGACGAAGTGGTGTGGTGTTTCTTGATGTGCTTCAAGGGCCCATAAAACATATTCTGTTTGCTGACGAAGGCGTTTAGCCAAAAATGCGCTTGACGTTGATTTTCAGATGAAATTGGTAATTTTCTTTCACCATTTCTTGTCGAGTACATACGTCGTTTCATATGATCAAGTGGTCTTAGTTCTTGAGCTAACTTCATCTTAAAGGGTTCCAGTCAAGATCCATTCGCAAAATTCATCGTAGAATGGTCTCAGCGATGATCACTTTGTGAGCACGACGTGAACTGTGTTGGTTCGTTTGCGACTGACGCTTGATCGGCACGAATTCTCTTGGCACATCGACCAAGGGAACTTCCAGAAGCGAATATGTAGACTCAAATTGAAAGGAATTGTCTACTAGGACGAGAAGTACGACCAAAAACTGGAGCTACCACCCGTCAGTTAAACTTGCCGTCATTGACTGGGAAGTTTGGTCATAAATTGTAATTACTTGTAAACGTTCTTCGTTCCTAGACTTCACCACGATGAAAATGTGGGTTTTGACATTGACTATTTGGCCCTTGGAGTACGTTCACAGTAAATATTCAAACTTGTCAAGTCGAAGTTCTCCGAAGACGGTGAAGTTATGCAGTCGCACTTATCGCACCTCATCACCTCATTGCTCTTTGTTCCAAATTATCTGCGCCGAGGGATTAAAAAGCAATAAGTTTGATCACTTGACACAGCAGCTTTCAGTTGTTTCGGTTTTAATTCGGACAATCCGGAGTACCACCCTCGTTGCAGGGATATTTTAACCATAATTCAACCTTCTTCAACTTGGAACCATTTGATCTTCAGGATCCAGACGAGATTTTCTCTTATTTCTCAATTTCTTCTCATTGCAACTGCCTCGGATTATAATCCGGCGCATCCGGATAACTGCACGCTTTACCACGAAATCTCAATCGAAATCGAAATTTACGATCACACGATACGCAAGCCTGAATTGTTTTAGCCAGTCGTGTCGAAATTGGTTTCTCCTCTTCGGCTATGACCATCCAGACAATCCGGACGATCCGGATTAGGGTACGCGTCTCAATGGATGGAAGCACCACATCTCCATAGAGACCTAATCTACCATCACACATCGCGCAACCTTGAACTATCTATTAAATCTTCCGCATTCAGTCAAACGCATCCGGATTAATGAGAGAAAATCAGAATCCCTCGCTACTTCACCTCTCTGACAAACAAATCATTTATTCGGCCTCGCTCCCCTCCCCGCAACGTGTTCATCCGCGATCCACACGAGCCGAGGGAAACTTATCCGAATAAAGCGCCATTCCATCCGCACTGGGAGGCTGGTAGGCTGGTAGACTGGGAAGATATAAATTAAGTGAAATGTCAAAGCTGCTGTCTGCAGAAATTCTAATCAAAACTCTTCTTTTCCTGCTTACGTAGGCCATGTCAAAACCGAATATTCTCCAATTAATTTATTGTTCGCACAGATGTGTCTGTGGCCCTCGACTAAGGTGCGTGTGCAGATGTGTGTGTGTGCTGCCTTATTAGGAATCGAAATGAAGAAACGCTCGCAAGACGCTGTCGAAGAAGGAGCGAGGGAAGAGACGAGAAAAAAAACCCGAAACCACAAACAATCATTGATCAAAGTCTTAGCAGAGAAATTCTGACAGATTTATTGACATAATAATGTATCTGTATCTGTATCTGTATCTGAGCGGTGGTGTGGATGCGAATGTGTGAGTGTGTGTGTGTGCGTTTTGGTTATGAATCTTCTTATTCCTCCCCAGCCGCCCGAATAACTTCGATTTTTATGATAATTTCCTTGATTTACCCTCGTCCTCTCGTCCTCTGTGCTGTGCCGCCTTACAAAACGACGGCCAAATCGACGACTCCGACTCCGACGATGAGATGAAAATTGATGGAAAATCCAATGAGGAAAATCGACAGAGATGTTTATTTATCGAATCAAGACGAAAACGGCTGAGCGAGGGGGGGGGGCGAGAGAGTCTTAGGGATTCCAAGACAGACGCCATAATCTCTCACAGTCGTCGAGAGGTGGATTGAATGTGTTCGCTGTGGCTGTGCCTGCTGGCTTCCGAGGCATATCGAATCGAATCTGAGTTATTGATATGACTTTGTGGTGGAGAGTGAATTTGTTCATCTTCTCACTCTCTCTCGCTCTCCCTTTGTGACGGAGGGTGAGTTCTTAAGGAAAAAAAAAAAAAAACAAATTTGTTGCGGTCGTCATCGGCGCGGCGTTGCTGGATGGAGAGAGCGAGAGAGTGGCGGCTGGGAACCGATCTCGAACTATGCGCAGGAAGACGATGAAAACCGAGAAAAATGGTGGATTAACCATGGGATAATTGAGTTCTTCACCCGGGACCGTGATGCTGCGCTAGTGGCAGGTGTCGGGAAAGCGGCCTTTTTTTAGATAACAAATTGCCATCGCAGTGGGTACAGATGAGATGCGATTGCCACTGTAGATGATCGCCCATTCAGGCCGAGGCAGGGACATGCACTGGTATGCCGATTGTTCATTGTTGACGCTGCTCGTGGTTGACCTGTGGTTGGATCGATGGAAATTTCCCAGTCTTCGTGGGGAGGACTAAATCATCGGGGCAGTGATGGCATTTTAGATGAATGTGTCACGGTGATTTCGGTTCTGAGGTGGTTGTCCTTAAGGAATACAATTTTGAAAATTGAAGGAGTTTGATCTTGCAGCATGGTGTGGACGGAGGACGGAGGACGGAGGACGGAGGCAGTTGGTCTTGTAATTTGTTCTAATTTCCGCGTGTTTTCTTGAAGAACAAGCCCTTAGTTCGACTTTCAAGCGTCTGTATGGCTTGGAAGGCAATAACGTCGGGATCAAATACAATTCTTTTGAGCCTTAATTACGAGTAATCACTTATTAGACTTGATGCGGTGCATTGCACAGCAGTGCAGGATCTGGAATTAATCCACTTTCCGCGGGTAGATAACCAGTTGGAGCTTATGGCGATGCATTGCAGAGATTTCATTTAGTTCACTGCGTTCATTGGGGGAATGGGCGTCTAGGAATCTGTCTCTAACGAATGCCAGAGCCCTTCTATTGAATGGGATAGGCTTTGTTTTTGCCAAATCTGTGTGTAGAGTGACAGAACGACGGTCTTTTTGATTGACAGAGTGGAACATTATGTTGTGGCCCTAATCTTCGGTAGGGAACTACATCCCACAAGCCCAGGCAGACAGCAAATGTCATGTCATTGGGGTGGCGGACATGTGCCAACAACATCAAACTTTTAATGAAGCTTGATCCCCACACAGTGCTGGAAGGGGTTTACCTGGTTGCGGCTGAGCTAGACAGATTTACATCAGTTTAGGATAAGGTTAGATATAGAGCGAGGGTTAGCTAGGTTAGGTTAGGGTGCAGTGACTGGCACACTTAGACCGGAGTAGCCCGTTGTATTACCACTCGGAACCTGTGAACCAATTTGTGCTTTTGTTGACTAATACTGATGTTATTTAGTTCTGTCAAGTTGTTGAAGTAATAGGCGTCCAAAGGACGCTTCCAACGTGTGGAGAGAGCATTGCAATTGCATAGAAGATGTGTAATGGTTTCTACCTCCTCTTCATCCCTGCAGCTTCTACAGAAGTCATTAAGGCCTAGCGATTTCAGCCTTATCGCCGAGCAGGCAGCAGACTGTCTGCCGAATAACTATATCGGCGGAAGGTTAATGAGTATGCTTAAGGCTTCGGGGTTGTCCTTAGCGCTCCACTGATGCATACATACGTCATCCGTTGCACTCTTTCGAGCGGTTTACAATTGATGTTCATGTTTAAAGCGACTATAGAGATGAATATCCAGTGGACTCTGCGGGGTTGTAGTCCCCATTTAGACCCTATTGCCTTTTTGCAGCAGAATAGAGCCGTAGAGGCTTTTCTGACGCGTTGCTGGATGTTTTGTTTCCAGCTTAATTTCGTGTCTAGAATGAGGCCTAACAATTTTGCACTGTTATTCAGTTGTAGACGGATTCCACGTATAGTGTGAGGATCAAAGACAGGAATTTTGTCTTCTGCGGGTTGAAACCCAAGCCGCTTTTCCTAGTCCTTAGTTAGCCTAGTCGTACCTTAGTTTAGCCAGCTTATCTCCGCGAGCCCTTAAAAGCACATGCCTTGTACGACGTTCCTTCCCTTCCTTCATTCCTGGCTCTTCCTTCATTCCTGGCTCTTCCTCTTCTCCTCTTGTCTATCTTAAGTTCCCCGTCCGTGGCCAGATAGAGGGCTTCGATCTACATTTTCTTCACTTCTAGAGAATCTAGCTACAGGCAGGCATTTGTTGATGTTTGCAAATGGGTGGTGTACCTAAGAGGGGGGGACACGAAACGAGCCTTTCGACAAGCTGAGCCGTGCGACGTGTCGGCATCCTCCTCAACACTGCTACCCACTTAGGTAGCAGCAAGATGACAACTTCTTGGAGTTGTTTAGGATCCAGTTAAGGCTAGGTTACAGCTGATTCTTGGTACCTTCGAAAAAAAAGTTCTACGTCGGATATATGGTCCCGTCTGCGAGGAAGGCGAATGGAGAAGAAAACACAACCGCGAACTCTACAAGCTGTACCAGAATGTGGATGCAGTTCGGAAGGCAAAAATCCGTCGACTTCACTGGCTCGGCCCCATCGAGAGCATGGACAACAATGCTTCAGCAAAGAGGGTCTTTGAATCCGAGCTTACTGGTTCGAGAAGGAGAGGAAGACCGAATCTCCGGTATAAAGACCAAGTAATCGCGGATGCAAGACAGCTTGGTCTGATGACTGAAAGCAGCGTGCCCAGGACCATCAACGATGGAAGGCAGCAATTGCTCAGGCTCGGACCCTCCATGGGTTGCCGGCCTGATAAGTAAGTAAGTTAGGCGAGGTTAGGCTAGATTAGGTTAGATAAGGTAAGAGTGATTGTGACAGCTGAAACAGTTGTGACCCGCTTAGATCCTGTTTGGATCCATTGTCTAAACGACCTTAGCAAAACACCAGACAAAGCGCTAGCCAAATTTGTTGAGACTACCAAATGGCTGTCATAAACCCCCTTCATCACTATTTCTCTCTATCTGAACACCCACGTGGCGGTACAATGGGCCTACTCTGGCCTAAGCGCATTAATGCCACTTCCTACCTACCTAACTGGTGACTGATGTACCGATTCCTCTCGTTAGCTAGGGGAACTAACTGACACCTAAGAAGGTCCTACTGGCATACAAGTGGTCTCTTCAGGGATTGTGCACTTGATTACTGGGTGAATTTATAAATTGATGAATTTATTTACATTTACATATATTTGACATTTCTTCGAGGCTGCTAAATAGTGTAGACGCCTAGCGTACTTTTCCTTGTTCTTGCAAGGCTGGACAGGTACCGAGGTAGTGTAGCGTGGTTTATACTTCTTCCTCATCTCTGCAGCTCCTGCAGGAGTCGTTGTAGGGGGCTCCCTTCTTGCATGTGAGCCCAGGATACAGTGATCTGTGATGATTCCTACTACCTTACTGATTATAATTCAATTGAGGCGGATGAGGAGTGTACTTGTCTTTTTGGTCGGATTAAAGGCCATAGTTGCCTCGAAGTCCAGTTGCATCCATCTCCGAATGGTGATATTGATGGCGTCTGTATTTAACATGGTATTTATTACTTGAATTGAGGGGTAAGGGGTCTCCTGATCATTTGCCAGTGGCAGGCCTACCCCTCGTCGGCTCTTTCAATGCCTGAATTACCACTATGCCCATTGACCCGGCATAAGGTAAGTTTGCATCTAACTGCTATCTCCTTGAGAGATAGGCGGCAAAGTGTGTCCAGAGCCTTGACTGACTGTCCCGTCTATCAGATTCACTGACAATAAGCTTAAGCTAGATCCTTGATCAATTGTGTGCCTGTCATCGGCCCACAAACTGGGACTCTGCGTATGGCACATAATGAACCTCGTTCGAATTGACATCGCATCAAATTCGTTCATTTACAAATGAGTCTTGTCATTTGGCTCTTTGAGGTCCGCTTTCAACGGTCCAAGAATCCTTGCATCCTTGTACGTGTTGCCTTGACGCTGCAGCTTGTCCTCGTTGTCATGCCATGGGCGTAAGTAAAACAGGAGCATTAGCAACAGACAAAACAGAATGGCCGCCATGAACAGTCTGAAACTGATCCCTGGGTTCTTCTAAACATCATCAGACTGCTATCTGCTGACTTTGTTTGTTTTTTTGAGGTGTTTTTGACGCTAGACTGGAGCACTCAGACTCAAAACTGGTCCATTGTACTACCAGCAGCAACCTCGGTAGGTAGGTAAGTGGGCTGTCAACGAACTGAACTAGATATGAAAACCGGATAAAAGTGTTGCTTTCACTGAGATTCGATCCGGGGAGCTCTCTAACCAAGGGCAGGCACTCAA